>SNVD02008784.1:0-34312 GCA_013180625.2 Boswellia sacra | reverse complement strand
ATCTCGGTTTTTAGAGTGGTGGCTTAAAAAGTTCATGTTCTCTTGAAACGCATTTGGATCTCTTCAATCCATAATGGCTGAATAAGGAGGCTAACTTCTAAACTTTTTAGACCCATTCTAACTAATTTGTTTTTGTTTGCTGACTTGTTGAACTTTGTTATTTTATGAGTGAGTTTAGTTTTGCGTAATTTAGAGTTGTTATGTGTTTTTTTCTTTATCAGTTTTGATTTAAAAAAAAAAACAATTGTGGACAAACCTGAGAATGGCAGAATATGGGGTTTCTTTAACCCTTGAAACGCATTCTCTCTAAATAAATCTGTAGTTTGTTTATTTCATGTTATTTGAAGTGTCTTGTTTCTTGTTTTGTTCTTTCATAATAAAGGTATATAGGCTGGAAACCTTAAGTCTGAGGGCTACTGGTCCTAAGGATTGTTGAAATATACAATCTTGACTCAGGTGTAACAACGCCACGTACCTCTTTTCTTGCATTTTGTGGGTCGATGATAAGATAATGATTGAATTAAGAATAACTCTTGGAAAATAATAAATGATGCATGGATCTGTGTGCTTGAAATGTTTATGGTTTTCGCTTTGCTTTTGATTCCTTGCGCAACATTGAGCACTGAGCTATTATCACTGATTTATTTGTTCACTTAGAGAAAGTTTATGTAATTTAAATATTTCTTCAGATTTCAATGAATTCTAGAACTTGTTTGATGGTCACTCGAGGCGAAATCCTCGACTGTGCAACATTGGGGAAATGATTTAGGCCATCTTTGGACCGTTTGAGCCTTAATAGCCAACCTTGACTGAAATTGATCCCTAGTTACCCCTTTGAGCCTCTGTAAGCCTTTTTCTTTGTTAAATCACTAAAAGATTTCCTAACCTCAAATGAATTTGTTCCAAACAGTTTATCCCTTACCTATGAGCATGTAGATCATTCACAATTAAATTTTGAGCTATGTTCTGGTTTTGGGAAGTTAGAGGAGGTTGGGATGTGTTATGAGCAATACAAGTGAGTTCTATTGTGTTTAAAAAAAAAAAGAAAAACAGAAAAAAAAAACCAATCTGTACTTATCATCCACGTACTTACACATTGAGGACAATGTGTTGTTTAAGTGTGGGGAGGGGAAGTGTAATAAAAAAAAAGAAAAAAGAAAAAAAGAACAAAAGAAGAAGAATAAGAGATCTATACCCTTAAGTATTCTTAAAAAGAATGAAACAACAAAGTGTGGGGGTGTAGTTTTCTTTTGTTTTATGAAAAAAAAAAAAAGATTGAGTGTTCTAAATAAGTTTGGGGGTGTAACCTGGTGAATTGAAATGAAGTTGTGTTATAGGGTTGAGCTCTACATAGTCTTGAATGATTTATGTGTTTGTGGGTGATTTGAGCCAAATTATTATCCTTTATCATACCTTCATCCAAGCCAAACGTTACAAGCTCAATAAAGTCCTACTTGATCCTTGGTGTTGTGCATGTCTACATTAGTGGAGAGTGACTTGAAAATCAGGCCTGTGGAGTTCATTTATACACACATCTTCAATATTAAATATGATTCATTTTTATGCATAAACTCATCCGGGTTACAAGTGATTAGGTGAGAATGGCTCTACACACACACACTTGAGGAATTGAAGTGAAGCGAAACTAATCTTTGAGATAAAATTCTTGATCAAGTGCATATTTTGAAGTTTTCCTTGGGTTATAATTAAGTACAATCTTTGAGGCCTATTTACAAGTTGAAGCATTGGTGTGTTTTAATTTTTCTCTGATTCTGTTTCGGTTTAGTTTTGTTCGTATCATTTTAGTTGCTCGAGGACTAGCAAAGTCTAAGTGTGGGGGAATTTGATAGGTGTCTATTCATATATTACTTTTATATCAATTCGTCCATGTTTCTTTGCTATATTCCTTGGTATTTTTATGTTTTTGTGTGGTTTTGATGTTTGTAGGAGTTTTTGAGCAACTTGCACAGAAATGGAGTAAAACCCTTCATTTTCACCTCTGCTAGTCAACCATCTTCTCGGATTTAATTGTATTGATATACAATGAACCCGATGACATGTTATATACCGTTGGAAAGCTCTCGAAGTCTATTTTCTGGGGAAATTTACGGTTTATAAATCCATTCAGTGTACCGAAAGTTGTAATTAAAACAGTGTGAGATGTATAGAAATATAATTCCACAAGTCACTGTAGCATGTATAATACGGGGCACTGTAGCAAGTCACTGTAGCAGAGTATTTAAACCATTTTAGGGTTTTATTTTGATAACTGGAAGAGGGAAAAACGTGGGAGGAGGCTACATTTCTGGATTTCTCTCATCCCTTGGAGTTCTTGAAGGAGAAAGAAGATTTTGAAAGAGGAGGAACTACAATTCCAAGAAGATTCATCTACAAAGAAGATTTTCAAAGAATTTGCTAAGTTCTTTCTTTCCTTTTCAATTATGGAATTTCTCTGTATTATATTTGTTATTCTGATTGAATATGTGTAACTAAATATGAATTGGTTGAGGGTGATTTCAAAGCCCTTGATATGGATTTTGTGAGTTGATTGTGTAAGAAATTGTTATCCAATTCTCTAATTGAAGTTGCTTATATTTTCCAATATCTAATGCTTATGATTGCTTACTGATTGTATTTGGAATGGCCAACTGAATATAATCTGTTGTTGTCTATTACTAGATTAGAAATCTTGATCCGTAATTGTTATGAATTTCCAATCATTAGTAGCAAAATTGTGATCAGAGATTGCAATTTGAAAATACAACCTAGGTTAAATAATCCGAACTTGTGTGATTATTGCTTAGATCAACCTATCTTTCTCATCGTAATGCTTCTATTGAATTAAACTTAGAGTGCTTGTTCTAGATTGTTTAATGGATAGAGATTAAATAAAGAGCTTGTTTTATTTAACAACAAAGTAAGGAAAGATTGGGATAACAGAGCTTGTTGTTATCGACGGTTGATAACTTCAATGCTGTAATTGGATTACAATTCTATGTTAATTCACAAATTCATATCTTGTGGCAGAGAAAGAACCCTTAACCAAGTGTCTCTCATTGAATTTCAATTCATTTAATATTGTGTTGTGTTATTCTTTATTTGCCTTCGTATTCAGTTTAATTAATCATTCAACAAAACCCCCCATATTTAGTTTATTGTTGCTGAAAAATAACAAATTTAATTAGAATCAATCCTCGTGGGAACGATATCTCACTCATCACTTTATTACTTGTGCGACTAGTATATTTGCTAGTTTCGAACTGATGCGTTCGAAACTAGCAAGTATACCAGTCGCACAAGTAATAAAGTGATAAGTAAGATATCGTTCCCACGAGGATTGATTCTAATTGAATTTGTTATTTCCAGCAACAATAAACTAAACAGGGGGATTTTTGTTGAATGATTTACTAAATGAAATAAGAATGCAAGTAAAGAATAACAAAACAGAAGTAAATTTGAATGAAAGATGCATCGGGGAAATCTGGTTAAGGGATCCTTCTCTACCCACAAGATATGATTGCGAATTAAGTGTGAATTGCATCCAATTACACCAATTGAAATTAACAACGAGATAACAACAAGCTCTGTTATTCACAATCGTTCCCTTAATTTGTGTTAAACAAACAGGCTCTTTAATCGTAATCCTTATCCATAACAACCTAGAACAAGCTCTTAAATTTAATTCAATGGATGCATTACGAAAAGGAAAGACAGGTTGATCTAAGCAATCAACACACAAGCTCGGATATTTCACTTAGGTTATATCCAATTGCAATCTCTGATCACAATTTGCTACTAATGATTAGAAATTCAAGACAATTAGGAATCTAAGGTATTTATAATTACTAGCGATAGACAATATCAGGATATATTCAGTTGGCCACTCAAATACAATCAGCAAGCACTCATACGCATTAAATATGGGAGAATACAAGCAACTTCAATTAGAGAATTGGATAACAATTCCTTACACAATCAACTTACAAAAACCATATCAGGGGCTGTGAAATCACCCTTAACCAATTCAGATTCAGTTACACATGTTTAAGAACGTGGTAAATACAATACAACATGGAGACATTCCAGAAAATGAGAGGGAAGGGAAAAACTTAGCAAATTTGATGTAATTCTCTTTGGATTGTAGTTCTTCCTCTTTCCAAGCTTCCTTTCTCCTTCAAGAACTCCAAGAGATGAGAGAAATCCAAAGATGCGCCTCATTCCACGTTCTCCCCTCTTCAAGTTCTCAAAATAAAACTAAAAATTTGTTTAAATACTTGCTACAGGAAGACTACCAGTGTCCAGTAGTATATAATGTAAAGGACTGGGGAATTATATTTATATACATCTCACACTGTTTTGATTAAACCTTTGGTTACACTGAATGGATTTATAAACGTAAATTTCTCCAGAAAATCAGACTTCGAGAGCTTTCAAACGGTATATGATATGTCATCGGGTTCATTGTATAACAATACAATTAAATCCGAGAAGATGGTTGACTAGCAGAGGTGAAAATGAAGGGTTTTACTCCATTTTTGTGCAAGTTGCTCCAAAACTCCTACAAATATCAAACCCACACAAAAACATAAAAATACCAAGGAATATAGCAAAGAAACATGGACGAATTTATAAAAAAGTAATACATAAATAGACACCTATCAAATTCCCCCACACTTAGACTTTGCTAGTCCTCGAACAACTAAAATGATACGAAAAAAAACTAAACCGAAACAGAATCAAAGAAAAATTAAAACACACAAATGCTTCAACTTGCAAATAGGCCTTCAAGATTGTACTTAATTATAACCCAAGGAAAACTTCAAAATAATGCACTTGATCAAGAATTTTATCTCAAAGATTAGTTTCGCTTCACTTCAATTCCTCAAGTGTGTGGGTGTAGAGCCATTCTCACCTAATCACTTGTAACCCGGATGAGTTTATGCATAAAAATGAATAATATTTAATATTGAAGATGAGTGTATAAATGAACTCCATAGGCCCTGCTTGTCACGTATCTCCACTAATGTAGACATGTACAACACCAAGGATAAGTAGGACTTTATTAAGCTTTGTAACGTTTGGGTGGGTTAAAGGATGATCAAGGATAATAATTTGGCTCAAATCACCATCAAACATATAAATCTTCAGATTATTTAGAGCCTCACCCTATAACACAACTTTATTTTAATTCACCAGGTACCCCCCACAAACTTATTTAGAAACTCAATCTTCTTTTTTTTTCTCTTCTTTCTTATCTTTTTTTTTGTAGAAAACAAAAAGAAAAACTACACCCCACACTTTGTTGTTTCATTCTTTTTAAGAATGCCCAAAGGTATAGAACTCTTTTTTTTTCTTTTTTTTTCTTTTTTTTTCTTTTTTCTTTTAACTGCAATTCCACTCCCCCACACTTAAACAATACATTGTCCTCAATGTTTAAGTACGTGGAAGATAAGTACAGATTTTTTTCTCGTTTTTTCTTTTTACAAACATAATAAAACTCACTTGCATTGCTCATGGCACAATCCAACCTCCTCTAACTTCCCAAAACCAGAACATAGCTCAAAATGTAATTGCGAATGATTTACATGCTCATAGGTAAGGGATAAACTGTTTGGAACAAATTCAATTTAGGTTAGGAAATCTTTTAGTGAGTTAACAAAGAAAAAGACTTACAGAGGCTCAAAGGGGTAACTAGGGACTAATTTCTATCAAGGTGGCTATTACTGTTCAAACGGTCAAGATGGCCTTAAATCATTCCCGAAGTTGCACCAGCCTAGGATTCGCCTTGAGTGACCATCAAACAAGTTATAGAATTCATTGAAATCTGAAGAAACAATTAAATTACATAAACTTTCTCTAAGTGAACAAATAACTCAGTGATAATAGCTCAGTGCTCAATGTTGCGCAAGGAATCAAAAGCAAAGCGAAAACCAATAAACATTTCAAGCACGCAGATCCATGCATCATTTATCATTTTCCAAGAGTTATTCTTAATTCAATCATTATCTTATCATCGACCCACAATATGCAAGTAAAGAGGTACGTGGCGTTGTTACACCTGAGTCAAGATTGTATATTTCAACAATCCTTAGACCAGTAGCCCGCAGACTTAAGGTTTCCAGCCTATATACCTTTATTATGAAAGAACAAAACAAGATACAAGACACTTCAAACAACATGAAATAAATAAACTACAGATTTATGTCGAGAGAATGCGTTTCAAGGGTTAAGAAAACCCCATATTCTGCCATTCTCAGGTTTTTCCACAATGTTGTTTTTTCGAATCGAAACTGATAAACAAAAACACACAAACTCAAACTACATAAAAACTAAACTTACTCAGAAAAACTAAAGTCAACAAATCAGGCAAACACAAACAAGTCAGTTAAAGGGTCTAAAACAGTTAGAAGTTAGCCTCCTTATTCAGCAATTATGGATTAAAGAAATCCAGATGCGTTTCAAGAGAACTTGACTTTTAAGCCACACTTCTAAAAGCCAGGATTAGACAGATATTACCTGAGGCGAAAGAAACAACCTGAAAAATCTTAAAATAAATAACATAAAAAACTTCAAATAAACACAATAAAAAGAAAGCAAACAAAAACGAAGCAAACCAGCAAATAGAGATTACAGATGGAGTGTTAAATCCAGTTTACGCCTCTATTGCCTTCTCCAAACCAATCAATCCGAGCTGTTGTTGGATCTGGCGAATAGACGAATTCTTGTAGTTTGTCAATTAACTCCCCTGTCGTTGAAGCTGTAACAAGGATTTGCCTCGCTGATGGTGAGATAAAATTTTTTTCTACAGCTTGATTAAGAAAAGACAACAAACCATCAAAAAAATTATTGACATTTAACACCAATGGGTTTTTATACGGATGTTTAGCTGTCCCAAGAGGTGTTTGAAATATCTCCTCTAGTTGCAATAACACGGGTACAGCTATAAATGCATAGGACTCTTAACAATAATATGTGCAATCGCTCAGGCATGCTAGAGACTTGTAACTCTGTCCACGATGGTGTGCATACGATCTCTCGCCACAGCTAATGTTTAGGGATAAGCCGAGAACTTTACTTCCTACCAAGGATGCAGCTAGTCGACACACACTCCCAGTAAACCAAGATGCCCCCTCCATAAATCAAAGAATACCTCGCAGCTAATGCCTACCTAAGATCAAGAGATTCGCTGCTGTTGTAAACTACCATCTTTACCAAATTGCGATCCACAAAATACACTATATTTTGGGAATCGCGAATTGGTGTTTTCTCCATTTCTAAAAGGGCTCTAAACTTGTGCAAGACAATGAGGTACGTTAGGTATTATGCGATCAGTGTAAGACAGGTTATAATAATGACATTTGAAAATATGGAGAATGGATATATACACACATAAAACTCTCAAATTTGAAACATGGGGACATAATTTCGGTGGGGGTTGCTCGATGCAGATTTATCGCCCCGAGATTTGAAAAAATAGTATGCTTTCGGTGGGTTTGACAAAACCTCCACACTTGTCGCCCACGTGTGCATGAAAAATGGAGATAAACTTTCGGTGGGGTTTGAAAAAAACCGCCACACTTGTCTCCCACGTGAAGCATGAAAAGTAAAGATAGACTTTCGGCGGAGGTTGACAAAACCTCCACACTTGTCTTCCACGTGTGCTTATATCATGGGGTAGTCATCTGGTTGTCAAAAAGAAAACTTGAAATTAAAACAAACAAAATCAACAAACAACAACAACACAAAAAATAACATTGATAATCAGATCAAACGAAACACTTTAAAAGAAAAAAATTCGACAACAACAACACACATTCAAATATACAAGTAGTTGTGATTGTGGCTCACATCTTCCTCTGGTTTTATGTCCAGTAACGGCTAAAACGCCTTCTATGAGTCGGGGATTTGCTTCCCATCCAGTTTTCTTATAAACTGGCAAACAGGGTCGTTTTTAGTCAAATTCCTTAGACTATAACACTGCAATTCATCACGAAATTGTGTCCATAGATTAAGCAATTCACGCTGAAAAAGTCCACATGAATGTGACTCGAGAGTTAACAAAACATTATCCAGCGACTCATTACTCAAACCATTCTTAATAAATAAAAGTTTATCTTCTCTATTCCTGGATACAAATCCTAATGAACGACAAGTCTGGTTACAATTCCATCTAGCACATTTATAACATACTTGTAACCTTTTCGCTCTTCGCCTCTTGGCGTAGTAGATCTTTCCTAGACCAGGCATGGATTTTGCGAGATTAATGGCCGCTCACCGGACAAATCTCACCTTGCTTCGATAAGCAATCGGATATCAGCAGGACACATTTAGAGCATCAAGCCCAAAGTCTAGGCATTCGTACTTTCGAAATTAAACACAGCATTTTGAGGAAGTGGAAGGAAAATATTTAAGAAGGTTTCGATAGAAAGAATTATCAGATTCCATTGAAGAGAAGAAAAGGAGAGATATTCCCGATAATGCGATTGAGTTTGTTCTTCTCCCAGATATGCACGTTTCAAACCTTCGAACAATGGCTTCAACTCCCGTTTCGGTGTTTCCTCAAGCTTTTGAACAAATTGAGCACAAAGTACGAAATAATCAAATTAAACAAAAGGAAAAGAAAAGAGCAGAAACGATACTAAAGATACATAAAAGAGATAACAACACAAAAACAAACAAAAGTCAAAAACAAGTAAAAACAAATAAAAACAAATGAGACTGATGTCAAAGAGAGATAAAACCTGATCAATTTGATGGCCTATGAAAGGAATCTCCTCGAGACGCAAAAATCAATCATTATTACCTCATTTTATTTTTCTTTTCCTTTTTTTAATTTATTTTGCAAAAACATTGGGTTGCCTCCCAATAAGCGCTTGGTTTAACGTCCTCAGCCCGACGTTGGTTCCATCATGGGAGGATCCAATCTTCGATGTGCTTCACTAGTGGGCTTGGATCCTTCTTTCCACAAGAAATGGTGCATGCATATGGCTGGGCCTTAGATGTGATCACTTGTCCACCCAATAGCCGTTTTGTGATCTCTATGTACATGGACGAGTTTCACTTCTTGTATTGGTGCAAGGCCCATTTCTATTATAATTGACAAAGTACCATTCTCACCCAAGAATCCATGATTCAAATAATCTGGAAGTGACTTAAGCTCCACGGTATTGGCCTTCATCACAGAATAGAGAAGTTTCACATTAGATAAAGGAAATTGAATGCATGAAACATCGTACCTATTTGTGGTTATGGCTAGGGTCTCATCTAAGCTTGCCACAGCTTCCTCCATTTCTTTGGACACTTGTATCAACCTTCTTGATTCCTTAGAATTTTCTGTCCCTATATGCTCACTAATAGTTACATCCAATCCATTCTTGCGAGTTAACTCAAAATATTGTTGTGGCAAAGAATCAACAACGTCAACTGCAAAAACAGAATGTAAGTCACTAGAGTACCTCATTGCCTTAAAGATATTGAAACACATCACCTTTCCATCAAACTCTATGATGAGCGTGCCATCATGAACATCAATCTTTGTTCTAACAGTTTTCGAGAATGGTCTCCCTAAAAGAATCGGAGTTGGATTAGGAGATGTCTCATCGTCTACTTCAAGGACATAGAAGTTTGCTTGGAAAACCAATTGATTCACCTGCACAAGCACATTTCCACAACTCTTTTGGCATATGCATTAAAATGATCAGCAAGTTGAATGGTAATACCAGTTTTCGCAAAAGGTCCAAGATTTAAAGAAGCATAAATAGAATATGGCATGACATTAATAGATGCTTCTAAATCTAACATAGCTCTGTCAAACTTGGTTTTACCAATTGTGCATGGAATGGTGATCGTACCTGGATTGTTGCATTTTGGAGGAATTTTTCTTTGCAATACAGCTGAAACATTTCCCCCCACACTTACTTTCTCATTTCCCTTTAACTTTCTCTTGCTGGTGCATAATCCTTGGAGACATTTTTGTATAACAAGGTACTTGCTCTGGTAGCATCCAGAAGTGGTATATTTATCTCGCTTTTACGAGATGTTTCCAGGATTCTGTTCTTGTTCCTCCTTCTTCAATTTTGTCAAATCTGCTATAGGAAAAAGTGGAGGAGTAAAACATAAGAAGAAATAACAGTTTTGAAGACTACCTTAGAGGATGAGGTCTTATTCTGGTGGAATTGGTGTCATTCTTCTTATCAGTTTGTGATTCTGGCAGGGAACATATAATGCTCTCCATTTTGCCAAAAGTTATCACAAAAGCATTCTATCTTGGATTGATCACCGTTTGAGAAGATAATTTTCTGAGTCTTGGCCCTAGAATTTGCTCATACTAGTAGCCAATTGTCCCATTTGATTTGCCAGGTTTTGGATACTTGCCCCAGTTTCCTGCTGGAATTGCATTGTGTTAGTGGCCTGAAGAGACATACTTGAGTTTTGTGAAGCTGGTTGTGGTGCTAGATGTGGCATTGGTGGTGGTTGTATTTGAAATGGTTGCTGCACTCTAGGTGATTAAAACCTTGTGGCTGATTTGGTAGGCATTGGGGCGATGGTTGATGATTCCAGTAACTGAAATTAGGGTGATCCTCCCCATCAGGCATGTAAGGCATAGAGAAGGGATCCATACCATTGCCTAAGGTTGTCCATAGAAATCCACTCATGGCATTGGCTCGTTCCATATATTCTTCTTGTAAAGTTGGATACATGTCGATTGGATGCTCCATGGTAGAATATATCCCACATGCATAAGATTTCTGCATATCTCCTACAGCCATGTTTTCCACAAGAGAAGTTAACTCAGAAAGTTGTTGCTTACCTCATTTACTCTCCATGGTAGTTGGGGCTCAAATCCGCCACTGAATTGATGGAAGTTTACTGCCATGTCGTCTAAACACAAATAATCAGAAAAGAAAAACAAAGAAAATAGGAATCAACAATGAAAACAAAATAACAAATCGATTAGAAAATCAATCCCCGGCAACGGCGCCAAAAACTTGATGCGTTCGAAACTAGCAAGTATACTAGTCGCACAAGTAATAAAGTGATAAGTAAGATACGTTCCCACGAGGATTGATTCTAATTGAATTTGTTATTTCCAGCAACAATAAACTAAATAGGGGGGATTTTTGGTGAATGATTTACGAAATGAAATAAGAATGCAAGTAAAGAATAACAAAACAGAAAGTAAATTTGAATGAAAAATCAATGGGAAACATGGTTAAGGGATCTTCTCTACCACAAGATATGGATTTGCGAATTAATTGTAGAATTGTCATCTAATTACAGCATTGAAGTTATCAACCGTAGATAAAACAAGCTCTATTACCCCAATCTTTCCTTACTTTGTTGTTAAATAAAACAAGCTTTTATTTAATCTCTATCCATTAAACACACCTAGAACAAGCTCTCTGATTTAATTCAATGGATGCATTAGGATAAGAAAGATAGGTTGATCTAAGCAATAAACACACAAGCTCGGATTATTTAACTTAGGTTATATTCTCCAATTGCAATCTCTGATCACAATTTTGCTACTAATGATTAGAAATTCAAGACAATTACGGATCAAGATTTCTAGTCTAGCAATAACACAACCAGATTATATTCAGTTGGCCACCCAAATACAATCAGCAAGCAATCATAAGCATTAGATATGGGAAAATACAAGCAACTTCAATTAGAGAATTGGATAACAATTTCTTACACAATCAACTTACAAAAACCATATCAAGGGCTTTGAAATCACCCTCAACCAATTCAGATTTAGTTACACATATTCAGATAGAATACAAATACAATACAATATGGAGACATTCCAGAAAATGAAAGGGAAGGGAAAAACTTAGCAAATTTGATGTAATTCTCTTTGGATTGTAGTTCTTCCTCTTTCCAAGCTTCCTTTCTCCTTCAAGAACTCCAAGAGATGAAAGAATTCCAGAGCTGCAGCCTCCTCCACGTTCTCCCCTCTTCAAGTTATGAAAATAAAACCCTAAAATGTGTTTAAATACTCTGCTACAGTAACCTGCTACAGTGTCCCGTATATACATGCTACAGTGATTTGTGGAATTACATTTCTATACTTCTCACACTGTTTTGATTACAACTTTTGGTACACTGAATGGATTTATAAACCGTAAATTTCTCCAGAAAATAGACTTCGAGAGCTTTCCAACGGTATATAATATGTCATCGGGTTCATTGTATATCAATACAATTAAATCCGAGAAGATGGTTGACTAGCAGAGGTGAAAATGAAGGGTTTTACTCCATTTTTGTGCAAGTTGCTCCAAAACTCCTACAAACATTAAAACCACACAAAAACATAAAAATACCAAGGAATATAGCAAAGAAACATGGACGAATTGATATGAAAATGATACATAAATAGATACTTATCAGTTGATAGTGTTAAATGTAGGGTTAATTTCCTCCTCAAGGTAAGCATTAAAAAAACCTACCTTCCTTGAGTTTCAAAAAATTACTAGTTGCCCCCTCAATTGAAATTCTGGTCGGCAACTTTAACAGTAAATTGGACCCTAACTTAGATTTAACAAAATAAAGGATAACGTTTTAATCAAACATAATTTAACAAATCTAAAAACAAAAATCAATATACTTTAAAAAAATCTAACCAAAATTAATAGAAAATTCACTCCTCACTCTTCTCTTCTCTGTCTTTCACGATCCCCTTTGCCATTTTCATCATCCATCACTACTAAGGGTGACAATTTGAGTCATGATACATGAATACGATATGAACATGATATACGATTAATAAATGGGTCGGATTTGTATTGACGGTGTTCAACACACCAATTCGTTTAGTGACACAAATAGTTAAACATATCTTATTAATTATTAACATGCAAGCTCATTTAATTATATGAACTTTTACCTACTTGTAACATATATATTATAAAACTGAAAAATTTATATCATAAAGTAAATTAATTTACATAATAGTAAATTATAATGATTTTAATAATTTTTTTATACTAATAATTATTCATATTCTAAAATTAATTTTAATTGATATATAGAATATGATATAATATGTATAATTAGGTTAAACAATTAAGTAAATTATGTGAATTAAGTATAATACGATTACAACACGTAGGTGACACGTTTAATAACCGTATCGAATCCAAATTTCATGTTTTAACATGAATAATTAAATGGATTTATACGCATGACACGAATCGTCACCCCTAATCATTACCTTAACCTATCTCTAAGGCTCAATCCACAGTCACCCATAAAAATAGGTTCAATCAATCATAGGCTCTTTTGAGAATCAATTTTTCTTTGCCTTCTACCACACCCTTTGCACTAGGGGTGGTAATTTAGGTCACAATATGCAAACACGATACAAATACGACACGAACACGATTAATAAATGGGTCAGATTCGTGTTGAGGATGTTCAACATACTAACCTATTTAATGACACGAATTGTTGAACATATCCCGTCCATCCTTAACATGCAAGCTTAATGATATAAATTATACTTACTTACAATATATATATATAATCAAAAATTTTATAAAGTAAATTAATTTACATAATAGTACATTATGATAATTTTTATAAATTTTTATACTAACAATTATTTATATTTTAAAAATATTTTTAATTGATATAAATATTTAGAATATGATATATATTATACATAATTATGTTAAACGATTAGGTAAATTATGTGAATTAAATATATAATACGATTACAATACGTGGGTAACATATGTAATAACCTTGTCGAATCTGTATTTCATATCTCGACATGAATAATTAAATGAATCGATACGCGTGATATAAATTACCTCTCGTACTTCACACCCTAGTCACAGCCACCAAGATAAGCCTCTCCCCATTCTTTTTCCTTCTTTCTGTTTGTCTTAATTTTCTTCTCTTTCTTGTCAATTCACCACACATTACCTAGGTCTAGGCCCGGCTTAATCTTTAAGCAAGTGAGGCAATTGCCTAGGGCCCCAACTTAAGTAAGGCCCCAAAACTTATATTCTATCACTAAAGCTCCAAACTAAAATATGATAAGGTCCTAAATATTTGTTTAAATTCTTAAGACCCCAAAATTATGTTACATCACTAACACATTAAACCTAAAATTTATAAAGTCCCAAATATTTTTGTTAAATTCTTAAAAGCCCTATTTTATGCAAAGACAATTAATTACGAAATGTTAGCTTTTTAAATATTTATATATACAATCTATTTTATTTTCTTAAATACTAGTTCTTGTTTTTCACGAAAATTCAAGTTTAACGAAAATACAAAGTTAAATTATTTCCTTAAATATCTATAATAAATTCTATTAGAAATCAATTACAATTAAATTATAGTATCTTATTTTCAAATTTGTATAAAATGTACTTTCAAATTTTAAAAGAATGCCAAGATTATGATTGATATGTAGTAGAAAAATTAAACATGAAATTATATAAGTTAAAGCTATTAACTTTATATGCATTCTCTTTTTATATTACAAACTTATCTTTCTAACTTAAACACATATATCAAACTCTCTCATTCTATCAAGATTAATAACCAAAATTATACATTATCTCACTATAATTTTGGTTGCTATAAACTATCTACTTTAACAATTTTTATTGTTATCAATTTTATTTTATTTTTATTCATAGGTATGTCTATTAGAAAATATAAATTTTGATATGAAAAAGTCATGGAAAGATTTAGAAAAATTAGATAAATATTAAAATGGAGCCTCTTCATAAATATGTGAAAAAATAATAAAAATATACCAACAAAATTTTAATACTTGAATAAACAAAGTTAATAAAATTATGATAAAATTTTAAATAAAAATTATAATTTTAATGAAATTTATTTAATTTTTTATATTAAATATGAAAAACTTTTTCTTTCGTCTTAGGCCTCCAAATTCCTTGAGCCGGCACTGCCTAGGTCGAGCTCTAAACCACAAAGAACAATCCAAGCTACCATTACCAAGCACAAATAGCCCCACACCCAACGAATGCCTCGAAGACTCAAATTAAATAGATAAATTAATCTCCTTCAACCTTCTCCCTCTTCTCTAATCTTTTCACCAAGTTTCTCACTCTTCATTTCTCACCTATAACACACCATCATTGGATTCATGAGTTATTGATGGTGGTTAATAGGTTATGGGTTTGAAATCTTTGGTGCTTTTCCTAAGGTTTTTTTATTTAGATTTGGGTACGTTAGTGTGGGTTTTTGAAAGTGTGGCCAAATTTTCATGTGGTTTTCTGTTGGTGTTTATGAAGGCAAAGGTATATCTTCAGTGGCGTAATGGTGAATTAGCAATGGTTGTGTGTTGTGTTTATGGGTTTGCACGCCGTGTGGGTTGCAATGGCGAATGGCAGCAATTTAGGTGATAAAGGGGTAGTGGTGGTTTGTGGAGCTGAGTAATGAAAAGCAAAAAGTGTAACAACTTTTAGAGAAAGCAAACAAGAAACTGTTTTTAGCAACTTCTGGAATGAATGAATTACATGATTTGTTGAACCTGCTTATATGCTCAACTATCTAATTGTGTAGCTGAGCTGGCACATTTATTCTACTCTTTTATTGACACCTGTCTATCATTCATACACTAGTAACTAATTCTAGCTAACTAATATCTTCAACATCCCTACTCAAGTTTGACTGTCTTAATTCTATGACAGCAAACTTGTTACAAGAACAGATCCTTAACTTTGTTCTAAGCAACTCAAACCAAGCTTCAGCTAATGGTTTAGTCATTACATCTGCTATTTGAAAAGCAGTGGGAACATACTTGACTTGCAGCTGCTGAGACAAAATTTTTTCCCTTATGAAATGAACATCAACCTTAATATGTTTAGTACAAGCATGAAAGACAGGATTGGAAGCTAAAGATTCAGCTTCTTTGTTGTCACACCACATCACAGGAACTTCAGTTAACATAATGCCTAACTCATTTAATAAGCTTTGTAGCCAAATAATCTCTATAGTTCCTTGTGAAAGTGCCTTGTATTTAGATTCTGTAGAAGATCTTGCTACCACTTTCTATTTCTTTGATGACTAGTAAATCAGGTTGTCTCCAAAATATACACAGCTACCAGATGTTGACCTTCTATCATCTACAAAACTTGCCCAATCAGCATTTGTATAGCTTGTCAACTTGATTGAGCTCATCGGTTTGAACAATAGCCCATAATCCTTGGTTCCTTTAACATATCTTAGAACCCTTTTACATGCCTGCCACTGGAGACTAGTTGGAGACTGTAAAAATTGACTCAATTTGTCTACAGCAAAGGATATGTCAGGTCTTGACATGGCTAGATACTGCAATCCTTCTATCACACTTCGATACACACTTGGTTGATCAAACAATTCACTGTCACCTTTAAACAGCTTAGAATTTGCAATCATAGGAGTTCTAGTTTCCTTGGATTCCAGCATGTTGTATTTCTTTAGTAAGTCTTCTGCATACTTCTTTTGTGTTAATAATAAACAACCATTTCTCCGATGTACTTTGAATCCTAGGAAGTAGCTAACAGCTCCTAATGTCTTGAGAGAAAAATGTTTGTTAAGATCACTTATAACCTGTTGTACTCGACCCTTATCACTACCAGTCACCAATATATCATCTACATACACCAACACCAGAATTAACTTGCCTTTATCCTCGTAAATAAACAAGCTTGAATCAGCAACTGACATTCAAAATCCCCACTGAAGTAGAGCTCCTTTCAGTTTATCAAACCAGGCCCTAGGAGCCTACTTCAAGCCATAAAGTGACTTATGAAGCTTGCACACAAATGTAGGATGGTTGGAATCGACAAAGCCTTCTAGTTGAGACATCAAAACATTTTCCTACAAATCCTCATTTAGAAAAGCATTGTTTACATCAACCTGCTATATGTCCTAATTATAAGTGATTGCCAAGGAGAATACCACTCTAATAGTGGAAGGTTTTATAATTAGACTGAAGGTCTCAAAGTAGTCCACTACAGGTGATTGTTAGAAACCCTTGGCAACTAATCTTGCCTTGTATCATTTGAGACTGCCATTAGAATTATACTTGATCTTAAAAACCCATTTAAAGTCAACAACATGTTGAGCATGTTATGGAGGAACTAGTGACCAGGTTTTGTTAGACAAGAGTGTAGAATATTCAGCTTCCATTGCAGCTTTCCAATGAGGGCAAGATAAGGCTTGAGAAACTGAAGTAAGTACTGAAGTGTCAAAGGAGTTTGTTATGTAAACCTTTGGCTTAAAAATCCTAGCTTTTGCTCTTATTATCATTAGATGTGTAGGTTGTAAGGATCTAGAAACAGGTTCAGGTAAGGATGAGGTTTGTGTATCTGAGGTGGTAGCATTAGAATGGATACTGTTAGTTGATTGAAAAGAAGGATGAGATACTGAAGGAGAAATTGGTGATAAAGGTGTGAGGTGAGAGTGGAAAGTATCACAAGAATTGGTAGAATGATCTGTTGAAGAGAAATGATAAGCAATGTTGTAAGGTGAATTGTCTGACAAAGGGATGTAAGGTATTATCCCGAAGCAGTAAAGTGATTTGGAGAGGAAGAGGAAGAAGATGAAGAGGAGAGAAAAACACCAGACTTAAAAGGAAAATCTTCCTCATAAAATGTAACACTTCTAAAGATATACACTCTACCTGTAGGATGTAAACTGATAAGTGTCTATTTATATATCATTTTCATATCAATTCGTCCATGTTTCTTTGCTATATTCCTTGGTATTTTTATGTTTTTGTGTGGTTTTGATGTTTGTAGGAGTTTTGGAGCAACTTGCACAAAAATGGAGTAAAACCCTTCATTTTCACCTCTGCTAGTCAACCATCTTCTCGGATTTAATTGTATTGATATACAATGAACCCGATGACATATCATATACCGTTGAAAAGCTCTCGAAGTCTACTTTTTGGAGAAATTTACGGTTTATGAATCCATTCAGTGTACCGAAAGTTGTAATCAAAACAGTGTGAGAAGTGTAGAAATGTAATTCCACACATCACTGTAGCATGTATAATACGGGACACTGTAGCACGTTACTGTAGCAGAGTATTTAAACACATTTTAGGGTTTTATTTTCATAACTTGAAGAGGGGAGAACGTGGTGGAGGCTGAAGCTCTGGAATTCTTTCATCTCTTGGAGTTCTTGAAGGAGAAAGGAAGCTTGGAAAGAGGAAGAACTACAATCCAAAGAGAATTACATCAAATTTGCTAAGTTTTTCCCTTCCCTTTCATTTTCTGGAATGTCTCCATGTTGTATTGTATTTACCACGTTCTTAAACATGTGTAACTGAATCTGAATTGGTTGAGGGTGATTTCAAAGCCCCTGATATGGTTTTTGTAAGTTGATTGTGCAAGAAGTTGTTATCCAATTCTCTAATTGAATTTGCTTGTATTTTCCTATATCTAATGCTTATGATTGCTTGCTGGATTGTATTTGAATGGCCAACTGAATATAATCTGGTTGTTGTCTATTGCTAGACTAGAAATCTTGATCCGTAATTGTCTTGAATTTCTAATCCTTAGTAGCAAAATTGTGATCAGAGATTGCAATTGGAGAATACAACCTAAGTTAAATAATCCGAGCTTGTGTGTTTATTGCTTAGATCAACCTATCTTTCTTATCGTAATGCATCCATTGAATTAAACTCAGAGAGCTTGTTCTAGGTTGTTTAATGGATAGAGATTAAATAAAGAGCTTGTTTTATTTAACAACAAAGTAAGGAAAGATTGGGGTAATAGAGCTTGTTATTATCTACGGTTGATAACTTCAATGCTGTAATTAGATGACAATTCTACAATTAATTCGCAAATCCATATCTTGTGGTAGAGAAGGATCCCTTAACCAGCTTTCTCCCATTGATTTTTCATTCAAATTTACTTTCTGTTTTGTTATTCTTTACTTGCATTCTTATTTCATTTAGTAAAGCATTCAACAAAAATCCCCCCTGTTTAGTTTATTGTTGCTGGAAATAACAAATTCAATTAGAATCAATCCTCGTGGGAACGATATCTTACTTATCACTTTATTACTTGTGCGACTAGTATACTTGCTAGTTTCGAACGCATCAAGTTTTTGGCGCCGTTGCCGGGGATTGATTTTCTAATCAATTTGTTATTCTGTTTTTACTACTGATTCTTGATTGTTATTTCCTGATTGTTTGTGTTTAGGCTTTTATGTCCGAGGGAGAAGCGGATCAACGACTTAAGAGAATTAAGGAGTTTCTCCAATCCTCGAATTTAAGGCTAAATCGGTCAATTTCAACTCCACCTCCAGAATTTGACCTTGCACGACATACTTCCCTCCCATCTTCTTGTAGTTCAATCAAATCTGAATCAGAAGCAATGGCGATGGAAAACGATCAGACTCTTAAGGAGTTAGCGGCTCCAATTATTGATCAACCACCGCTATGCATAAGCACCAATTTGAGATAGATTTTGAACTTAAATCTGGACTAATTCATCTCTTGCCTACATTTCATGGTTTTGCAGGAGAGGATCCTATCAAATACCTCAGAGAATTTCATGTGGTATGCTCAAGTATGAAGCCAACTGGCGTGTCTGAGGAGCAAATTAAATTGAGAGCTTTCCCATTCTCATTAGCAGATTCGGCAAAAGATTGGTTATACTACCTACCACCAGGTACCATTACCACTTGGAATGAGATGAGTAAACTCTTTTTGGAGAAATACTTTCCAGCCTCGAAAGTTACAAATATTAGAAAAGATATTAGTGGCATTCGACAACACAATGGAGAATCACTTCATGAATATTGGGAGAGATTTAAAAGGTTATGTGCTAGCTGTCCAAACCACCAAATTAGTGATGGACTCCTAATTCAATATTTCTATGAGGGTCTCCTACCCATGGAAAGGAGTATCATTGATGCTGCTAGTGGTGGAGCACTAGTTAATAAAACACCGAATGTTGCAAGACGTTTGATTAGCGACATGGCAGCAACTCCCAACAATTCAGCAGCCAATTTGAGCCACAACTACCAAGGAGAGTAAATGAGGTAAGTACCCCGAACATTGAACAACAACTTTCTGAGCTTACCTCTCTTGTAAAAAAATGGCTGTAGGACATATGCATCAATCTTATGTATGTGGAGTATATTCTACCACGGAGCATCCAACCGACATGTGTCCAACTTTGCAAGAAGGAGATACGGAATAAGCCAACGCCATGGGTGGATTTCTAGGACAACCAAGCCAAAGTTATAGTAATCATTAACCAAATCACTCCAAATGCCATACCAAATCAGCCACCAGGTTTCAATCAATCAAGAGTTTGCAGCAATCATTTTCAAATTGAACCACAACCAGCACACAACTAGCTCCACAAAACTCAGGTATGGATCTCCAGGACATTGTTAAAGTACTTACTACTAATACAATGCAATATCAGCAGGAAACTAGGGCAAGTATCCAAAACCTGGAAAATCAAATGGGACAATTGGCTACTAACATGAGCAAATTCGAGAGCAAGAGCTTAGAAAAATTACCTTCTCAGACAGTGATCAATCCAGAGAGAATGCTAGTGCAATCACTTTGAGAAGTGGAAAGCAATTACAAGTTCCACAAAAAAAGGTCACAAACTAATGAAGGGGATGACACCACTTCCACCATGAACAAAACATCATCTTCTAAGGTAGACCTTAAAACTCAAATTCCTTCATATGTTACTCCTCCAACTTTTCCTAGCAGATTTGCAAAATCAAAGAAGGAGGAACAAGAACAGGAAATCCTGGAAACTTTTCACAAGATCGAGGTAAATATACCACTTCTGGATGCTATTAAGCAAGTACCTCGTTATGCAAAATTTCTCAAGGAGTTATGCACCAACAAGAGAAAGTTGAAGGGAAATGAGAAAGTAAGTGTGGGGGAAAATGTTTCAGCTGTATTGCAAAGAAAAATTCCTCCGAATGCAAAGATCCAGGTACGTTCACCATTCCATGCACCATTGGTAATACCAAGTTTGAAAGAGCTATGTTAGATTTAGGAGCATCTATTAATGTCATGCCATATTCTATTTATGCTTCTTTAAATCTTGGACCTCTTGCGAAAACTGGTATTACCATTCAACTGCTGATCGTTCTAATGCATATCCCAAAGGAGTTGTGGAAGATGTGCTTGTGCAGGTAAATCAATTGGTTTTTCCAGCAGACTTCTATGTTCTGAAATGGAGGATGAGACATCTCCCAATCCAACACCGATTCTTTTGGGGAGGCCATTCTTGAAAACTGCTCCGAACGAAGATTGATGTTCATGATGGCACTCTCACCATGGAGTTTGATGGCGAGGTGATTCGTTTCAATATTTTTGAGGCAATGAGGTACCCTAGTGACTTGCATTCTGTTTTTGCAGTTGATGTTATTGATTCTTTGGCACAACAACTTTTTGAGTTAACTCGCAAGGATGCATTGGAAGTAGCCATTAGTGAGCACATAGGGGCAAAAAATTTCAGAGAATCAAGGAAGTTGATACAAGTGTCTAAAGAAGTGAAGGAATGGCAAGCTTGGATGAGCTATCACCACAAATAGGTATGATGTTTCGTACATTGAATTGCCTTTATCTAATGAGAAACTTTTCCCTTCTGTGATGAAAGCACCTGCCTTGGAGCTTAAGCCTCTTCCAGATCATTTGAAACATGAATTCTTGGGTGAGAAGGATACTTTGCCAGTCATAATAGCCAAGGGCCTCACATTGCAAGAAGAGAAACTCATCCGAGTTTTTTTTTTGTTTTTTTTGCTTCTAAGATCACAACAGACATCCATTGGTGGACAATTGCTGACATCACAGGTATTACCCAGCCATATGCTGCACCATAATCTTATAGAAAGAAGATCCAGCCCACTCGCGAAGCCAGCGAGGGTTGAATCCTCGCAATGATGGAAGTTGTCAAGAAAGAAAATCCTGAATTGTTTAGATTGGGTGTTAGATTTATCAATTTCGGACAGCAAGTGGGTGAGTCCAGTCCAAGTTGTTCCGAAGAAATCTGGTGTTACGGTGGTTAAGAATGACAATAATGAGCTAGTTCCCACTCGTATCCAAACTGGCTTGCGAGTTTGTATTGATTATCGGAAGCTAAATACAGTAACTCGCAAGGATCACTTTCCTTTGCCATTCATTGATCAAATGCTGGAGAGATTAGCAGGTCATTCTCATTATTGTTTTCTTGATGGCTATTCAGGATATTATCAGATTGTCATTGCCCCTGAGGATCAAGAGAAAACTACATTCACATGCCCATTCGGTACATTTGCCTATCACCGCATGCCATTCGGTCTTTGCAATGCCCCTGCCACTTTCCAAAGGTGTATGGTAAGTATTTTCTCTGATTATGTTGAGAACATTATAGAGGTATTTATGGATGATTTTAGTGTTTTTGGTGATTCTTTTGATAAATGCCTTGACAACCTTACCCTTATACTTCAAAGATGTATAGAAACTAACCTTGTTCTGAATTGGGAGAAATGTCATTTTATGGTAGATCAAGGTATAGTTTTGGGACATGTTTTTTCTGCTAAGGGTATAGAGGTGGATAAATCCAAGATAGATCTTATATGTTCCTTACCACCTCCCACAAGTGTGCGGGATATTCGTTCGTTTCTTGGTCATGCAGGTTTTTATCATAGATTCATCAAAGATTTCTCGAAGATAGCATTGCCCCTATGCAGATTATTACAGAATGACGTGGCCTTTGAATTTGATGAGAAATGCAAGAGGGCATTCGGGAAACTAAAGACTCTTGACTTCCGAGCTCCAGTATCCAATCTCCGATTGGGATCCATCCATTTCGAGATCAGTGTGATGCAAGTGACTACGCTGTGGGTGCCGTTTTGGGTCAACGAATTGGCAAGATATTCCAAATGCCATTTACTATGGCATCTCGACTTTAAATGATGCTCAGCTTAATTATTCTACACTGAGAAAGAGCTGCTAGCGGTTATTTTTGCTTTAGAAAAGTTTCGATCTTATTTTGATTGGTACTAAAAGTAACCGTTTTATTCTGCTCAATGCGGCTTTGAGGTACTTGCTCACAAAGAAAGTGCAAAACCAAGGCTATCAGGTGGAACTCCTTTTTCAGGAATTTGACTTGGAGATCAAAGATAAGAAGGGAAGTGAAAAACTTAGTGCAGACCTCTCAGCTCGCATTGTCCATGACGAAGGATGTAATGCCATTAAGAAAGTTTTCCGGATAACATTGTTGTCCTCTACATGTAGCAGCCCTTGGTATGCAGATATTGTTAATTACTTAGTTACCAAGAAGCTACCACATGACTTGACTCGAGCTCAAAAATACAAGATCAAAAACATTGCCAAATATTACATATGGGATGATCCATACTTATGGAAGCATTGTTCTGATCAAGTGATAAGAAGGTGTGTTTCTGCATCTGAATTTAATTCAATTTTGACCTTCTGTCATTCTTATGCATGTGGCGGTCACTTCGGACCAAAAAGAACAGCCCTGAAAGTTCTTGATTTTGGATTCTACTGGCCATCATTGTTCAAAGATGCATATCTATTTTGCAAAGCTTGTGATCGTTGTCAAAGGACAGGTAATTTAAGTACCAAAAATCAAATGCCACAAACCCCTATACTTGTTGTTGAGATTTTTGATGTGTGGGGTATTGATTTCATGGGTCCTTTTCCTTCATCTTTTGGTAAGGTTTACATTATACTTGCTGTGGATTATGTTTCTAAATGGGTGGAAGCAAAAGCTACGAGAACTAATGATTCTAAAGTTGTTGTAGAGTTTGTGAAATCTAACATTTTTGCAAGATTTGGAACACCAAGAGCCATGATTAGTGACAGAGGGACACACTTCTGCAACAAATCTTTTGAAGCCTTGCTTAAGAAATACAACATCACTCACAAGGTGTCTACTGCATATCATCCACAAACTAGTGGTCAAGTTGAAGTTTCAAATCGGGAAGTCAAGTCCATTCTCGAGAAGACAGTGAATCCGAGTAGAAAAGATTGGAGCCTACGAGTGAATGATGCACTTTGGGCCTACTGAACTGCTTACAAGACACCTATTGGGATGTCTCCGTATAGGTTAGTCTATAGTAAGCCATGTCACCTTCCAGTAGAGCTCGAACACAAAGCATGGTGGGCAGTAAAGCTTTGTAACATGGAGATGGATGCTGCTGGAGAACAAAGGAAGTTTCAACTGCAAGAATTGGAAGAACTTAGAAATGATGCCTATGAGAATTCCAGAATTTACAAGGAGAAAACTAAGGCATTTCATGATAAAATGATCTCCAGGAAGAATTTTGAAGTGGGACAGAAAGTTCTTTTATTTCATTCTCGCCTCAAGTTATTTCCAGGTAAATTACGATCTCGATGGGTTGACCTTTTGTTATTACTAATGTTTTTCCTTATGGTGCAGTGGAAATCAAGAGCTTAAAAACGGACAAAGTATTCAAGGTGAATGGGCACAGGTTGAAGCCTTACTATAAGAATTCAGTGATGCAGGACATCGAGGAGGTACCTCTCTATGAGCCAGCTTATCTTGATGGGTGATGGCAAGTAATGTCAGGCTGAGGACGTTAAACCAAGCGCTTATTGGGAGGCAACCCAATGTTTTTGAAACATAAATAAAAAAGAGACAAAGAAAAGAAGGTAGTAACGATCACTTTTTGTGTTTCGAGGAGATTCCTCTCATGGGCTATTATAATTGATCAGGTTTTATCTCTCTTTGCCATTTGTCTCATTTGCTTTGTTGTTTGTTTTTGACTTTCATTTGCTCTTGTGTTTTTATTCTTTTATGTGTCTCTATTTTCTTTTCTTTTCTTTTCTTTTCTTGTGTTTAATTTGATTATTCCGTGCTTCAAGTTCAGTTGTGCAACAGCTTGAGGAAACATTCAAACGGAGTTGAAGCCATTGTTCGAAGGTTTGAAACGTGCATATCTGGGAGAAGAACAAACTCAATCGCATTATCGGTAATATCTCCCCTTTTCTTCTCTTCAATGGATGCTGATATCTTTCTATCGAACCTTCGTAAATATTTCCCTTCACTTCCTCAAAATGCTGTGTTTAAAATTTATAAGTACGGATGACTAGACTTTGGGCATTGATGCTCCTAAATGTGCCTGCTGATATCCGATGGCTTATCGAAGCCAAGGAGAGATTGTCAGGTGAGCCGGACATTAATCTCGCAAAATACATGCCTGGTCTAGGAAAGAGCTACTACGCCAAGAGGCGAGAGCGAAAAGGTTACAAGTATGTTATAAATGTGCTAGATGGAATTGTAACCAGACTTGTCGTTCATTAGGTTTTTCGTCCAGGAATAGAGAAGATAAACTTTCATTTATTAAGAATGGTTTGAGTAATGAGTCGCTGGATAATGTTTTGTTAACTCTCGAGTCACATTCTTGTGGACTTGTTCAGCGTGAATTGCTCAATCTATGGACACAATTTCGTGATGAATTGCAGTGTTATAGTCTAGGGAATCTGACTAAAAACGACCCTGTTGCCAGTTTACAAGAAAACTGGATGGGAAGCAAATCCCCGACTCATAGAAGGCGTTTCAGCCGTTACTGGACGTAAAACCAGAGGAAGATGTGAGCCACAATCACAACTACTTGTTTATTTGAATGTGTATTGTTGTTGTCGAATTTTATTTCTTTCTTGTTTCGTTTGATCTGATTATCAATGTGGTTTTTTGTGTTGTTGTTGTTTGTTGATTTTGTTTGTTTTAATTTCAAGTTTTCTTTTGACAAACCATATGACTACCCTATGGCATAAGTACACGTGGGAGACAAGTGTGGAGGTTTTGTCAACCTCCACCGAAAGTGTATCTCTATTTTTTATGCTTCACGTGGGAGACAAGTGTTGGGTTTTTGTCAACCCCCGCCGAAAGTGTATCTCCATTTTCCATGCTTCACGTGGGAGACAAGTGTGCAGGTTTTGTCAAACCTCGCCGAAAGCATATCTCATTTTTTCAAATCTTGGGGCGATAAATCTGCATCGAGCAACCCCCACCGAAAGTATGTCCCCATGTGTCAAAAATTGAGAGTTTTATGGGTGTATATATACATTCTGCATATTTTCATATGTCATTCCATAACCTGTCTTGCAATTGAAAAGCATAATATCTAACGTGTCTTACACAAGATAGAGCACTTGTAGAAATGGAGAAAACACCAATTCGGCGATTCCGCAATATATGCGTATTTTGCGGATCGCAATTTTGTAAAGATGGATAGTTTACCACAGCAGCTCTTGATCTTGGTAGGACATTAGCTGCGAGGGGTATTAATTTGATTTATGGAGGGGGTAGTCTTGGGTTAATGGGGTGTGTGTCAACAGCTGCATCCCTAGGAGGGAGCAAAGTTCTCGGCATTATCCCTAAACCATTAGCTGTACGAGATATGGTTGTTAAGTCCGATGCATTTATAGCTTTACCGGGTAGTTATGGTACATTAGAGGAGATATTTCAAATCACCTCTTGGGCACAGCTAAACATCCATCGAAAACCCATTGGTTTGTTAAATGTTAATAATTTTTTTGATGGTTTGTTGTCCTTCTTGATCAAGCTGTAGACAAAAATTTCATCTCACCGTCAGCAAGGCAAATGCTGGTTACAGCTTCAACTGCAGGAGAGTTAATTGACAAACTACAAGAATTCGTCTATTCACCTGATCCAACAATGGCTCTGATAAATTGGTTTGGAGAAGGCAACAAAAGGCGTCAACTGGATTTAACCCTCCATCTGCAATCTCTATTTGCTGGTTTGCTTCGTTTTTGTTTGCTTTCTTTTTAGTGTGTTTATTTGAGATTTTTCATGTCGTTTCTTTTGAGCTTTTTCAGGTTATTTCTTTCGTCCCAGGTAATATTTTCTAATCTCGGTTTTTAGAGTGGTGGCTTAAAAAGTTCAAATTCTCTTGAAACGCATTCTGGATTTCTTTAATCCATAATGGCTGAATAAGGAGGCTAACTTCTAAACTTTTTAGACCCATTCTAACTACCTTGTGTTTGTTTGCTGACTTGTTGAACTTTGTTATTTTATGAGTGAGTTTAGTTTTGCGTAATTTAGAGTTGTTATGTGTTTTTATCTTTATCAGTTTCGATTCAAAAAAAAACAATTGTGGAAAACCTGAGAATGACAGAATATGGGGTTTTCTTTAACCCTTGAAACGCATTCTCTCGACATAAATCTGTAGTTTGTTTATTTCATGTTGTTTGAAGTGTCTTGTATCTTGTTTTGTTCTTTCATAATAAAGGTATATAGGCTTGAAACCTTAAGTCTGCGGGCTACTGGTCCTAAGGATTGTTGAAATATACAATCTTGACTCAGGTGTAACAACGCCACGTACCTCTTTCTTGCATTTTGTGGGTCGATGATAAGATAATGATTGAATTAAGAATAACTCTTGGAAATGATAAATGATGCATGGATCTGTGTGCTTGAAATGTTTATTGGTTTTCGCTTTGCTTTTGATTCCTTGCGCAACATTGAGCACTGAGCTATTATCACTGAGTTATTTGTTCACTTAGAGAAAGTTTATGTAATTTAAATGTTTCTTCAGATTTCAATGATTTCTAGAACTTGTTTGATGGTCACTCAAGGCGAAATCCTAGACTGTGCAACATTGGGGAAATGATTTAGGCCATCTTTGGACCGTTTGAGCCTTAATAGCCAACCTTGATAGAAATTGATCCCTAGTTCCCCTTTGAGCCGCTGTAAGCCTTTTTCTTTGTTAACTCACTAAAAGATTTCCTAACCTAATATGAATTTATTCCAAACAGTTTATCCCTTACCTATGAGCATGTAGATCATTCACAATTAAATTCTGAGCTATGTTCTGGTTTTGGGAAGTTAAAGGAGGTTGGGATGTGTCATGAGCAATACAAGTGAGTTCTATTGTGTTTAAAAAAAAAAGAAAAACAGAAAAAAAAACCAATCTGTACTTATCGTCCACGTACTTACACATTGAGGACAATGTGTTGTTTAAGTATGGGGGAGGGGAAGTGTAATAAAAAAAAAAGAAGAAAAAAAAAAGAAAAAAAGAAGAAGAATAAGAGATCTATACCTTTAAGTGTTCTTAAAAAGAATGAAACAACAAAGTGTGGGGGTGTAGTTTTCTTTTGTTTTCTGTCAAAAAAAAAAAAGATTGAGTGTTCTAAATAAGTTTGGGGGAGTAACCTGGTGAATTGAAATGAAGTTTTGTTATAGGCTTGAGCTCTACATAGTCTTGAATGATTTATGTTTTTGTGGGTGATTTGAGCCAAATTATTATCCTTTATCATACCTTCACCCAAGCCAAACGTTACAAGCTTAATAAAGTCCTACTTGATCCATAGTGTTGTGCATGTCTACATTAGTGGAGAGTGACTTGAAAAGCAGGCCTATGGAGTTCATTTATACACACATCTTCAATATTAAATATGATTCATTTTTATGCATAAACTCATCTGAGTTACAAGTGATTACGTGAGAATGGCTCTACACACACACACTTGAGGAATTGAAGTGAAGCGAAACTATTCTTTGAGATAAAATTGTTGATCAAGTGCATTATTTTGAAGTTTTCCTTGGGTTATAATTAAGTACAATCTTTGAGGCCTATTTGCAAGATGAAGCATTTGTGTGTTTTAGTTTTTTTGTTGATTCTGTTTCGGTTTAGTTTTATTTCATATTGTCGTAGTTGCTCGAGGACTAGCAAGTCTAAGTGTGGGGGAATTTGATAAGTGTCTATTTATATATCATTTTCATATCAATTCGTCCATGTTTCTTTGCTATATTCCTTGGTATTTTTATGTTTTTTGTGTGGTTTTGATGTTTGTAGGAGTTTTGGAGCAACTTGCACAAAAAATGGAGTAAAACCCTTCATTTTCACCTCTGCTAGTCAGTGATCTTCTCGGATTTAATTGTATTGATATACAATGAACCCGATGACATATCATATACCGTTGAAAAGCTCTCGAAGTCTACTTTTTGGAGAAATTTACGGTTTATGAATCCATTCAGTGTACCGAAAGTTTAATCAAAACAGTGTAAGAAGTGTAGAAATGTAATTCCACACATCACTGTAGCATGTATAATACGGGACACTGTAGCACGTTACTGTAGCAGAGTATTTAAGCACATTTTAGGGTTTTATTTTCATGACTTGAAGAGGGGAGAACGTGGTGGAGGCTGCAGCTCTGGAATTCTTTCATCTCCTGGAGTTCTTGAAGGAGAAAGGAAGCTTGGAAAGAGGAAGAACTACAATCCAAAGAGAATTACATCAAATTTGCTAAGTTTTTTTCCTTCCCTTTCATTTTCTGGAATGTCTCCATGTTGTATTGTATTTACCACTTTCTTAAACATGTGTAACTGAATCTGAATTGGTTGAGGGTGATTTCAAAGCCCCTGATATGGTTTTTGTAAGTTGATTGTGTAAGGAATTGTTATCCAATTCTCTGATTGAAGTTGCTTGTATTCTCCCATATTTAATGCTTATGATTGCTTGCTGATTGTATTTGGAATGGCCAACTGAATATAATCTGTTATTGTCTATTGCTAGATTAGAAATCTTGATCCGTAATTGTCATGAATTTCCAATCATTAGTAGCAAAATTGTGATCAGAGATTGCATTTGGAAAATACAACCTAGGTTAAATAATCTGAACTTGTGTGATTATTGCTTAGATCAACCTATCTTTCTCATCGTAATGCTTTCATTGAATTAAACTCAGAGAGCTTGGTCTAGGTTGTTTAATGGATAGAGATTAAATAAAGAGCTTGTTTTATTTAACAACAAAGTAAGGAAAGATTGGGGTAATAGAGCTTTGTTATTATCTACGGTTGATAACTTCAATGCTGTAATTAGATGACAATTCTACAATTAATTCGCAAATCCATATCTTGTGGTAAAGAAGGATCCCTTAACCAGCTTTCTCCCATTGATTTTTTCATTCAAATTTACTTTCTGTTTTGTTATTCTTTACTTGCATTCTTATTTCATTTAGTAAAGCAGTCAACAAAAATCCCCCCTGTTTAGTTTATTGTTGCTGGAAATAAGAAATTCAATTAGAATCAATCCTCGTGGGAACGATATCTTACTTATCACTTTATTACTTGTGCGACTAGTATACTTGCTAGTTTCGAACGCATCATAAACATAGATAGCCCTTGTGTCTATTACTATGGCCAATAAACACACATTTTGTAGTGTGATAAGTAAATTTATGCTTGTTATAAGGTCTTAAATTTGGAAAAACAAGCACATCCAAACACCTTTAAAAATCTGAAATCTGGAGACACAGCAAACAATTTCTGAAAGGGAGAGTAATTTCCCAGGATAGGTGTAGGCAATCTATTAAGAAGATATGTAGCAATATGAAAAGCATGCCACCATAAACAAAGAGGTAAGGAACTTTGGGCAAGCAAAATAAGTCCCATTTCAACAACTGGCCTGTGTTTCCTTTCCACTTTACCATTTTGCTGATGAATATAAGGGCATGGATGTCTGAAGACTATTCCTAGCTTGGCCAGCAAAGTTGCCAGTGGTCTAAACTCACCTCCCCAATCAGTTTGTAGACACTTAAGCTTTATGTGAAATTGCCTTTCAACCATTGATAGAAACACAGGAAATATAGTTGCTACTTCACTTTTAGTCTGCATAGGAAAAATCCAGCAATATCTACTAAATTGATCAACAAACAACAAATAGTATTTGAACCCTTCTATAGAAGCAACTGGTGCAGGCCCCCACACATCAGCAAAGAGTATTTCTAAAGGAATTGTTGCAATGCCATTGGACAAGGAATATGTCCAATGACACTCTTTTCCATATCGACAAGAGTCACAAATCAAGTTTTTATTAGGTTTGATAAAGAACAGCCCAGATTGTTTGGCAACTTGAGTGAGGACATGAACATTACCATGTCCTAACCCGCAATGCCATTTAACTGGTGAAGCATCTTTATTAACAATACAAAAGAATAAAGATGTTGCAAAAGGAGACTCTGTAGATGACATTAAAGAACTACTTGAAACCTCATTATTGCTTGAAACTATAAAACTGATTGTAGGAGATGAAAGAAGTTTTGGCTTGTACTGATGATGTTGAAATGGCAAGGAGGAAGTGAGCTTATACAATCCTCTCTCAAGTTTGCCTTCCAAGAGAATAGTTCCCGAGCTCTTGTCCTTGACAAAACATAAATGTGAGTGAAATTTTACTACAACATCATTGTCTGCAACCAACTTAGATACACTAATTAAAATTTTAGTAATAAGAGGCACATATAGAATTCTCTGTAATACTAGCGACTTAGGCATATCAGAAGTTTGAAACACTGCAGAACCAATATGAAGGATAGATACAAGATTACCATTCCCAACTTGAACCTTGTCTGTGCCACTATAACTTTCCTTGATGTCAAGGTTATTCAGATCATTGGTAATATGGTCTGTTGCACCTGTTTCAAGATACCATGCAGCATCTGTTACAGTAGCTAGAGTAGCAGTATAGGCTGGAGAATTTGATTGACTATACTGAGGTGAGCTACTAGATGAATTAGAGTTTTGTAATTTCTGATTGTCTGAAGTTTCTTGAAAAGAGATATCAAACCGATGGTAACATTTTAATGCTACATGTCCAGGCTTTCCACACAATTGACAAATAGGCCTGTTATTACTCATTCCTCTTCCATTAGAATTACAAGTATCACCATTAAATTTGTTTGACTGAAATTTACCTCTACCTCTGATGCGTTCGAAACTAGCAAGTATACTAGTCGCACAAGTAATAAAGTGATGAGTGAGATATCGTTCCCACGAGGATTGATTCTAATTTAAATTTGTTATTTTTCAGCAACAATAAACTAAATATGGGGGGTTTTGTTGAATGATTAATTAAACTGAATGCGAAGGCAAATAAAGAATAACACAACACAATATTAAATGAATTGAAAATTCAATGAGAGACACTTGGTTAAGGGTTCTTTCTTTGCCACAAGATATGAATTTGTGAATTAACATAGAATTGTAATCCAATTACAGCATTGAAGTTATCACTGTAGATCCACCAACAAAGCGCTTTTCCCAATCTTTCCTTACTTTGTTGTTAAATAAAACAAGCTCTTTATTTAATCTCTATCCATTAAACAACCTAGACCAAGCTCTCTAAGTTTAATTCAATAGAAGCATTACGATGAGAAAGATAGGTTGATCTAAGCAATAATCACACAAGTTCGGATTATTTAACCTAGGTTGTATTTTCCAATTGCAATCTCTGATCACAATATTGCTACTAATGATTGGAAATTCATGACAATTACGGATCAAGATTTCTAATCTAGCAATAGACAACAACAGATTATATTCAGTTGGCCATTCCAAATACAATCAGTAAGCAATCATAGCATTAGATATGGGAAAATACAAGCAACTTCAATTAGAGAATTGGATAACAATTTCTTACACAATCAACTCACAAAATCCCTATCAAGGGCTTTGAAATCAATTTCTTACACAAATCAACTCACAAAATCCATATCAAGGGCTTTGAAATCACCCTCAACCAATTCAGATTTAGTTACACATATTCAATCAGAATAACAAATATAATACAGAGAAATTCCAGAATTGAAATGGAAAGAAAGAACTTAGCAAATTCTTTGAAAATCTTCTTTGTAGATGAATCTTCTTGGAATTGTAGTTTCCCCTCTTTCAAAATCTTCTTTCTCCTTCAAGAACTCCAAGGGATGAGAGAAATCCAGAAATGCAGCCTCCTCCCACGTGTTCCCCTCCTCAAGTTATAAAAATAAAACCCTAAAATGTGTTTAAATACTCTGCTACAGTAACGTGCTACAGTGTCCCGTATTATACATGCTACAGTGATGTGTGGAATTACATTTCTACACTTCTCACACTGTTTTGATTACAACTTCCGGTACACTGAATGGATTCATAAACCGTAAATTTCTCCAAAAAGTAGACTTCGAGAGCTTTTAACAGCATATGATATGTCATCGGGTTCATTGTATATCTAAACCAATTAAATCCGAGAAGCATGCGATTGACTCAGCAGATGGTGAAATGAAGCCGCCGTTTTAACTCCATTTTTGCTGCCAAGTTAGCTCAAAAAAAAAAAAAAAACCTCTTACAAAAACATCAAAACCACACAAAAAACATAAAAATACCAAGGAATATAGCAAAGAAACATGGACGAATTGATATGAAAATGATATATAAATAGACACTTATCAACCTCTGCCACGTGAACTATTAAAAATGTTATTTTTGAAGGCTTGTGAATTCTGATTAGTGTTGTTGAACTGCCTTCGAGCTAGCTGAGCACTGTGACCAATATGCAAAGCTTGTGTAGACTGATGTTGTGCAAGTCTTAATTCAAAACTCTGCAATTGATACTCAACTTCTTCCAATGAAATATATCCTCCTTTAGAGTTTATATTCACCACTACTACATCAAACTCAGGTCCCAGACCATTCAAGATATGCAAAATCAAATCTGTCTCTGTGACTTTAGAACCTATTGCAAACAAAGTATCTGAAATATTCTTTATTTTTAGACAATAATCGGATACTGACATGGATCCTTTCTTAGTTGACTGTAGTTCATTCTTGAGATGCATGGTTCTGGCTCTAGACTCAAAGTAAAACAGAATATGTGTTGGTGTGATCTCCAAAAGTCGTAGTTATTCCGATGAAGTTTGATCGTTAACGAAGGTAAAGCTGAGGGCAGAGAGCTTGGAGGTGCAAGTAACAAAGAAGAGCTTGAAGCTCCTTGAATTGATGTGGTGTTTACGAAGCCAGTAGCTGCTGTGTTATTAGCTCCATTAGAAACTGTGTTGAAAAGATTTTGAGAAGTGTTTCCAGGAAAATTTTCTTCATTTCTTGGAAAATTTTCAGATCCAGGAAAAATGGTTGAACGGTGATCTGCCATTCTTGATTAATCCATTGGCTTTGATATCGTAATGAAAAGTAAAAAGTGTAACAACTTTTAGAGAAAGCAAACAAGAAACTGTTTTTAGCAACTTCTGTAATGAATGAATTACATAATTTGTTGAACCTGCTTATATACTCAACTATCTAATTGTGTAGCTGACACATTTATTCTACTCTTTTACTGACACCTGCCTATCCTTCGTACACTAGTAACTAATTCTAGCTAACTAATATCTTCAACACTAAGCTACAATGGTGATTGTGCAGTGACGGTGATGAAAGCAGGGGAGAGATAAAAAAAGATGCTCATTTACTTAATATTAAAATAATTATTCCTTAATTTGACCAACAATCAGAATGAAAGGGCATTTTCGACTACTCAATCTTAAAAA
>SNVD02008777.1:0-34986 GCA_013180625.2 Boswellia sacra | reverse complement strand
GTCATTTGGTTTTGTGTACATCCTTGTTGCAGTGGACTATGTTTCAAAATGGGTCGAGGCAATTCCATGTCGAAACAATGATCACAAAACAGTTGTCAAATTCTTGAAGGAGAATATCTTAAGTAGATTTGGAATTCATCGAGCCATTATTAGTGATGGGGGTACACATTTTTGTAACAAACCATTTGAAACTTTAATGAAGAAATATGGAATAACCCATAAATTTTTTACACCTTATCACCCACAAACAAGTGGACAAGTTGAATTAGCTAATAGAGAGATAAAACAGATCTTAAAAAAAATGGTTAACCCAAATCGTAAAGATTAGTCTTTAAGACTTAATGATGCACTTTGGGCTTACCGAACTACTTTTAAAACATCATTAGGTTAATGTCTCCTCCTTATTAGCTAGTATGGAAAAATCTTTTGTCACTTGCCTGTGGAAATTGAGCATAAAGTTTATTGGGCCATTAAAACATTCAACACAAATTTGAATAATGCTTGCAAGTTACGTAAACTCCAACTGAGTGAACTTGAAGAAATCAGGAATGAGGCTTATGAAAATTCTAAAATGTACAAAGAAAAAATGAAGGTTTTTCATGACAAATCCATTGTTAGAAAATCTTTTGAACCTTCACCAAAAGTTCTTTTGTATGATTCAAGATTGCATTTGTTTCCTGGTAAACTTGGTCTGTGGACTTGGACCTTTCATTGCTTTTAAATAATCGTTTTTCCTATGGAGCATTCTAGTTGAAATGTGGAGAAACCCAAAGAATGGTAATGGGTTTAAAGTTAATGGACAACGGTTAAAACCATTCTTTGAAAATTTGACCAAAACGAAGAGTCCATTGCTTTAATTGATCCTTTTTAAGGATTGATTTTTCCCGGTCAAGTGGCGGATACGGTACTCCGTGACATTTAAAGTCGGTTTTTCAGTTCCATAAAAACTCGTTGCTCACCGGGCATCCATTGTCTTTTCTGCTTCTCTCATTTTCTCACATGGATACTATCTCTCAAAAATGGCACAAACATTTTCCCTCTCTTCCCTCAAATAATGATTTGCTTAAAAATTTATAAAAGCTCGTGTATAAGACCAAGGTTGTTGATGCGTCAAGGGAGTCCTGTGATTTAAGATGGTTAATTGAAGCCAAGGTTCGATTCTGTTGTGAGTTTTTAGATAATCTTGTTTCCCATATGCCAGGTTTGGGAAAAAGCTCTTATGCCTAAAATCGAAGAGCGAAAAGGTTACAAGTTTGTCCCAGATGTGAAAGATGGACTTGTAACCAGCGTTGCTGCTCCTTGGGATATTTGTCTAACAATCGAGAGGATAAACTACAGTTCATCAAGAATGGACTGAGTAAGGAGTCTTTGGATGATATCCGAACGACTCTTGAGACACATTCTTGTGGACTTGTGCAGCGTGAAATTTTTAATTTGTGGATACAATTCCGAGATGAGCAGGAACGCTATAGTCTTGGGAATCTGACTCAAAACGACCCTGTTTGCCAGTTTATAAGAAAACTGGATGGGAAGCATATCCCCAACTCCTAGAAGGTGTTTAAGCCGTTTCTGGACGTAAAACCAGAGGAAGATGTGAGCCACAGTCACAACTACCTGTACATATGCATGCGTGCCATCATTTCTGAATTTTAATACCTCATAGCTGTCATGTTGAACTTTGTATCTTTTGTTTGACTTATGGTGTTTATTTCATCATCTTTTGAATTTTTATGCATTATTGTCAAATTTTTCAACAAACAACCAAGCTACCTAGATAGATATCATCATTAGCATACCTTTTTGCACTCTATAAATACCACATCTCTCATTCTCTTCTTCACACATAGTTGGAGAGTTGCATAGACATGGAGGGAACTTCAAAACGTCGAATCCAAAGGATATGTGTATTCTGTGGATCTCGATCAGGTAAAAGTGAAGAGTTTGTCGAGGCAGCAAATTATCTTGGTAGATTACTAGCTGAAAGAAAGATTCATGTGGTTTATGGGGGAGGTAGCCTCGGGTTGATGGGTTGTGTGGCAAGAGCTGCACGTGCAGGAGGTAGTCAAGTTTTAGGAGTTATTCCTAAAGCTTTGGCTATAGAAAGCATTGTTGGAAAAACGGTTGGGCATGAGTTACAAGTCTCCTCTATGCATGAATGCATGGCACATATGCTCATCAATTCAGATGCCTTTATTGCTTTACCAGGTGGCTTTGGCACTCTGGAAGAAATTTTTCAAATTGCCTCTTGGGCCCAACTGAACTCCATAAAAAACCCAGTAGTTTGTTGAATTTTTAACAATTTCTGAATCCCTTTAATTAAGTTTTGTTGATGCAGCTGTAGAACAAAATTTTATCCCACATTTGGGTGAGACAGAGATACTTGTGTCTGCCACTCTCTGATGGGTGAGTTACTGTGACAAATACACGAAGTTGCGTATCCGTAACCTGAACCAGTAGTTACTCAAATAATTGGGCAATGAGGGCAAAAACAAAAAGTGCAACTTGGATCTGAATCTCCGTTTGTAATTTTTTTTGTCTTTTATTCTATTTTTAGCATGTTATTTTATGAGTCTTTCAGTTCATCTCTCTTGAATAACAGAAGCTTCAGGTAATGTCTCCTATACTTTATCTCTCTACATTTAAACATTGAGGACAATGTTTCATTTGGTTGGGGGGGAAGGATAGTAGACATAAGTGTGTCTTGAAATTTTATTTTTTCTTGCAAAAAAAAAAAAAAAGCGAGTTAATAATTAGATTCAGAGTGCGGTGTAAGGAGTTCAAATCCTCTTGAGACGAATTCTGGGTCAGGAATGGCAGAGTATGGAGGACCAGTTTGAACTCTTGAAACCCATTCTAACCAATTTGTCATTTTATTTTGATCGTATGAACTCATTTTAGCTAACTTGATATTATTTAGACTTGATTTTTGAATTTTATAACAAGGAGGTCTTATTCATTTCACTTTGAATTATTCAAATCTATGAACTCTCACAACCTTATAATTTAAATAAAAAAAAAATTGTGTGCTTATGTACTCATTAAGCAAGTATTCATGAACCTTTCTTCACACACACACACACATACCTTGATGCATGATTGTGGGTGGCAAAATGAAATGTTGTAATATTTGAGTTCTTTTGTTTTGTTTAGGATAACAACACAAAGGAAGGGGAAAGTTAAAAAAAAAAAAAGCAAAACAAAGAAAAAAGAAGAAAAAAATAGCAATTGTGGATAAAGTTTGGTCTCGTAGCCTCCTTAATTCGAGCAATTAAGCCCGAGGGGTGCCTTAAACCTAATACCCTAAGACCAACTGGTTTGAGAGCTATTAGGCCCAAAGCTCGCTACATGGATTAAAGAGAAAGCTTAATAGGATTGAACATTGCACTATCCATAAGTTTCTAAGCAAAAAAAAATAAAGCATAGCAACCGAGTCGTTAAGCTCGAAGGGAGTCTTAACACCTAATGCCCTAAGGCCAACTGGTCTGGGAGCATTAGCCTAAGGCTCGCTACATGGGTTAAAGATGCATTCTTCAAAAAAAAAACACATATATATATAAAATAAATGAATGCCCCTACCTAAGTTGTTAGCCTTAACAAATATAGAACCGATATGGCTGCTTTCTAATAAGCCCCATAGTCATGTGTTGACTGAGCACAAAAAGGAGGTTTATTGATATCTTGACTGAAGGGTACATGAGTCATAAAAAAATAATAATAATAATTGGTTGAGAGTTTGTTTATTTGGATAAAATCAAGGAGAGTGCAATAATGACCACCTTGGATGTAAAATTCTATTAATCACTTCTAAATAATAACGCTTTAATTGCTAGGGACTAGCAATAAGCTAGTTGGGGGGTGTGATGAACACTTAAATATGCATGTTTAATAGGAGTTTAGTTCATCATATTGCATTAATAGTGTCATTAAATTCCTCAACTTAAGCATATTTGTAGCATTTGCATCTTTGGAATTAATTTCTCTTAATTTTGGTTTTGTTACAGGTTCTGTAAAATGGGCATAACTCTCTATTTATAGATCAGAATGGTGCAATTCTTAATGTTTTGGAAAGCTGATTTAATTGTCTACAAGATTGCATTTCACAAGCATCATCAAATTCGGGCTCTTAGTGGATCAAAATTGGGCTTGAAGTGAACCCATCTACAGTCTCGGCCCAGTCTGACCAGGCCTCAGTATTTGGACTGTATCTCTCAAAAAACGTATCCAAATTGTGCAAATCAATATGTTCTAGAAAGCTGAGAGAAATATCTACAACTGTCATGAAGACATGTGATTAAAAGTCTCAACATTTCAATGTCAAAATTGATGGTCAAATTCGGTGCCTAATGATCCCAATTGTCAAAGATATTTACAACTAATATTTGACAATTATGCCCTTGTAATTTGACAAGTTTGCCCCTGGATGTATCTATAAATAGAGGTACCTTGTGACCCATTAGGGCATCTTGGCCTTGGCTCGAACATTTTGGCTTTGGCTAGGATCTTGTATTGTGTTTTGTGTGTTTATGTTATTAATGAATTTCCTTTTTCTTGCATTATATTTTCTTTCTATTATAATGTTCTTCTAATTTCTCTTTTGCTAAGGTGAAAAGGTGAAACCCTTGATATGAGAATAAGGATTCTCTAACCCTTAATATGTGCTTAATAATCTTAATCTTATAATGTTTATTCAATATGATTTATATTTAATTTCTTAATCAATCTTGACACCACTCGTAAAGTGGAGGTCTTGATCCATTGTCGACAATCCTTGGCACATCAAATGCTTGGATCCTTTCTAGATGATGTATTGTTCTTCCTTACCGACAAGAATCTAGTTAGGAACCTTGATTTGTTGTAGACATATGGAGATTGGCACATTGGATGCTTGAACCCATTTACAAGAAGTGGTATAAATATTGGTAATGAAACAAATATAATTCATATAACTAAAATGGGGTAATTATCCTTATTTGAAATATCAAGGGCGGATCCCCTAACTTTAGCCTTCATTGTTATTGTGTTAATTCCTCTTGTATTTTAATTATTCTATTGTTTATGAACTTTTTATTTTATTTACTATGGTAGGTTCTACCACATTATGAAATTGTTCTTTAATTTACTATGGTTGGTTATACCACCTATTTCCATGGATGGTTTTACCTCCTCTTGCTTTTTGTTTTATATTTGAATGGTCGGTAATACCGCCTACCATCTTACATATTTATTGATATTCTCTTTTTATTTCTTTGAATCATCCATATCACATTTGCTTATCTTATAATTTGTAACGCTTAAATTCCCTTCCTTGTGGATCGACCCCGGTCTTACCGGGTTTATTACTTCGACACTCCTATACTTGGGAGACAATCCTTTTTCGGATGTGTCACTTATATAGTAGTGTATGTCACGGTATTTCAAGAACTAGATGAGTGCTTCAACACAAAATTGGAATGCTTATTTGATTTTGTTTTATGAGTGTTTTATTCATGTATGAGAGATTGTGATTGTGCATGAATTTTTGTTAGGTTTGATTAAGTTAGTATACACATGAGAGAACTTACGAATTAAGTGTTTATGTAATTCAGTATTGGACATCGTGGTTATGTTTTTCTTAACAATATATTGTTAAGTTCTTAGTGATAGAGAGTGTGCAGTGTCACTAGAGTTTAAGATCTTGATGGGATTTTATTTTATTAAGATTAAGTCAGTGTGTGAGAGTGAGTCAACACTATAAATGCTTCTAAAGATTGTAAAAATAAGAACTTAGTGAATTGCAACTCTAAACTGTCTGTGGATGTAGGTTTATACTTGAACCATGTAAAATCTTTTTGTGCCATTTTACATTATAGTTTACTGTTATATTACGCATTACTTCATACTTTCAGATATTAAAATTGGTATCAGAGTAGGTTCACTGACATACAAGTGAAGAAAGATCACGTTGATTTATAGGTATAGAGTTTATACGAAATGAAGGATCTGGAACATAACCACTTATTCTTGATGATAGTAATTATTTATATTAGAAAATAAGAATGATGATGTATATCAAATCTCTTGATGACAGGGCATGGACCAGTGTGCTTAAAGGATGGATACCACCAACAAGATTGAATGCTTTTGGCAATTCAGAATTTAAACCTGAGGAAGAATGGACTGATGAAGAATATCGGCGTTCAAGTTGGAACTCAAAGGCTCTAAATGCGATTTTTGTTGTTGTGGATTTAAATAACTTTGGATAGATTTCAAAGTGGCTAAAGAAGCTTTAGACATTCTTGATGTAAAGCATGAAGGTACAGCTTTTGTTAAAAGATCTAAATTGATGAGATTAAATTCTCAATTTAAGAATTAATGATGCATGAAGATGAATCAATCTCCGATTTTTTTTTAAAGTTGTGTCACATCAACATTTCTGCATATATGCTTGGCAAAACTTTTACTAATGCAAAAATTGTTAGCAAAATAATTAGATCTATCCCTGATAAAGTTCAGCTTAAAATCTCTGCCATTGAGGAAGTTAAAAAAATGATGAGATGAGGGTTGATAAACTGATTGGCATTCTTCAAAACTTTTAGATTATCTAGTGCTATGAAGCAAAAAGGAAAGAGCAATGCATTCAATGTTAAAATTGAAAAATCTGATGATGAAAGTAATGATGAGTTTGATGAAACTGATTCAAAACAGATTGCTTTTCTAACAAAAATTATGTCAAAGTTTATGAAAAAGAATTTCAGGAAAAGAAGTCAAGGAAAGCCATCAAACTCAAATGAAGACAAGTTCAGAAAATTTAGCAAAGAGAATGACAAGAAGAAATCAAAGCAACCTGATAAGAAAGGACAGATTCACTGCTATGAGTGTTCTGGATATAGTCATATACAATCTAAATGTGCTAATTTCAAAAAGAAGTACAAAGGCTTGATAACCACTTGGAGTGATGATTCAAAAATTGATTCAGAAGATCAAGAATGCATGAGTAACTTTGTTGCATTTACAGCATCTACAACTGATAAAGGGAAAGCTATTATGTCCAACACAACAAAACAGTGCAAAACTGATGATGAAAATTCATATATAGAAAATGATCCAGAATACTATGAAGAGCTGCAAGAAACTTATAATGCACTCTATGGTGAATGACTGAGTCAGAAAGAAGAAATCAAAGCTTTAAAGAAGGAAATTGAAGTGTTGAAATTTGAAAATCTTATGCTAAAAATTGCATCATAGAACTTTAGCTTGCTTTGAAAGACAAAACAGTACATATTAAGAAAATTACAACAAAAGTGGTTGAAAGTAAAAGATGTGTTGATCAACTTAGAATTGGGTCAGCAATAGTAAATCAGGTCTTGAGTCTTGGAAGAGAAAAATTCTAACAAATATGGCTTGTGGTATACAAAAGGTAATAGTGCATCCTCATCAACAATAGTGTTTGTGAAAGCTTCAACATCAGGTAAACATTCTAAACCTAGCTCAAACAGATCAAGTCCTAGTGCAAAAAGCAAAGAGTAAGATCATTAGTAAAGGTACTTTAAATGTCAAAGGCCTATTCGAACTTGAAAATGTCTTGCTGATTGAAGGTTCGAAAACTAACCTAACTAGTGTTATTTAGATATGTGATAACAAGTATATTGTTAGTTTCACATATGACAAATGCATGATTTTAGACAATCTTGGTAAATGTATTTTAGAAGAAAATAGATCTTCTGATAATTGTTATTTAGTAAAAATTACATTTCATGCTAGCATCTCAGATTTAGAATTCTGGCATAAAAAATCAAGACACCTAAATTACAAAGACTTGATTAAATTAACTAAGTTAGGTGCTGTCAAAGTTGTTCCTAAACTTGATGATAAAATCGATAGAATTTATGGACCATGTCAATCCGGAAAACAAATTAGAAGTGCACATAAATCAGTCTCACATCTTAGAACATCCAAAATACTTGATTTGCTTCACATGGATCTTATGGGTCCCATGTAAATTGAAAGCATTTTTGGTAAGAGATACATATTTGTTTGAGTAGATAATTTCTCTAGATATACTTAGGTTGATTTTATTAGAGAAAAATTTGACACTTTTGAAGCTTTCAGGAATCTTTGTATTAAGCTTGAAAATGAGCAAAACAAGAACTTTGGCAGGACAATGAAAATAAGGAGTGATCATGGCAAGGAGTTTAAAAATTTTAGTTATGCTGATTTTTGCAAATATCATGGAATTGAACATGAATTTTTAGCTCCTAAAACATGTTAGTAGAATGACACTGTGGAAAGAAAAAACAAGACACTTTAAGAGATGGCTAGAGTGATACTTAATAGCAAGAAGTTGACCAAAAGGTTATGCGCTGAAGCTATAAGCACTACTTGATATATTTCAAATAGAGTTTTTTTTTAAGATCTAGCACTAACCAGACACCTTATGAGATTCTAAAAAGTAGAAAACCTAATTTGAAATATTGTCATGTCTTTGGATGCATGTGTTACATCTTAAATGACAAAGAGCAATTAAGGAAACTAGATCCAAAAAGTGATGAAGGAGTTTTTGTGGGATATGCATAGAGCAGCAAGGCTTTCCAAGTCTATAATCTTCAAATCGGTCAATAATGGAATCTGCAAACGTAGTATTTGATAATCTAAATGATTATGCAAAGTACTCTCACAAAGAAAGCATAACCAACTTTACAAAAGATACAAAAAGTCCAGTACCAGATAGCAATAGTAGCAAATAAGACTCAATTATGAAAGAGGCAATAATTGTTGCTACATTAGACAAAACAACTACATCTGACAACACAAATTTGGATAGAAATCATAAATGAAAATGATAGAAGAGATCTACCCTCTTGGATACAAAATGTACATCCAACCGGCTCAATGATTGGAAGCCTAGGTGGAGTGATGAAGACTAGGAGCAAGTAAGAAATCAGGTAAGATTTGCATGTTGTGTTTCATTATTTGAACCAAAAAATGTGAAAGAAGCTTTAAAAGAAGATGTTTCGATTTAGGCTATGCAAGATAAACTTATTTAAAAGAAATGAAGTATGGGAATTAGTTCCTATGCCATAAAATGCAAATGTCATTCGAACAAACGGATATTCAAAAATAAAACTGATAAAGTGGTCAAGTAATAAGAAATAAAGCTAGGCTAGTTGCATAAGGTTACACATAAGTAAAAGGCAGAGACTTTGATAAAACCTTTGCACCAGTGGTTAGACTTGAGTTAAGTAGATTACTACTTGTAATTGCTTGATTGCTAATTTTAAATTGTATCAAATGGATGTTAAAACAGCCTTTTTAAATAGCTATCTCAATGAAGTGGCTTTTATTAAATAGCCTAAAAGATTTGAAGAGCATAAATATCCTGATTTTGTGTATAAATTGCATAAAGCTTTGTATGATTTGAAACAAGCTCCTAGTGCTTGGTATGAAAGGATGAAAAATTTTTTGATCAAGAGGGGTTATAGTAGAGGAAGCAATAATAAGACTTTGTTATCAAACATGCATCAAATTATTTTTATTATTGCTCAATTATATGTGAATGACATTATGTTTGGATCAACTAACACTACAAGAAAAGTAGGAATAGATGACTGACACTTTATGATAGAACTCGTTATATCATCAAAAAATGACATAATGATGATAGAATTATACTCTATCAGAAACTTTATGATAGACATGTGATATACTTTTTGTCTATCAATAGTTGACGATAAAACAGTGATAGAAATTAACTCTATCAAGAATTTCATGATAGAAATTTTTTATTGACCATGTCTGACCGAAATATAAATTAATATTTTATTAATTATGAGCTAAAAAATAATTTTGTTAATAAAATATATGGGATAAAATGCACCATTTTATCCTTAATACAAGACAAAAGAAAATTTTGCCTTTCCCTCTTTAACTTTCGGCTTCCCTCTTCTACCCTCTTCTATTTGCCCTAGAAAATCTTTCTCCTCTTCATTCTTTCACAGTCTCTGAGTTACTCCCACCATCAACGGCAATACATCCGCCTCTCTCACTGATCGAATCAATTGCTCTCTCCCTTTCTTTCACTCTGTTAGCAGCGCCCTCTCTTTAGTTCTTTCACTGTCTCTAAGCCTCTCCCACCATCAACGGAAAGACATCCCCCTCTCTAACCGATTAAATCAGATGCTCTCTCCCTCTCTTTCACTCTGTCAGTAGCTCTCTCTCTTCCTTCTTTCACTTTCTCTAAGCCGTTCCCACTATTAACAGGACCTTATTCCTTGCTTCTCCCCTCACTCATCCCTCTGTCGCTCCTGCGAAGACTCGACTGACTCATTCGCTTGGTGGAGCTGCTCGACTGAAAGAAAGGAAAGTTCGATTTCTTACCTAATGACGTCACTTTGGCATTGATATCACATGCATCAGGTTTGTCTTTAACTGATATCAACAAGAAGTTTAATTTTTTTTCTTTTCTTGTTTGGGATTTTGTTGAGAAGTCTGTTTTCACTGGTGGATGTGGTGATAAACGGATATTAGGTGGTTTTGGCATCAATTTGCTGTCAAGGCGTTGCGTTCGCACAATTGGTGGAGGCACCGAAAGCAATTGGGCTAGTCAGCCAATGTGCTTTGGTTAATTTGCCCTGAACGAAGACAGAGGATTTTGTTCTATATTTTGGTACGTGTTTTGTTTCATTGTTCTATTTGTTTACTCTCCAGTCTCTTGTTTATGGATGTTTTGAGAGAGATTAGAGTAACATTATGCGTGGGTGATTCGCTCACCGGGGATATTGCTTAATGATGAACAAATAGAAAAGAGAAGAGATTTTGTTAATTTCACATTGCAAAAGTCAAAAGAGGGGTTTTTTTTTCTAATGATGATGTTGGTGACACTTGTCATTAATAATCGACGTTTTAATACTAGACAAATAAATAATTATCACTGGATTAAGCCTTTTAACTAAGTTCAATTGATACATGCCTTTCAAATGTTTGCTATTTCAATTTTTCAAGTTACGACAACAACTAACATCGAGGAGACAAACAAACATCCAAGAAATGTAGGTGGACAATGGATAATATTTTAATAATATTATTTTTAATGTTAAATAATAGAATAATAATGTAATGGATGATATTATAACGCAAAGATCTTACTTTTTGTTGAAGAAATTTTTGAGTGAGAAAGTTGTTAGAAATTAAAGCCAATGGCCGAAGACTTATGGACAAAAAGTACTTCCCTTGGTGGTTGAGGGAAGTACTATGAAAAGAGAGGATAGAGTTAAAATCAATGTGGGTGTGCTTAGATTAGTTTTTAATTCAATGGTTAGAATGAAAAGGACCCTTTTAACATAATTGATTTCATTTTGTAATTTTAAATCTAATGGTCATAATCACTTAAGTTGAAAATTGCAACAATTAATGTAGCGGCATTCACAGGAATGATATATATACACACACACACACACAGTAACATGAAATAGTCAATCCCAAGGGAATCTTGTGTTATTTTGCTAATCGCTTCTGTTTAGAAGCCTTATTGCACAACTAATTTCAACAATGAAAAACAGCAGAATTAGCTCCAGAAGATAATCATTAAATTGCACAAACCAGAAAGTTCCACTAAACATTCCTCAATTGATTGAGTAGTTGTAGATAATGGGATGAAAATAGATTGTGTTTGAATAATTTCGAAGTGATTCAATAGGATTAGCTCAACAGGATTAGTAAATGGGAGATAGATTGTAATATGCAATGTTATATTTTGTTTTTTTTGTTTAACACCAAGAGGATTATTAAATGAATTGATGACTTCCTTACAGGTGAAAACTAAGAATCTTTTTGATAGTTTGAAAATGGGTTTCCAAGAAAATTATCTTACCTATATAAGAATATCTAATATAGTCATCTAAGGCCATTGTATTTTCAGGAGCTTATATTAATATATATGTTAATTTTATGCTAAGTTGATGATATAATAAAAAAGAAATTCCTTCCTAGGTAATATAGAATGCCAAAGTTTTTCAGATAAAATAATATCTATGTGAAAGTTTTTTATTTAATTAGTTTTAAATAACTGATGTATTAATTTCATTGAATACTCTTTATGTTTTGTCGTAATGTTAGATGAAAAATGAAATTTTCAAAGAATTATAAATGTTTTTCACAACAGAAATGCTATATATACAACTAATTCAAATAATCAAATGTATACAACATGATCGACAGTATTTTATTGGATTGTGATTCTTATATGATTTATTATTATTTTTCTCATTTATTATTTCAATTTATTCATCCAACGATGTTTTGCTACATTAGGTTATATGAATAGTTGTTTAAGTTGATTGTATATGTAGAATTACTCTTTTCATAAATTTAAAAAGTCATTAAAGACATCTCCATCAGTGAACTTTATCAATCATTTAGGGATAAAGAAGAGTAATATTGTAAAATCAATAGTTAACATCATTGTAAAATCAAAAGTTAACATTTATCAATATTAGTGTATTTGGTCAAGTTATTTTCATGTCTCTTTAACAAATGCAATAACAATATATGTTAAAAATAAAATCCTTACTTGCTTTTAGAAAAGTAAATTGATTTTTTTAATTTATTTACTACTTAACAATTAAATAAAAGGGATTGCGTTAGATTAATCCAATCATTAACATTCAAAGAAAAATATCATTAAACATACTCTCAACATTATCTTTATACGAAGATGATGCATCATGTGGAGATTAAAGATGCATAAGAATGTACTTTCAATATTATATAGTAAACAAAAAGCACTTGTAAGATCAAAAAAATATTTAAAATAATCCCCACACACATTCTAAGTTGTATTATTACTTTAGGCAAAGGTTGCCTCCTAATATGATAAACAGCCGTCGTAAAATATAATGAAAGTATACTAAGAGAAAGCATATTCCTAGGACAATTCTTATACACAAAATAGCATAGGAATTACTGATTGATTATGCACTGTCCACTTGGCATTTGACAGGATGCAACATTTTATTTCATTGATTAATTAAAAAACTATAAACCTATCGTCATTTATTCATTTGTTTATTTCTCTTGCCATCTCATGGTAATTCATTACAACCAAGAATTACTACCATACCTTAAAATTTATCGGGTTAATAATGTTGTTTTGGTTTTTATATTTTGAGTTTTTCTTTTCAAAATTTAGTAAGAAAACGTTGTTGGTTTTAATTTTTTAAAATTTTGAAAATGATATCTAGTTGGTTTGATATTAATTTGAAATGTATATTTCAGAAAATAAATTCTGTATTTGAGAAAAATTCATTAAGAGAGATTAGATTATGCCATGAATAAGTTCTTTTTTTTTTTGACAACTCCTAGGATATCTATGTTAATGGTATATATTATGTTAAAAAACCATAAACTTACTGTCATCTCTTCGTTTCTTTGTTGCTTTCACCATCTCATCATAATTCGTTACAACCAATTTTCAGAAAATGAACTCTGAACTTGAAAACAAACGAGTCCAACTTATCAGAGATTAAATTATGCCATAAATACGGGTTCTTTTTATTGATTCTTAGCATATCCACGTTAAAGGTAGATATCATGTTAAAAATATATAAATTTTTCATGATTTCTTCATTTGTTTGTTGCTTTAACCATCTACTCGTAATTTATTATAACCAAGAATTATTATGATACCTTAAAAAAAATTGGGTTAATGCTTGTGTTTGTTTTTGTATTTTTGTTTTCAAAATTTATTCAAAATATATGGTTACTTTTAATTTTTTATTTTTTAAAATGATATGAAGTAGATAATGATTCTATGCAGTTCAATGTCATTTGTATAAATGCATTTATGAGCTGGTTAAAGAAACTATGGGGAAGGAGCATACCAAAAGCTTTAATTAATGGAAAAGGGTTATGGTGTTGCATGTGGACAAGCAATCCAAGTTGTAGGAAAAGTTGCTAAGAATAAAAAATATTGACCAAATCAATGCAAAAGCATAGTTTGTATTAGTTAAGAGAGTTTTAACCTATTTGGGTTTGTTGTTATGATTATCTTGTTGTCATATTGTTGAAAAGAAAAGATACAAAGTCCATAATAAACCCTCAACCACCCACCTATCTAACCAACCGTGCATAATAACTCTCACTCACAAGAAAAATAGAGTGGGACTCACTTGTTTACCTAAACCCTTAAAAAGAAAAAGATTGTCTTTCAAGGAATACTCAATGCTTTAACTTTTCCTCCTAACTTCAAAAAGTAGAAGATGACACATGAAGTTAAAATATTTTAGATAAGGATGAGAGTTGCATTATTAATTATTACATTAGTATATAATATTTATTTAAGTTCTTATTATTTAATAGATCAACTTGCAGAATTTGATATTTTCTTGTTCTATTCTTTATTGGGCATTAAAGAAAGATAGAGTGTAAGAAAGATTTTATCTTTTTTTAATCAATTATAACAAAAAAAAAAAAAAACAATGAAGAATTGTAGTTAGAGAGGTATGGAACAAGTAGATGACAAAGCATCTATAACATGCCATCTTGATTGCTCATTTTTTGTAAATATGTAGGCTTTTACACCACCATGCTTACCTGTTCCCTCTCATCCCATTTGAATTATTAATTCCAATTAACTTTTGGCTAACGTTAACACTTAGCTAAAGAACATGAACATCACATATTGATACTAAGGTGGATACTAGGTTCAACGTAAGCTTTTGCTCTCGTATATAATCTTTTGGTTTGCTTCTGTATTTTCTCGCTTTTTCTTTCTAGAACTCTTGTCAAACAGTGTTAATTGTGTCAAACTTATATGATAACTTGTTTTTTACAGATATAACAGTCGATGAACCTGCTTCTAAGCTGAAAGCTTTATTTAACTTCATTGTTCCTGCTCAAAGGTTTAGTAAGATAAAAAATCGTTAGACTCCACTTTAATTTATTTATATTGAAATTACATCTTATTTGACCTCGGGTAATATTCATATATTGTTTCTTTTTAATGAATTAAGGATGAGAATTTTTGACAACTAATTATAATGTGAATATGGTTTGACTATCGATCAAAAAATTTTTTGGGTTTTTTCTATGAAATATATTTGTGGGTAATTTTGTTTTTTATGATATTGATTTGGCTTTTTGTTTGTTTGATGTTTAGATCTTCAATATTTTGCCTTTTATCAATAATTTTGTTTGGAAATAGTAAAATTCAGTGAAATAATTTTGAATATTTTTTCCAGTTGGATGTTATGAATTTCTTATTGCAGTCATATATGTGATACCTATGAATTGATTGTGATATGCATGACCTAATTATTATGGGCTTGATTGTAGTAAATTTTTTATACTTTTTGATGTATTTTATTGCTGCCCAATAATTTTTAATATGCAAGTATTGGCTACTATGTAGTGCTGACATGTTTTGTTCTTTTCTTTTTTGTTACGCATGTATCTAAGTTGATGCTAATTTGTTAATTGTTTTTGTTCTAACAAAAGAATAACTGAAAAAATAAAGTGATTCTTTTTTAATTTTTCCTCAACTATATGTGTCAAGATCAGAACTTATTGAAACTACAATGGATAAGTCTTGGATTCAGTGTAGTAGAATTTCACCTGAGTATGATAAAGGGGTACAAGATTTTGTGAAGTTTGCTATTGAAAATGTTGAAGATGCCAATGTCATTAGATGCCCATTCTATGAATGTAGGAATTTAGCCTTTCTCCCACCTAAGAGAGTAATTGAACATCTTTTTTGGCACGGTTTTGATGTGTCTTATAAAGTTTGGAAATGGCATGGAGAAAATGTCCATAGCACACCATCTTGTAATGAAGATATCCCATTTGAGTCGATGGACTACAATGATGGTAACACAGTAGATATGGTTTTTGATGCTTACAAGGATTATGATAAAGATCCTAGGGCATTTAAAGAGCTATTAGAACAGGCTGAAAAACCTTTGAACCCAGGACGTACAAAATTCACTAAGTTAGGCACTTTGGTGAAATTGTTTAATATAAAAGGTAAATTTGGGTGGTCTGATAATAGTTTTACTGAACTGTTAAGTTTTCTAACAGAGTTGTTGCCTGAAAATAATGAAATTCTAGTATCTATGTATGAGCCAAAAAAGACAATGTCCGCTTTGGGCTTAGAATATGTGAAAATACATGCTTGCCCAAATGATTGCATACTTTATAGAAAAGAGTATGAAGGGCTTTCTGAATGTGTTACTTGTGGCTTATCTAGGTGGAAGAAAAAAGATGGTAGAGTAGACCAATATAGGGTAGGTATTCCTGCAAAAGTTTTATGGTACTTTCCTCCCATTCCTAGATTTAGGCGTATGTTTCAGTCATCACAAACTGTGAAGGACTTGACCTGGCATGCAAATGAAAGGGTAATTGATGGTAAGCTCCGACATCCGGCTGACTCACCATCATGGAAGCTAACTAATGAGAAATGGCCTGCCTTTGCATCGGATGATAGAAATCTTAGACTTGCCCTATCCGCTGATGGAATTAATCCACATAGCTCTCTTAGTAGCACATATAGTTGCTAGCCGGTTGTTCTTATAACATACAATCTTCCACCATGGTTGTGTATGAAACAAAAATTTATGATGCTATCCCTATTGATTTCTGGTCCTCAACAACTAGGAAATGACATTAATGTGTACTTAGCTCCTTTGATAGAAGATTTACAAACTTTATGGGATGTTGGGGTAGATACTTATGATGCCAATAAAAAGGAAATCTTTAATTTAAGGGCTGTGTTACTATGGACTATAAGTGACTTTCCAGTATATGGGAATTTAGCGGGTTGCACTGTTAAAGGGTACAATGCCTGTCCATATTGTGGTGTAGACACACCCAAATGTAGATTGAAACATAGTAGAAAAAATGTATATATCGGCCATCGTCGTTGGCTTCCTTATAAGCATGAATTTCGATACCAAACAAAAGCCTTTGACAACACAATAGAGCATAAACTAGCTCCAAAACCTTTGAATGGTGAGGAGATTTTGTTGCTGGTTGAGTCTATCAAAAATAAATGGGGAAAAAGTAACATAAAAAAATGTAAAAGTTATGACAATGATGATTGTGTGTGGTAGAAGAAAAAATCCATATTCTATAATTTAGAATATTGGAAGTACTTGCTAGTGCAACATCAATTAGATGTTATGCACATTGAAAAAAATGTATGTGAGAGCATCTATGGAACATTACTGAACGTTTCTGGAAAGACCAAAGATGGTCTCAAGTCAAGGAAGGATCTTGTGGCTATGAAAATAGAGACAAATTAGCACCAATAGTACAAGGAAATCGTACCTTTCTTCCTCCAGCTTCTTACACATTGACTAGCAATGAAAAGGCTAGGTTTTGTAAAGCTTTGAAAAGTATCAAGGTTCCTGATGGGTATTCTTCAAACATTAAGAATCTTGTGTCAATGAAAGACTTAAAACTTCAAGGCCTAAAGTTCCATGATTGTCATGTTCTTATGCAACAACTTCTACCTATTGCACTTAGGGTTGTCTTGCCAAAACATGTTAAAGATGTTATCATTAGGTTATGTTTCTTCTTTAATTCCTTGTGTAAAACTGTGATTGATGTGTCGACATTGGATAAACTGGAGATGGACCTCGTGGTGACTTTGTGCTTGTTGGGGAAATGTTTCCCCCATCTTTTTTTGACATTATGGTTCATCTTACTGTGCACTTAGTCAGCGAAGTAAGACTATATGGTCTTGTGTATCTTCGTTGGATGTATCCTTTTGAGAGATACATGAAAACACTAAAAGGTTATGTTTGAAACCGTAACCGTCCTGAGGGTTGTATAGCAGAGAGTTATATTGGGGAGGAAGCATTAGAATTTTGTGCAGAATACATGTCAAACATGGGTACTGTTGGGCTGCCACCCGTTCATGTGCAAAACTTGTCAATTGACAAGCCATTGTCTGGTGGAAAACTGGTGCAAGTTAATCCAACTTTACTAGTTCAAGCACATTTATACGTGTTGCATAACACACAAGAAGTTGAACCATACATCAGGTAATCTATGCAGTTTCTTGTAACTAAATGTGAATATTGTTTTGATTACTATAATGTGCCTTTTCTAATCTCACAAATTGAATTTTCTAATCCTTTAGTGAGCACTTGGAATGGTTTAGATCTTGTCATCCATGTCAAAATGATAAATGGTTACAAGAGGAACACAACCGTACCTTTGCTGATTGGTTAACTAATAAGGTTATCGTCATATAGACAATAAAAGTTACTATTTATTTAACATGCTTGTTGTTGCTTATTCAACAAAGAACAATGCTTACTTACATGTCTTACTTTTTAGGTGTACTCTAGGTGTACTCTTTGATAGAAAATGATGTTGCTGTCTCGGGCACTTTGCGTTAGATATCACAAGGGCCTCTTCCTTTTGTAGTTAAACAACCAGGATATGACATTAATGGTTTTCACTTTGTAACACAAGATAGAGAGTCAAACCGAGTTACTCAAAATAGTGGAGTCACTGTAGTTACAAAAGCCATGCAGGTTTCTAGTTCTAAAGATAAAAACCCAATAACATGTGACATGACATTTTATAGGGTTATACATGAGATATGGGTTCTTGACTACCATTTGTTAAAAATTCCACTGTTGAAGTGTGATTGGGTTCAAAATAGGACTAGTGTGAAGAAGGATGAACTTGGATTCATCTTAGTAGACTTAAACCGGTTAGGGTATAAATCTGATCCATTTATATTGGCTTCACAAGCCAAACAAGTGTTTTATGTATCTGATCAGATTAATAAAAAGTGGTCAATTGTATGTCATATGCCTAGTAGAGGTGATCCTAAACAAATAATTGGGGATAATATGGATAATGATGCAATAGAACACCCTCCATTCACCACTGAATTACCAACTAATGATTGTCTACATTCTACTGATGGCGATCAAGCAATCTATGCACGAAATACCAAAGAAGGAATTTGGATTCAAGACTGATATGGCATTTTGTTGGAGTTGGCAGTGAGTAATTATTACAATTATTAACTGATTTATTGTTTAATTGCAATCAATCTTTGGAAATTATGATTGTTGATTGTTTTAAACTGTAACATGTTTGTGAGTTTAGCCTATAGTTTGTAGGCTATCGATTCTTTCTCTTTAATTTATTTTGTAGGTTTCTCATTTATTTTCTTATGTCTCTTAATTATTTTTTACTTATGTTTTTCAGGTGTACTTCAATGGATAAAGGAAAGGGTATTGCTAATGATGATGAGGATAATTATGAGGACTATTATCGTGATGACCTGCTTGATGATGACTCTGGTCCTGATGTCCCCTCGAATGCTTTAGGCCCAGACTTTAAACAAAATGAAGAAGATGAAGAGGTTGATGTTGAAGGTGCTGATGTTAGTGGTGATGATGTCGAAGGTGCTAACTTGGATGCTCCAGAGAGTAGTTATGGGAAAAGAGGTGTAAATAGGGGTGCTAGGCAGAACAAAAAGCTGAAAACGAGAAAAGGAAAGATAGTGGTACAGTATAATGTAATAGGAGTTCCTGCAGGTGATGAGGCCACTGAGTTGGCTAGTTATCTTGGAGTCTTGGCTCATACTTCAGTTTCAATCCTTATAAATGATTGGCGTAAAGTTAAAATTGAGATGAAAGATCGTTTATGGCAGTGTGTGCAGGTATAAGTAAACATTTTATTGCATTGATCTTCACTTATTTTATTTGTCTATATTTTATATCGTGTTATTTGTAAATATTATATACGGTGTGATCTTAGTACTTGCTGGTGACTCTTTTGTCATTTTACTAACCGTCCTTTCTATGTTGTTGACATTGATATTAGGACCGCTTCATTGTTCATCCTAATACTAAGAAGTAAGTGTTATAGTCAATTGGGTTTGCTTTTCGTAACTTTAAGTACATGCTAAGAAGAAAGTATATTGTGCCATTCACACAGGATCGAAGGATACTATATAAACCCCCAATTGATTATCCCCAAATTAAGAAACCTGTTTGGAGAGAGTTTGTAAATAGATGTTTATCTAATGACTTTCAAGTGAGTTTCTTCAACTTACTTTTTTTCACTATTAATATCTATTCTAAAAATACTAAAAACACATGTTTTTATCTTATACAGAAAGTTAGTTGTGCTAATAAGGGGAAGAGGGCCTTAAACAAGTTTAATCATCGACTTAGTGGAAGAGGATACGTTGGATTGATGCAAGATATGGTAAGTAGCTACCATTTTACACCAATTTAATTTTTTTTAATGTAATTTTGTAGTGTACTAATCTAATCTGACCTGTTTATCCACTAGTGCTCAGAAACTGGTCTTTCTGAAGATTTAGTAGATAAGAGTGAACTTTGGAAGAGAGCTCGGAGATTGAAAAATGGTGGCTACGACCCTGAAACTGAACAGATTGTTAACAAAATAGTGAGCAACTACAATATAGTTAAGTGTTATCATTCAAGTTAATCATTATATTATCACTAATTTATTTATCATGGTGATAGGAAAAGTTGAAAAAAGAGGCTGAAGGAGGCTCGCTAAAGTCAAATGGAAGAAACGACATACTTGCACAATCATTGGGAAGGCTTCCTCGAACTGGTCATATGTAAGGGCTTGGCAAATTTATAACCCTTACAAAGTACTTTCACACCATTCATGCACCTACTCAACATGAGAGAGAGGATGAGTTGTATGCTTGGAAGACAATAATTGAAAGTAAGTTGGAAGAAATCATGAGGGAATTAAAGAAGACACCTCGTCACTCAGATGTAGGAAGTTCCGCCTGCCCACCATCTCATGTCCATGCTGATGACGGTTGCAAGGAAGAGGAAGACAAGGATAATGACAAGATAGAGGAAGTTGAACAAAAGGTTGATTGTCTATTTTTGGTCAATTTTAACTTTGGACTTATATCAATAAAGTGTTGTTGTTTCAAATACAACTATAGATATACCGCTACATTTTATAATTATGTATATTTTGTTAGTTGATGGCTTTTATTTCTTGAACCACTAATTTAATTTTGGATAATAACCGAGTTGCCATTGATATTGTATTTTACAGGAGCCAAATAATTTGGAAAACTCAGAGGGAAAGAAGAAAAATTCCTCACCTAAGAAAACAGCGGCAAACATGGAAGGACTTGAGGTGAAAGATGATAGTACACCTAGGAAAAAAAGGGGGACAGCAAGAAACACTGCCACGATCCTAAGAAAAAGTCCAAGACTCAACCCTCACTTATGTGTGGATATTGCAAATGAGAGGGGGAAAACTAAACTTGGAAGTACCAAAAAGCAACTTTTGGTGGAGGAAGTTGAACAAAAGGTTAATTATCTATTTTTTGTCAATTTTAACTTTGGGCTTATATCAATAAAGTGTTGTTGTTACAAATACAACTATATATATACTGCTACATTTTATAATTATGTATAGTTTGTTAGTTGGTGGCTTTTATTTCTTGAATCACTAATTTAATTTTGGATAATAATGGAGTTGCTATTGATATTCTATTTTACAGGAGCCAAATAATTCGGGAAACTCAGATGGAAAGAAGAAAAATTTCTCACATGAGAAAACAACAACAAATGTTGAAGGACATGAGGAAAAAGACTGCACTACACCTACAAAAAAAAAAGAGGGACAGCAAGAAACATAACTGCAATCCCAAGAATAAGTCCAAGACTAAACCCTGACTTATGTGTGGATCTTGCAAATCAGAGGGGGAAAACTAAGCTTGGAAGTACCAAAAGGCAACTTTTTCAGGAGGAAGTTAAATTGGCTAATGGTTTATGGGAGTTTGCACCTGAAAGTCCTGAAACAAGGGCTGCAAATCTGAAAAGAAACAAAAACAAAAAAGGTGTAGTGCAGCAAGTGCCAAGGAACACTAGGCATACAGCGACAGCACACCAGAACAGTCATCCAATGCTGCAACTCTTTGGCAAATTGTGTGACACATACTTGCCTTCAGACAGTTGGATTCCATACATGCTTGCTGATGATGTATTTCATATACAAGGCATTACTGCTCATATTGGGATTACAGAGTGCAAGGCATTGCTGACGATGCAAGTGATAGGAGTTAACACTATTGAAGTATATATTGCGTAAGAGATTTTAATTAAAATGTTTTATATGATATTGCGATGCTTGTCTCATAATAAATTAGTTTGGTATTTTGTCTCAATCTTTTCAGGTTTTTATATAACTCCTTCGTACAAAATAGAAGAGGAAAGACACAATTTGGGTTCGTATGTCCAGCCATGGTATCACCCAAAACTGGGCAACCACCAGAAAGTAGCCATCCTGATAGAGTAGAGGGTGTATGCAAGCGCTTGAAAAAAGCTAGTAAAGGACAATTCATACTTATGCCATACAATCCCAGGTCTAAATATTTAACTTCTAATTAAGTGTTATCAATTTTCATTCATTTTAGCATGTCCTTCATACCTTATACCTTTTTTTTTAATGCCTTCTTCTATTTTAGCTTCCACTGGGTTTTAGTTGTGTTTGATGTGTTGCGAAAAAAAGTGTTTTATTTGGATCCTAAGGGGTACAATGATCCTGATCGTGATTTAGAACAATTAATTAAAACGTATGTATCCTTTTTCATTTAATTAAAACCACTTATATTTTTACTTTCTTCAACATTCTTTAGATAATTAACTACTGTTGTATTTCATACAGCACCATGACACTGTTCACGACAGAGGTTAGCAAGGAAAGATGGAATTATAGTTCTAAGATGAGATTTGTGAAGGTAAAACATATTACCTTAACTTAATGTTGCATGGCTATTATTGTAGGCCTAAAACAAATTAGATTTTTTATTATCATTTTGGTTTTTAACTGTAATAGGCCCCGCAACAACCTGGATCCGTGGAATGTGGCTATTATGTCTTGAGATACATGAAGGACATTATAGCAGACATTAGTTTGCTGATGAACAATGTGAGTCACTCGTGAATATAATATCATAAGTTTGGTTTTTACATACATATGGCATTGTTCTGGAAGTTTTATAATGGTTGCTTTTGTGGTTATCAGTTCGATGGAAAGACTGCATACACTCAAGTTGAAATAGATGAGGTTCGTTTAGAGTGGGCTAACCATTGTTGCATCAACAAAATGGTTAGTATAAATGTGATCAACCTTGTTATTACTTCTTATGTTTTATAATTAGTCAAATTTTAAGTTGCAATGTGAAATTGTAATTGTTGCGATACATCTAAAACTTGGAGTCTTACTTTAATAGACAATTCTTTTTAGTAATATTCTTGGGTATTTTCATTTGTGTGTGTTGCGCAGATTTGAGTTATTGTTGGACTTAGGAGTTTTGTTGGGTGTTTTGCTGAGAATGTGAGGAGTTTTGCTAAGAATGGGAGGAGTTTTGCTGGGTATGGGAAGAGTTTTGGAAGGAGTTCATATAGGAATTTTGCTGATGATATTAGGAGGAGTTTTGCTGGGTATGGGAAGAATTTTGGGAGGAGTTTGGCTGACAATTTGCTGATGATATAAGGAGGAGTTTTGCTGGGTATGGGAAAAGTTTTGGGAGGATTTTGGCTGATGATATTAGGAGGAGTTTTGCCGGGTTTGGGAAGAGTTTTGGGAGGAGTTTGGCTGACAATTTTGCTGATGATATTAGGAGGACTTTTGCTGGGTATTAGTTGACAATGAAAGAATATGTATGCTGTTGATTTTGCTAACGAAACAAAAGGAATTTTTGTTGGCTTCACTAATCAAATTAATATAAAACATTTGCTCTTGCCTCCTGGTTTGCTGTAATTTGCATTGTGAACTCCAAATTTAATTTGGTGGGCTGAATTTGTTGTTATTTTGGATTTGAGTTATAGTCATAATTTGTTGTTGATAGAATGGTTTAATTATGTATGGGTAATGGTATTCTTGATCTATGGAATTTGTTCTCTATATTGATATGTGGATGTCATTAATATAAAATGGTTTTGGACTCAATTGGATGTGCAATTTAATTTTAGTTCATATTGAATTTGTAAATGAATTTAAATTGCAAGAATGAATAAATTAAATAAAAAAATCAATTCTATGCAACTAGATTTAAATATTGTGATAGAAGATTCCAATCATATATTTTGTCACAAACAACATCAATTACCCGCCAAAAAGTAACCAATAATTTTGGCGCCAAAATTAATCTGCCAAAATTAAATTGGAATCCAAAAAAAAAACATTTTTCCTGCCAAAAATTTCAAACTATAAAATAATTGCCCGCCAAAATTTTTTAACCTAGTGTGACAGACGTATGACATGTAAAAACTATCATACAATTATAAAATTAATTACCTAGTGTGACAGACGTATGACACGTAAAAACTATCACAAAATTGATGATAGACTTTTTTTCTATCATGAATAAGTGACAGTGACATAGATGACTGTTTGATTTTCTATCATCCACCCCCGTTTATGACCGTTTGTTTCTGTCATCTATTCCTATTTTTCTTGTAGTGCTTGCCTTTTGTTTGGGATCAGAGGGCTTTTCTATGTGAGCATATACAATATGGTGATAGCATATATCTTGACACCGAAGCTCAGGAGATTGAGTTTGAAATTGCTATGATTCGGTCTAGGTTAGTTACTTTGTTTATTTTATTTCTTAAAATTTATGTGATTTAATTCCCCTAAACTGGTTAGTTGTTTTGGGGCTGGTTATTCAAGTTGATTATTGACTTCTATTTTTGTAGGCATCAGTTAGCTTTATGTGGGTGTAGGAATAAAAATGATGCAAATTTCTATTATGTTATTGTGCATATAGAGGTATATGAAAGAATTTTCGGGTTCTTCGTTTTATATATGACTTTATACTTCATATATGATCATAAAATCATCTATTATTTAAGAATTAATTGTATTTAATATAATTTAAGTAAAATGGATATGAAATATTATGATTACAAAGTAAAATATTAGTTGTGAAGGTTCTGGTGCTTCTGAATTTAACCAAGCAAAGAATATGAAGTATTGAAATACAAAGCCTCTGGAAGCAAAGAGGAAATGAGAGAATGAGGACGAGTTAAAGTGAACGTAAGAGAGAGAATATAAGATACAAAAAGAAAAATGAAATTAAGAAGAGAAATAAGTTATTTCCATGGCCATTCGTTTGTTCATCTCAAGCCAAGTTATATAAAAAATTTAGCCTTATTTTTTGACTTTTGTAAGAGCTATTAATGGCAAAACTCCAAAACTTCTTTCGGTGCATTAAATATGTGTAGGAAAAGTCATTGAATTGCAATAGTATGCATTAAGTTATTAGTTTTAAATACGTGGTGGTATAAATGCAATTTATTCAAAATGTTCTAAGAAAAGAATAACTTTAAGCTTTTCACTAAGCATCTATTTATGCTTACTTTTTTTTTTTTTTTTAATCTTTGAGACTCAACAACCATGTCCTGTTTAAGCTCTATTTGATTTTCAATTTTTAAGAATGCCACTAAACGACTTCTCTTTTGCCTACTTAACAACAACATTAAAACAAATTATATGTGCTGTTTTTATTTGACAAGAATAAGTGATTATACATAAACTTAGTGATTATATAAACTTATTTATGAATCTAAATGATTAAATGTTGATTTCTTTTTCTATTTTCTGTAGTACTAAAACTTTCTCTTATGTTTTGCTTAGTTACTTGCATATTACAATACATTTTGTGATAGAATCGGGTGCAACGTTAGGATTTGAAGGGCATCTAAGCACTGTATCCGCAATTTTTATATATATATATATAGCTTAAAGCATACTGATTATTGTATATACTACAATTTCATGGCTTAACTGCTTTCCCTTTTTTTAATTTTTTTTAATGTTAATTAATGAAGAGGATATCACATGGCTAGTCAGACGGAACTTACTTGGAAATTGATGTCCAAAAATTATGTTTGATGCCAGTGACTTCTATTTTAACATATTAATGGTTCAAAAAGCAAGGAGGTGTGGGGGCTTGTAAAGTTAGCTCCAACTGCAAACTAAAAGAATTTATATATTTATTTATTTTTACAACATTGCAAATATGAAAGTGCAATTTTGGATAATGAGCCTATGTGTTTTATTGTGATTTCATTCTCAGCTCCTCTAGGTTCTGGTGGTCCTGGTGGTCTTCCTGTACCCTATATTGTTATTGGTAACAAAGCTGATGTTGCTGCAAAAGAGGGTACAAGAGGAAGCAGCGGCAATCTTGTTGAAGTAGCTCGCCACTGGGTTGAGAAACAGGTTCTTCTTCCATCTAGTTAGGAACTTTCTCTGACTGAGAGTTTCCCTGGCAGTGGAGGCCTTATTGCGGTGAGCATTCACTTGCTTTAAGATTGGTCTTTATAAGAAATTATTTGTCTCTTTTTATTCTCATGGAGAAATTTATGTTGGTGATTGGACTCATCATAAGTTTAATTGTGGGTATGGTAAGTTAGATTAGCAATATAAGTTGGTATTTGCATGAGATGGCATTTGAAATAATATTGACTATCTATTTCCTGTATGTTTTTAAAATAAGATAATTCTAGTTTCAGATGTTCATATTATGGCCATTACGATGTTAGGCTTATTTTCTGCAACTTTATATCTTTGGTTGCTACATAAATGTGTATGATAGTTGCACTTTTTGATTTCATGATTGCTATAATTCTTCTTGCTTTCATGTCTGTTTCATAATTTTAGTTGTGTGCTTCTTATTTGTTGTTTCAGTGCAACTGCACTAATACAATTCCAGAACAATTACTGGAAAATGTAAGGACCGTCTTGAGTAGTGCTCAGTCTCTTGCTGTCATACTTTGAAGTGTCTATATAATATAATTTGTTGTCTGCTACCAGGTCACTGTTATTGTAGATGCTTCTGAGGCTGAGGAGTTTGCTGAAGTAGGATCAAAACCTCCCAGATTTCTTCCTTATGATTCACCTGGACAGACCTTTGTGGTATTTGAGAAGCCAGATTGTGTCCCAGCTGTTGGAAAATTTTCTAATATGCTGAGATTTATTGTTAAAGAGGTGAAAGTTCTTTCCATGTAACTGAAATGTGATGCTCTTGCTATTTCCAATTCTTTTTTGTGGAAAAGCTTTTCTGGAGTTAATTGTGAAATTGTTATTATAGTTTATATTTCCTTCTTTTGTCTCATTGATTGCAGGTCATAAAATAAAATTCAGTTTTAGGTGTTGTACCAACAAATTTTCTTGACTTTTGCTTAGTTTCAAGAACCTTTATATTCTTGCTTTTAGGGTCTTAAAATTAAGAAATATCAAGTGTGCGCTCCGAATAGTATTTGAAAGGTCATAAATACCAAACTGAAAAAAGAAAAAGCAAATGTTTCAGAAGGTTTTAAGGATTAATTGTTGGTTGGTTTACTAGGTTGATCAAACCACTGGTGAGGCAGAGGAGGATGGTGTGAAAGATGAATACTAGTTGGAGGACCTTGAGGTTGTTGCAGTTGATTACATGATGAAAGTTGGGGTCTCTAATTTCAGGAATGCATGGGAAAGCATGGGCCCAGACTTTGAGCGTGTAGATGAATATGGCCTTGGCCCTAGGGAAAGTCTGAGTGAAGCTGTTGGTGCTGTCATCAACCTTCTTAGCATGCAACCTTGTGAGGTAAGTTCAATTTACAAATGTGTATTCAAAGACAGCCTTGGCTGTGAAATCCTTTTTTTGGGTTAAATCTTATAGATTATGCATTTCACCAATTTACTTTTAGATAATCAATTATGTTGCTATCATCTGTCACTGTGATTTCCTTAGCATCTGATATCGTTTTTCTTTTCCTGTACTTTTGCTGGTGTTTCATAGGGCACGGATGTTGTCCCAAGCAATTCAAGGTCACACACATGTTTATTATCTGGAGTTTTCATGGGCAATGTGAAGGTTCTTGTTCGTTTGTAGTTTGGAATTGATGGTCTGAAGGAGGTTGTAATGAAACTGTGAAAAGCACAAGTAGAATATAAAGGGTCATTAATTTAATGTTTTTCTTATTCATGTTCATATTGATTTCGTAGGTGACAGTTGCTTATCTGGAGTTGTTTATGAATGATAGTGGCTTATCAAAAAATTAGGAAATTGAAGCCAGTCATACTTTAAATAAAAATCTTTTCTGTTGACATGAGCCTGTTTCTTAAATTTTTTAAAATACCTATTATATGTATATATTAATTTTTGTTAAATACTTGGCTTTTTGAAAACTGCCAAGTATATATTTTTTTTAATTTTTGAAACTATTATACTTGGCGGTCAAAAACCGCCAAGTATTTTTTTTTAATTTTTAAACCTATTATATTGGCGGTCAAAAACCGCCAAGTATAGTCATATGCATATTTGGCACTTTGACTGACCGCCAAATATAGTCAAATTGACTATATTTGGCGGTGCCATTGGTGGCGCTTTTAAGACCGCCAAATATATACATATTTGACGGTCAAAGACTGCCAAATATGATAGTTTTTCTTGTAGTGTTAATTGGTAAGAGAGCATGTATGTTTTGAGAAATTCACATGTTATGCAAAGTAACTAAACGAAGGCATCAAGTTGTTTACATTGTTGTTTTGCTTCTTTTTTTGGCTTTTGTAATCGCAATTTGTATGGATTTGTTGCTTGATCGGATAAGGTTTCTACTTAGGTTGTTCGGTTGAAGGATGGGTCGGTATCTGCAAGTGAGCAATTGTATTTTATTGGGTTTAAGTCTTTGATTTACGGTTTAGATTGGTTAATGAAGATCTATGCGATTTTTATATCTCAATTTGTTGTTGCATTGTTGTGTTTTGCGTTTGTTGATACCTTTTAGTCACATTTTGTGGTGTTATCTTTAGGTTTTCATGGGATTTTTTTTTCTTTTAATATTGATCAAGTTTTTTAATTTGGGTGCTAAAGTGAGTGCCTGTTATTGCATAGAGTCTAGTGAGCCGCTAAACCTATCAATTTGAATTTGAAGTTATTATTTTGCGAAAAAAGAGGTTTTCAAATAAGACTCTTGCGGTAGGCTTTGTTGGTAACGGTGGAAAGAAAAAGGAAAAACGGCGGATTCTTGTTTTTAAGGTTCTTGTTAATTGATTTCTCAAGCATGGATGGAAATTAAACGAGAAGGAGTCTTTGATGGTGCACATCCAGAAATTGGAACACGGTAGGTGCTTCACTTTGAACGTTGAAGCTTTATTGCAAGTCACTTAACTTTGATTTTTATTCGAATTCCTGCAATGTAGAGTATTTGAATTTGTGATGCAGTGCCTTTAAATTTGCTTTATTTGTGATTCTTTTGGTGGTAACAAACGTGAAATGCTGTAATTTCTACATGGGATTGGGAAACTTAATTAACATACAAATTTGATATCGGATTAGTAAGGGGCTGCCACATCATTCTTCTCTGCTAAATGAACCAAGTCTTCAAGTTCATTTCATTTTACAAGAGATAAATGGGTCATTCCTTTTGTAAAAGGGAAATCTGTAAATGTTTGGGTCTTACCTCCTATGTGTTTCAGTTTGGTAATTTTGGATGTTTTTGAGTGTTGAATGCGTTTTTCCATAGAACTTAATTGTGAACTACTTTGTCTTTAGAGCATGATGAATTACGCAAAGATATTGAACATTTGTGTTTGCAGCAAGCTGGACCTAGCTACCTTGTTGTGGCTACTCGAATGCATTTTCAAAGGTATAAATATCTTATTTCCTCAGACAATGCATTTATTTTTTTTTTATGGTTCTATCCTCTTATTTTTTTCAACTGACTGTTATTTCTTAAACTGCATTGCTATTGAGACCAAAATCTAAAATACAATAAATGCTAAAAAGTTTGGGATATTTGGAGCTTCTTTTCTTATGATCCATCCTTTTATAGTTCTTACGCAGTTATTTTATCTTTTAAAATAGGTTGTTAATAAGTTTTATGGGATACGACAACAATCTGTTGAAGGATTTGAGGATACAAGTTGGGATGATAAATGTGCACGTCTGTTGCAGGATCCCGCAGAATTGTGGTGTTTCAATGATACTTCTACCTCTAAATATATAGTATGTTTTTCTCTCTTAAGTTTTGCTTTTTTTCCTGAGCTCTTCATGATAAAGGTACACCTCTTCTATCAGTAAGTAATTCAGCATTGTCAAATTTGGTTACTGAAAGTCACCCCATCAATATGTAAAACAGTTTGGGGCTTTGCACCTACTTTTATGCGCCCTAATAAGTAGCATTAGTCATTTATGCCCCCTGCTTTTGGTAGTACACCTAACCCTATCTTTTTTGCATCTGGATTTATTGTTTCCTCTTACATCATGCACATTCTCTTTGATTTTATCCTCAAGCTTAATTGTCGTATGTCTGTTACTTATTGGAAATAGCTTCACTGAGTTTCATGATTTACTCCTAAATCTAGTTTGATTTCTGGTTTAAAGTTACTGGTTTTATTCAGCTTATGCTTTTAAGTTTCAAAGTTGAGGCTGAACTTGTAGAGATTCTATGCTGATTATTATGGACTAGGCAAGAAATTTTGACATGCAACATTAGAGCGTTGACTATTTCATGGTGTTGGCTTATATTATGGAGAATCAATGATTTTGTTTAATAATTTTAATGTTGAAATGCAATGGATTTAGTGCTTTGACCTTGGATTATGGCTTGGTCCAATGTTGATCTCGTGCCTATTATATGATGATCTTTCAAGTTACTTTTGTGGTCATATCACCTGCTTTTATGCAGTGCTGCCTTTTTATGATGTAAACTAACATCCCTAGATGTTGTGTAAAAAGTTGACTTCTTTTGCCTTGTCTCTTTGTGGATCTTGGGAGATGAAATAGCACTATCACCTTGTCTGTTCTCATGATGAACATAATAACGCTTTTTGGCAACTCAACCTCTTGAAATGAAAATTGCTGTTAGATGGAGATTTTAGTTGTCTGCATGCAACTTTAATAACTTTGCCTCAGACAGAGTGCATTGGAAGATGAGCTGGACAAGATGAAGAGCTCTATGGATAATCTTCAAAGTAAATTGCGTGTGGTATGATTTAGTCTTGGCTCATATCTGCCTTGGCTGTTTCATGAACTTGATATTCTAATTGCTTGTTAAGAAAAAATGTTTACTGTTGTGGTATGTAGGGCTTGGAAATTGAAAATCATCTAAAGAAGAGTGTTTGTGAATTGGAAAAGAAGCTGGTGAGTACTTTAAATGTCTTAAGAGATCTGTCTATGTGATCCCAAATCTCTTTTGCTTATTCTTTTTGATCTTATTGACTTGTAAACAGATCCGTTCAAACAAATATTTTGCCAATGGGATTGTAGAATTACATCACTTCCATTCTGAGCAAAGAGTTCACATCATGAATTTACTTGATGAGGGAAGATCCCATATCAAGTCAATTGTTGATGTGATTGATGAAAAGATTCAGCAATTTGACATGGGCAGAGGACAGAATAGGGAGACTTATCTGAGAGATGAAAAGTTACATGAATTTGAATGTGGAGATGTACATATAAGTACTGATAACAATACCAGCTTAGCTTCTAATGTTTGTTCACTAGCGGCTTCAGCTGTAAACTTAATCGTTTGCTTTGCTCTCTGTGTCAAGATGACACATAGCAATCTTCCAATTTGTATGTAAACATTTAACTTTACTCTAAGGGCTGCTTGTTTATTTCCAAAAATTAATCTCTAATATAGTATGATTAAGTTAATGATACAATTGCTGGCTGGGAGATGCTATTGGCTTTTTTAAACTTTTCACTCCTTTTGTCCTTTTGCTTTACGGATCTAAATTTTATTCAATTTATTACCTTATCTGTTGTAGAGAAATGGTCATGTGTCATCTGATGTTGTAGCTGATAGAAAAGGAGACACCTCTGAAGCCCTCTCACTGGCTTTGCAAGAGAAGGTTTTCTGTACTTATAATTATCCACTCTATTTGGATTTACTTATAATCTTACCGTTTTATCTATTTTACTTAAGGATACTGTATGTGCAAGTGGTATCTTGTAGTATATACTACTATTTTTTCATACTATGGTTTCTTTGCCAGGTTGTTGCATTATTGCTCTTATCACAGCAGGAAGAAAGACATCTACTGGAAAGAACGTGGGAGACATCACTTTCATTTTTCTGTATGCTGCACTTTTGCTTTCAGTCTAATTTCTAATTCTGTATATTGACAAAAGATAACCTCTTCAAGATGGAAATCTCACATATTATTGTCTTCTTATGTACTTTGGAATCTCAGTAGTAGCTTTTCAAAAGAATAGTCGTTTTATTAACTAGATATATCAAATTTGAAGGATAACCATAATTTTGATTGCTCTTAGTGTCTGGATTAGAACTATGTCAATTAATAGTCAAAAGCCTATTATATTATACAAGCTTTTTCATTTTCGTATGATATGTCTTGCAGTGTAGATAGGAAGTACTCGTTGCTTCTTAGTTCAAGATAATGACTAGTTAAAATTAAATAACAAAATATTTTAGTAACCACGGTAGAAAGAGGGAAATGAATTCACAGTTTTGCTGCATGTAAATATTCCCAAAACCAAGAGCAATTCTTGGCTGGAGCTTTAGTACATCTTGTTTGGAAAGTAATTATGTTCCTCTCTGAGCTTAGAAAAAGGTTCCTTATATTTTGCTCTGCTGCTTGCGATGCTGACATCTTTGGAATTATCTTAAGATGTGATTTGATCTGTTTAAAACACAATGACAAAAAGTTTTGATAAAAGTAATGTTCAGAATCAATTTTCTGGAGAGATGGTGGAGCTGTAGAATAATTTTGGTCATTACTTAAGTTCAAATTTGACTGAGTTTTCTCTGCATATTTGTTTTCATTATAGTGTGTTTTGTTGGCTTCAGTAGCAAATATACTACTGCTTAAGTATGCTTACACATGTTTCTGGTCTGTGTAGATGTATCTTTAAGTGCTAGAAACATCTTGGAAGATCCTGAGCTTAAAAATGCTATAAAAGCATTCAGGTGAGCTAGTGATTCAGAGGATTTAACTCCTAATGCTAATTATGGCTTTGAAATTGAACTAATTTGACTTGAATAACCAACAATTTGTACTTGTTCGTTCAATCTGTAAGTTTTTATGCACAATCTCATCTTCTTAGGAACACGCTGATTGATGAATCTCAAGTTATGTTATCTGAATTGGGTGTTACTATGAATAGGTTGACAAAGCCAGAGTGATTCAAGTATTGCTATTTATGTCAGGAGTGAATACGCTGCTTCAAACACTTATTGGGATAAGGCTTCCTACCGTGATGGGTCCATCTATTGCTTTCACCCTGCCAGTGTTGTCAATCATCCATGATTACTCTGATGGAAGATTTGCATCTGAGCATGCACTACAAGAAAAATACGAATAGATGACAGAAACAAATAGTCATAAACAGAGGTGGATGATAGAAAATCAAACAGTCATCTATGTCACTGTCACTCATTCATGATAGAAAAAAAGTCTATCATCAACTTTATGATAGTTTTTACATGTCATACGTCTATCACACTAAGTAATTAATTTTATAATTTTGTGATAGTTTTTACATGTCATAGTCTATCATACTAGATAAATAATTATTTAATAATCCTTAAAAAAATTTAGCAGGAATTTATTTTTATTTTTTTAGTTTGAAAATTTTGGCGGGAAAATTGCTTTTTTTTGTATTCCAGTTTAATTTTAGCATAATAATTTTGACACCAAAATTATTAGTTAATTTTTGACAGATAACTTATGTTATTTGTGACAGAATATATGATTGAAATCTTCTATCACAATATTTAAATTTAGTTGCATAGAATCGATTTTTTTATTTAACTTATTCATTCTTGTATTTAAAATTCATTTACAAATTCAATATGAACTAAAATTAAACTGCGCATCCAATTGAGTCCAAAACCATTTCATATTAATGACATCCACATAACAATATATCGAATAAGTTTCATAGATCAATTGGTGTATCGTTTCCAATACATAAGTTGAACCATTTCAATAACTATGAACAACAAATTGTAATTCTAATTCTAATCCAAAAGTAACAACAAATGATAGCTAACCAAAGCAATTAAACTTCAAACAATTCGTTCTATGGCCAACCAAATCAGCAATAGTTGATATATTGGTAAGAAATTATACACTCTTTCTGTTGTCGCTGCTCATCGCTGATAATGACATTTGTTTAACACTGCAGAAACTTATCAACACGTTCTCCTTGTTCAGCAACCACAAACACATCAAATATTGATGTTTGATCTACAATATCAAGATGATGTTTGATCTACAAAGTAATCACAATTATGAAACTACAATCCTTGATTAATGTAGTAAGAAACACCCACTGTCAGAAAAGAACCAAAACCAGTTATTACAGCTTCCATCTATTGGTCATGACTGTAGCTTACTATTAGAAGTTCAAGAAGACACTAGCTATGCAGAATGACTACCTGATTCTTTGATGTACAATTTACTCTACACAATTACATTTTTTTTTTTAAATTTTATTAAGCAACTTGTGCGCACACACACACACACACACACAAAAGATTTATATAAATTAAAAAATTCAATTTTTTATATAATTTTTTGTTGTTTAAATTATGAATCAACTTTGGACTAAAATATATTAATAAAGATGACAAAACGACATGAATAATATATAAACCGAGACCAATACATTATTTCAACTATATTAAACTATAGAATTTATCATTGTAACAAAACTATAAAACAAACAATCAACTAATTATTTCCTTGACATAATTAACAAGCAATTTTGTGTCGAAGTAGATACATAAAAACTTGATCTAGTGATCGAAAAGATTGGCTTTCAGTTGATATTTGATTTTGAAATATCTATTTGTACTTTCTTCTGAAGCAGCTCTAATCGCATTGATGTTGGCAGTTCCATTAATCTTGTACATGTAAGAGTTGGATCCAAAACTACCAACACAAGAGATCTAGAATATCAAATGTCAAGTTAGCCGACAAAAGAAATCAATAAAAATAGGATGATCATATCCAAAG
>SNVD02008776.1:0-340082 GCA_013180625.2 Boswellia sacra | reverse complement strand
ATGAGACTATAGCTATAACCACAAACAGGTATGATGTTTGTACATTGAATTGCCTTTATCTAATGAGAAACTTCTTCCTTCTGTGATGAAAGCCAATACCTTGGAGCTTAAGCTACTTCCAGATTATTTGAGGCATGTGTTTTCGGGTAACAAAGATCCTTTGCTAGTTACAATAGAAATGAGCCTTGCACCACTACAAGAAGAGAAACGCGTTCGAGTATTTAGAGTTCATAAAACAGCTATTAAGGGGACGATTGCTAACATCCAAGGCCCAGCCATATGCTTACACCATTTCCTGTTGGAAGAAGGATCCAAGCCCACTAGAGAAGCACAGCGGAGATTGGATCCTCCCATGATGGAACCACCGTCGGGCTGAGGACGTTAAACCAAGCGCTTATTGGGAGGCAACCCAATGTTTTTGCAAAATAAATTAACAAAAAAAAAAAGAAAAGAAAAATAAAATGAGGTAATAATGATCAATTTTTGTGTCTCGAGGAGATTCCTTTTGTAGACCATCAAATTGACCAGGTTTTATCTCTTCTTGCCATCTGTTTTATTCGTTTTTATATTTATATATATATATATATATATATATTTTTTTTTTTTTTTTTACTTGTTTTTTACTTTTGTTTGCTATTGTGTTGTTATCTCTTTTATATGTCTTTAGTTTCGTTTCTGCTCTTTTCTTTCCCTTTTCCTTTTTGTTTTTTAATTTGACTTATTCCGTACTTCGAATTCATTTTGTCAGCAACTTGAGCAAACATTCAAACGGGAGTTGAAGCCATTGTTCGAAGGTTTGAAACGTGCATATCTGGGAGAAGAACAAACTCAATCGCATTATCGGTATATCTCTCCTTTTCTTCTCTTCAATGGATGCTGATATCTTTCTATCGAACCTTCGTAAATATTTCCCTTCACTTCCTAAAAATGCTGTGTTTAAAATTTATAAAGTACGGATGACTAGACTTTGGGCTGATGCTCTAAATGTGCCTGCGGATATCCGACGGCTTTCGAACCAAGGTGATATTGTCCTGAGGCCGTACATTAATCTCGCAAAATACATGCCTGAGTCTAGGAAAAGCTACTAGGCCAAGAGCGAAGAGCGCAAAGGTTACAAGTATGTTATAAATGTGCTAGATGGAATTGTAACCAGACTTGTCTTTCATTAGGTTTTGTGTCTAGGAACAGAGAAGATAAACTTTCGTTTATTAAGAATGGTTTGAGTAATGAGTTGCTGGATAATGTTTTGTTAACTCTCAAGTCACATTCTTGTGGACTTGTTCAGCGTGAATTGCTTAATTTATGGACACAATTTTGTGATGAATTACAGTGTTATAGTCTAGGGATTCTAACTAAAAATGACCCTGTTTTGCCAGTTTATAAGAAAACTGGATGGGAAGCAAATCCCTGACTCATAGAAGGCGTTTCAGCCGTTACTTGACGTAAAAAACCATAGTAAGAATGTGAGCCCCATCACAACTACTTGTATATTTGAATGTGTGTTTGTTGTTATCGAATTTTTAATGTTCTTCTGTTTTCAGTTGAGTCTGATTATCAATGTTGTCTTTGTGTTTTGTTGTTTTGTTGATTTTGTTTGTTTCAAATTTCAAGTTTTCTTTGTGACAAACCATATGACTACCCTATGGCATAAGTACACGTGGGAGACAAGTGTGGAGGTTTTGTCAACCTCCACCGAAAGTGTATCTCCATTTTTTATGCTTCAAGTGGGAGACAAGTGTGGGGGTTTTGTCAACCCCCGCCGAAAGTGTATCTCCATTTTCCATGCTTCACATTGGAGACAAGTGTGTAGGTTTTGTCAAACCTCGCCGAAAGCATATCTCATTTTTTCGAATCTTGGGGCGATAAATCTGCATCGAGCAACCCGCACCGAAAGTATGTCCCCATGTGTCATTCCATAACCTGTCTTGCAATTGAAAAGCATAATATCTAACGTGTCTTACACAAGATTAGAGCACTTGTAGAAATGGAGAAAACACCAATTCGGCGATTCCGCAATATACGCGTATTTTGCGGATCGCAATTTGGTAAAGATGGAGAGTTTACCACAGCAGCTCTTGATCTTGGTAGGACACTAGCTGCGAGGGGTATTAATTTGATTTATGGAGGGGTTAGTCTTGGGTTAATGGGGTGTGTGTCGACAGCTGCATCCCTAGGAGGGAGCAAAGTTCTCGGCATTATCCTTAAACCATTAGCTGTGCGAGATATCGTAGGCAACACAATCGGGGAAGAGTTACAAGTCTCTAGCATGCATGAGCGTATTGCACATATGATTGTTAAGTCCGATGCATTTATAGCTTTACCCGGTGGTTTTGGCACATTAGAGGAGATATTTCAAATCACCTCTTGGGCACAGCTAAACATCCATAAAAAACCCATTGGTTTGTTAAATGTCAATAACTTTTTTGATGTTTTGTTGTCTTTTCTTTATCAAGCTGTAGAAAAAAATTTTATCTCACCATCAGCGAGGCAAATCCTTGTTACAGCTTCAACGGCAAGGGAGTTAATTGACAAACTACAAGAATTCGTCTATTCGCCTGATCCAACAACAGCTCGGATTGATTGGTTTGGAGAGGGCAATAAGAGGCGTAAACTGGATTTAACACTCCATCTGTAATCTCTATTTGCTGGTTTGGTTCGTTTCATTTCTTTGTTTTTTAAATTGTGTTTATTTGAGTTTTTGTTTCAGGTTGTTTCTTTTGTCCCAGGTAATTTTTCTAATCTGGCTTTAGAGTGGTGGCTTAAAAAGTTCAGTTTCTCTTGAAACGATTCTGGATTTCCTTTAATCCATAATGGCTGATAGGAGGCCTACTTCTAAACTTTTTAGACCCCTTCTAACTGACATTGTTTGTGTTTTACCTGATTGTTGGACTTTATTATTTTCTGAGTAAGTTTTATTTATGTAATTTAGAGTTGTTGTGTTTTTTTGTCTTTATCAGTTTCGATTCGAAAAAAAAAACATTGTAGAAAAACCTGAGAATGGCAGAATATGGGGTTTCCTTAACTCTTGAAACGCATTCTTTCTAAATAAATCTGTAGTTTGTTTATTTCATGTTGTTGAAGTGTCTTGTTTCTTGTTTTGTTCTTTCATAATAAAGGTATATAGGCTGGAAACCTTAAGTCTGCGGGCTACTGGTCCTAAGGATTGTTGAAATATACATTCTTGACTCAGGTGTAACAATGCCACGTACCTCTTTTCTTGCATTTTGTGGGTCGATGATAAGATAATGATTGAATTAAGAATAACTCTTGGAAAATGATAAATGATGCATGGATCTGTGTGCTTGAAATGTTTATTGGTTTTCGCTTTGCTTTTGATTCCTTGCGCAACATTGAGCACTGAGCTATTATCACTGGGTTACTTGTTCACTTAGAGAAAGTTTATGTAATTTAAATGTTTCTTCAGATTTCAATGAATTCTAGAATTTGTTTGATGGTCACTCGAGGCGAAATCCTAGACCTGTCTCTTATACACATCTAGATGTGTATAAGAGACAGGTTTGAGCCTTAATAGCCAACCCTGACAGAAATTGATCCCTAGTTACCCCTTTTGTTTGGGTTTTTTTTTTTTTTTGAGCCTCTGTAAGCCTTTTTTTTTGTTAACTCACTAAAAGATTTCCTAACCTAAAATGAATTTGTTCCAAACAGTTTATCCCTTACCTATGAGCATGTAGATCATTCACATTAAATTCTGAGCTATGTTCTGGTTTTGGGAAGTTAGAGGAGTTTGGGATGTGTCATGAGCAATGCTAGTGAGTTCTATTATGTTTGTAAAAAAAAGAAAAAAAGAAAAAAAAAGACAATCTGTACTTATCGTCCACGTACTTACACATTGAGGACAATGTGTTGTTTAAGTGTGGGGGAGGGGAAGTGTAATAAAAAAAAAAAGAAAAAAAGAACAAAAAGAACAAAAAAAAAGAACAAAAGAAAAAGAATAAGAGATCTATATCCTTAAGTATTCTTAAAAAGAATGAAACAACAAAGTGTGGGGGTGTAGTTTTCTTTTGTTTTCTGAAAAAAAAAACGATTGAGTGTTCTAAATAAGTTTGGGGGTGTAACCTGGTGAATTGAAATGAAGTTGTATTATAGGGTTGAGCTCTACATAGTCTTGAATGATTTATGTGTTTGTGGGTGATTTGAGCCAAATTATTATCCTTTATCATACCTTCACCCAAGCCAAACGTTCCAAGCTTAATAAAGTCCTACTTGATCCTTGGTGTTGTGCATGTCTACATTAGTGGAGAGTGACTTGAAAAGCAGGCCTATGGAGTTCATTTATACACACATCTTCAATATTAAATATGATTCATTTTTATGCATAAACTCATCCGGGTTACAAGTGATTAGGTGAGAATGGCTCTACACACACACACTTGAGGAATTGAAGTGAAGCGAAACTAATCCTTGAGATGAAATTCTTGATCAAGTGCATTATTTTGAAGTTTTCCTTGGGTTATAATTAAGTACAATCTTTGAGGCCTATTTGCAAGATGAAGCATTTGTGTGTTTTAATTTTTTGTTGATTCTGTTTCGGTTTAGTTTTATTTCATATTGTCGTAGTTGCTCGAGGACTAGCAAAGTCTAAGTGTGGGGGAATTTGATAAGTGTCTATTTATATATCATTTTCATATCAATTCGTCCATGTTTCTTTGCTATATTCCTTGGTATTTTTATGTTTTTGTGTGGTTTTGATGTTTGTAGGAGTTTTGGAGCAACTTGCACAAAAATGGAGTAAAACCCTTCATTTTCACCTCTGCTAGTCAACCCTCTTCTCGGATTTAATTGTATTGATATACAATGAACCCGATGACATATCATATACCGTTGAAAAGCTCTCGAAGTCTACTTTTTGGAGAAATTTACGGTTTATGAATCCATTCAGTGTACCGAAAGTTGTAATCAAAACAGTGTGAGAAGTGTAGAAATGTAATTCCACACATCACTGTAGCATGTATAATACGGGACACTGTAGCACGTTACTGTAGCAGAGTATTTAAACACATTTTAGGGTTTTATTTTCATAACTTGAAGAGGGGAAAACGTGGGAGGAGGCTGCTTTCTGGATTTCTCTCATCCCTTGGAGTTCTTGAAGGAGAAAGAAGATTTTGAAAGAGGAGGAACTACAATTCCAAGAAGATTCATCTACAAAGAAGATTTTCAAAGAATTTGCTAAGTTCTTTCTTTCCTTTTCAATTCTGGAATTTCTCTGTATTGTATTTGTTATTCTGATTGAATATGTGTAACTAAATCTGAATTGGTTGAGGGTGATTTCAAAGCCCTTGATATGGATTTTGTGAGTTGATTGTGTCAGAAATTGTTATCCAATTCTCTAATTGAAGTTGCTTGTATTTTCCCATATCTAATGCTTATGATTGCTTACTGATTGTATTTGGATGGCCAACTGAATATAATCTGTTGTTGTCTATTGCTAGATTAGAAATCTTGATCCGTAATTGTCATGAATTTTCAATCATTAGTAGCAAAATTGTGATCAGAGATTGCAATTGGAAAATACAACCTAGGTTAAATAATCCGAACCTATGTGATTATTGCTTAGATCAACCTATCTTTCTTATCGTAATGCTTCCATTGAATTAAACTCAGAGAGCTTGTTCTAGTTGTTTAATGGATAGAGATTAAATAAAGAGCTTGTTTTATTTAACAACAAAGTAAGGAAAGATTGGGGTAACAGAGCTTGTTGTTATCTACGATTGATAACTTCAATGCTGTAATTGGATGACAATTCTACGATTAATTCACAAATCAATATCTTGTGGTAGAGAAGGATCCCTTAACCAGATTTTTCTCATTGATCTTTCATTCAAAAATTTTCAAAACTTTTACCCCCCCCCCACTGTTTTTGTTATTCTTAATTTGCATTCTTATTTCATTTAGTTTAATCATTCAACAAAACCCCCCCTGTTTAGTTTATCGTTGCTGGAAAATAACGAATTCAATTAGAATCAATCCTCGTGGGAACGATATCTACTTATCACTTTATTACTTGTGCGACTAGTATACTTGCTAGGCACTGTAGCAAGTCACTGTAGCAGAGTATTTAAACACATTTTAGGTTTTATTTTTAGAACTTGAAGAAGGGAAAACGTGGGAGGAGGCTGCATTTCTGGATTTCTCTCATCCCTTGGAGTTCTTGAAGGAGAAAGAAGATTTTGAAAGAGGAGGAACTACAATTCCAAGAAGATTCATCTACAAAGAAGATTTTCAAAGAATTTGCTAAGTTCTTTCTTTCCTTTTCAATTCTGGAATTTCTCTGTATTGTATTTGTTATTCTGATTGAATATGTGTAACTAAATCTGAATTGGTTGAGGGTGATTTCAAAGCCCTTGATATGGATTTTGTGAGTTGATTGTGTAAGAAATTGTTATCCAATTCTCTAATTGAAGTTGCTTGTATTTTCCCATATCTAATGCTTATGATTGCTTACTGATTGTATTTGGAATGGCCAACTGAATATAATCTGTTGTTGTCTATTGCTAGATTAGAAATCTTGATCCGTAATTGTCATGAATTTCCAATCATTAGTAGCAAAATTGTGATCAGAGATTGCAATTGGAAAATACAACCTAGGTTAAATAATCCGAACTTGTGTGATTATTGCTTAGATCAACCTATCTTTCTCATCGTAATGCTTCCATTGAATTAAACTTAGAGAGCTTGTTCTAGGTTGTTTAATGGATAGAGATTAAATAAAGAGCTTGTTTTATTTAACAACAAAGTAAGGAAAGATTGGGATAACAGAGCTTGTTGTTATCTACGGTTGATAACTTCAATGCTGTAATTGGATTACAATTCTATGTTAATTCACAAATTCATATCTTGTGGCAGAGAAAGAACCCTTAACCAAGTGTCTCTCATTGAATTTTCAATTCATTTAATATTGTGTTGTGTTATTCTTTATTTGCCTTCGTATTCAGTTTAATTAATCATTCAACAAAACCCCCCATATTTAGTTTATTGTTGCTGAAAAATAACAAATTTAATTAGAATCAATCCTCGTGGGAACGATATCTCACTCATCACTTTATTACTTGTGCGACTAGTATACTTGCTAGTTTCGAACGCATCAGTTTGCTAGGGAAGTTACCATGTATCATATAGTAATTATATCTCTAATAGGATTTTGCCAACTCAGATTGTAGGGAGAGTTGGTTACAAATGGGTTATAAATATAGTATTATTGTTCATAGCAATTCATGCTATTTGCCAACCAAGATGTTGATTGTTTCTTGATTCGAGAGTCACCATTTTATTTTGAAGGACTTGGTGGACTTTTCGAATTTATCTAGAAATGAATAAAAGAAAATTGGCAAATGGTCATTGTAATAGCTAAGGGAATAGGACAAGAGCTTCTTTCAGAAATCATTTGTCCCATAGACCAGCTAGATGCTTCAGGAAACAAACTACTTCAAGTTTTTGTTTTGTGGATATCTCAAAAAATGAAGGTCTTGCATCATACTTTCTCCCACTTCTGAGAAAAGTTTGGGTGCTATTCTGAATTGTGGATGAATTTGCAGTTTAGCAATCTTAAGTTATATAATTTCTGTTGGGTTTGCAGATCCCAACAGTGCAGCAACTAAACCATTTTTTAACTGATGTCGATTTTATAACACTTTTTGCTGTTTCTAGAGATTTTGGTTGACATCCAGATCCTTCCATATCATTTGACTGGTTTAATGTCTGCCGTTGCAGGATCACCTTTGCAAAAGTTGATTCAAGTTCAATATCTTTTGCTTGCAAAAGTGCAGCGGTTTATTGATGGACAGAACAAGGCTGTGACACAATCCTCAGAACCATTTTTATTCAAGCTTAATATTTTTATTTTGATATTTTATCCAATTTTAATATTTTTTGTTTAATTTGCTGGTTTAAAAATTGGTTTATGATCATATAATCCTCGAAACCATTTTGGAAAAAACAATGATCTAGAGTCTGACTATGTTAAAATGAAGTCAAATAAGTGGGTTGCCGTTGTCATAGTATAACATAAATTTCCTTGTGCCTTTGAAAATGTAAAAGACTCCCGCAGCCTGTTGTCTTTTACACTACTTAGATTATCCTACGCACAGGTCTAATAAAAGAAAATTCTAATTGAGGAAGTTAAATTTAATTTCAATTACTCGAAACATTAGTAATTGTATTTCATGTAAATTTCGAATTTTTAATTGAGGAATTGGATATCCAATCGAAAAGATAAATCCGACGACTCATTTTAGGCCTAAGTAGTATGTGGGTTGTGTTGTATGGGTCAAAGCCTATAACCTACCCAAGTGCTTTGAAGTGAGTGCACCTGATCAAGCACTTTCAAGCGCTTTATTTCATCCTCATCTTGTATTTCCCATGAAATTTTGCTTCAAAGTGGTTGATCGTGGCTAGGCTTGGGACACCCTCCCCAAGCTAAACACAGCTCCCCATTTGATTGGAGAAAAAAAAATATAGTTACCTTCACAATATCTTAGCATTTTGCCTATTGGCCTCCGCAAACCAAAACTATCCTAAGATAAGAGATCATGCTACTGCCAGAGCATTTTAGGATTTTCATTGGCCACCTATGTTGATCAGATTTTACGGTTCGTACATTGCTTTATATTTCTTATTTTGCTATTTTTATTTCCTAATTCTGTTTTCTTTTCTATTTTTATATTATATTGCTTGTACTTTTTACATTTCTATTTTTGTTCTCTTCAATAAGTTACACCTTTGGACTTAAGTTACCCTTTTTTTAGATTTCTTTAAAAAAAAAACATTTTCCCGCATAATAAAGAAGTTTAAATTGTGGTCTTTTTAATATTTTTGGAATTTAATATTCTTATTTTTATTGGACACATTAGGATGAATTTTCAAGTATAACATTTTAGGTTGATAAGAATTTCATATTTGGTGGTTTTAAAATTGTTTTCTAATCATACAATCCTCATAGAAATCAATTTAGAAAAAGCAATGATCAAAAGTCTGACTATGAGAAAATCAAGTCAAATAGGTAGGTAGCTGTTGTCACATTAGAACATGTCTAAATGCCACTCATTCTCAAGCATAATAGCTATATGATTTCCTTGTGCCTTTGAAAAATGTGAGACTCTTGCAGCCCGTTGACTTTAGTAGTTGATACAACACTCCTTAGTGTTAGGGGTGGCAATTTGTGTTCACAGGTCATGTTCATATCGTGTCGAACTATAACACGACAAAGATTGACCCAACACGAACACAATCCGTTTATTATTCGTGTCATGAAGGCTCAATATAAACATGACACGATAACTAAACAGGTAACACGACACGACACGATACGAGAACACGAATAATAAATGGGTCGTGTTCGTTTTAGGCACGAATAGGATCTGTTTAACACGATTAGGACACATTTAACATGATTGACATGACTCGTCTTGTCACACCCTGCATCCAATATAGTAATATTGCAACGGATAAGAGCTTGTCAACGGAACACAGTCTTTACTATGCCGAAATCCTCCCATAATCTTTAACTGATCAATTATCTGAGGTACACAACAGATTAGTAAGTATGAAACTTAGTAAGCAGCGAAAATTATGAAAATTGGCGTAACACTCAAAATAAAACAATTAATGGCGATAACCATTTTAGAATGTGACAACAATTCAATGCTTATTCCATAAATCATCGATTATTGTTCATTTCTTGGTATACAAGCCACCAATGCCTTGCTAAGAAAGTTAGAAAACTGATTCCACTGTTCAAGGATCGCGCCTTTGCACGAGGGAACTGGTGCGACGGCACCAAGTTTCTGGTTTCCAATCTATTGAAAATTTCAGTTTTGCGCTCCTGCGCCAAGGGAGAGGCGCTCCTGCGCCAACTCTCTGTTCTCTCTTACTTGAGTCGGTGCAAGTGGTGCTCCAATGCAAAAGGTATAGCGTAGCGGTGCCAATTCTCTGCCTAGACCTCTTTAGGTTGGTTAAAGATGTGCTCCTGCGCCGACCCTGTATCATTGGCCAATTCCCTAGACCAATTGCTCACTTATCCAGTCACATTTCTAATTCCATAAATACCGGCCTATGGGTAATCAAACATGGCTTTTCTATGTTAAAGCCCATCACATATACCCATACATACATCCATTTATACACACATGTCTCATTTACAAATAAACTTTCCACAAGTCAATCACATCCTCATGTTCTCCGATAAACACATAAATCATTCACACATGAGTTTCCACAAGCTAGCTACATTATTCATATGGATATCCATTTCATATAATTTCGGAAGCTTCCACAGTACAGTCATAGATACTTAGGAATAGTGCTCTCTAATTAATGTAGGACTTAACATATCACAGTCAGATCACATATATGGGCCCATATCACATATCAACCCATTGGCAGCATCCATAGGCAAGGCATCGTCGCAGTGAGTATTTATCACGTTCTCACAATGCATGAATCCACCATCACCCAAAGGTGGCAGCCACATAGTCCTGTTGGACTCTATCCTCCCACACGGAATAGTACATATACACAGAGGTGCCTACACTTGAAATAATTCAAGGCTAGTCTGACAATCCGGGCGATATCCATGCTACCAAATCCCATGTAGGAAAACACATGGTCCATACCTCCCCTCAAGCTATGAGAGCCAAGTATCCTAAGTTGTGGTATGCCACTCACATATCAGTTTTCATATTTAGTCACATAAGTGAAGCTCTATATTAAGCTTTCACTCACATATCACATTTCACATTTCAGTCACATAAATGAAGCTCTATGTCAAGCTTCTAATCCAATCACAACTTACCACAATTCATTTACCATAATGCTAGCATTTAACGGTATCACATTTCACATTCGACATTCAATATATTCCCATGAGCTTGGCATGTAATTTCAAATTCATAACATATCACACAGTGATGCATGCCTTCACACATCACGATATTACAGTTCACTATCATAATTGAGGTTCTACGTAGGCTTCTCATTAATCACATATATATTCATAAATACAATAAGTCTACATATCTCATATACACTTATGGATGTGCACAACCCACACATTGGCATCATGTCTACACACATAGAAACCCATTGACTTCTTTATTAGTGCCAACCCTTCCATTACTCTTCAATGTATTTCAATTATATCGTTGCACAACTATGTCCATGTATAACTGATCTCATTCATTTTCCACTCATACATATTCATGGCACTTTAATACACATGGTATTTCATAGACATTCATTTGTCATGCCATCTCACATGAGGAATTAGTATCCTAGAACATTTGGCATGTATTTCATTCTTCATTTATACACATCGTTTCATTGGTAATGTTATTCAAGCTATATATAACAAACTCACATACATGGGGGCACATTCACATTTCTATATCTCACACACACAGAATTTACACCAACATGTAACTCACATACACATCAAAGTGTGCAAAATCACATATTTCATAAATCACTGTAAACCCCAATCAAATCATTTCTCATATCAAGGTCCATGTATTCATGGCCCCATCCAGATTCCATCAACACATTTCACATATATTCACAAACACAATCATTAAACACATTTTATTAAGATTTAACATCTATTGTGTCCTCAAAAGGGTCTAGCTACTTACCTGATTAGCCTTGTCTCTTAATTTTGTTTTCCTGTATTTCTTGCCAAGCAGTTGCTTAAAGTTCATCTCTTCTTCTTCTCCTCCTTCCCCTCTGGTAACCATTGCCATAGTCATGACACACTTATCAGTGTTCATTTAGAAAGAATTAAACCCCTTTAGGTTAACAATATTTCAGCCAACCAATAACATCATTTATTAAACACTATCACACAAAAATATTGGTTGGATTATTATAATAAGGGGTTATTCATTTCTAATCACCACCAAACTTCATGGAACTCAAATAAACATATATATTATAGTCCATGAATTTTATTGAGTCAAAATAAGTCATGCACCCCTTGAAAATCCTTAATTTCATTCACACAGCAAATCTATCTGCAGATCTCTTAACTAAACAGTGCAATTTTGAAGAATTTTATAAAATTCTACAATAGTCAAATCTCTACCAAACTCTTTAGTCTAGAGCTAGACACATATAAGAGTCATTGCACCTAAAATCATGATTTTCTAAGTAGTGTAAGGCATTCAAACAAAATTTATTTCACATACTCTGTTTTGGAACTTAACATTTACAATTCTTTAAGTCCAGATTTGAAAAATCATAATAATTCATACACAACTCCAAAAATCATGAAAATTTACAGTCTAACAGAAAACATATTCAAAGGTTGGAATATCAAAAATTAAGGAATTTTATGAAGATTTGCCTCTTCAATTCGAGTTCATTCCCCCTGCCCTGTTTTAAAACAGGGGAATCAACAATTTCAAACTAGAAATTCAAAAATTCACCAAAATTCACCTATTTTGAATATTTGAGTGTTACAAAATTCTATAAACTCTTTGATGTGTCTAGTTTACCATATAAAAGTTTCAGTGTCAGAAAACAACCATGGAATTTATGGAAATTTTTGGACTTAGTACTGTTCAAAAAAACAACCCTGCAGGATTTATATTCATACTATACTTCTAGCTTCCTAGCATCATCAAATCTCTAAATTCTTCCATAACTCACTCTAATTCATGTTTTTCTACCAATTTACAGCATATGCCTAACATGAAATATCACCAACCACAATAAACCATCACTTAATTACATGGGTATGGCTAGAGCTAGAGAGAGAGGAGTGAATCTTTACCTCTTGGCCTCTTGTTTCTTTCCTCTCTTGATTCCATGGCAAAATTGAGGGAAATAGGGAGAGAGGGTGTTGGACGTTTCAAAGAGAAAGGGGGAAGAAAAATGAGTCTTTCTAGAGTCTAGGGGTTTACATAGATAAACATGAAGGGGAAAAACACAATTTAGCCCTCCTTTTCCTTAATTCTTTCAATCACCTCCCCAATCCTTATTTTATTACAACAACACCTATACCCAACACATATATATATGGTAACATAAAATATCATAATCATTAGTAAACTTTCGGGTGTTACACGTTTAACACAATTATTACACGTTATAACACCTTTACATCTACGACACGATTATGACATGATTATACATTAAAGCCTATTTTTAAATGAAAAAGATATAACAAAATATACAAAATTAAACAAAACCAAATTCCAAGAAATCATACAAACTTCAAATGTAATATTAATACAATAAGACATCAACTTCAACAAATCAAATACAACAAATTAATAAAAATAAAGTCCATGAAATCTCAACGAACATGCGTCACATTCCTAAATTCTAGATGATTGAGAACAATAAGTTTATCACAAACAAACAACACAAACATTTAAAAGTTATAGCCATTCATCATAAATTACAATTGAGTGCTTCACAAACAAACACTAAAAAATTATTCAACTCTTATCCTTCTTCTCTTCACTTCTCCTCTTCAACTCTTAAGCAACCTGCCAAAAAAAAAAAAAAAACAGAGAGAGTTCATACTCCTGAAAAATTAGATTATAGAATTATATAAGACATACTATAAATTAATTAAGAAAGTTTTCAATTTGTACTCAGTCTCATAAACCATAACAATGGAAACTACAATATGCTTCAATTACCAAATCAAATTTCACATGTAAATGAATCATTCAATATCTTATAATGCAAATGAAACACAAGCCCAACACCAAAATTACTTTCTACAATTAAGACCTTCATGTCATGGAGGAGCTACCAGCAGATTCTCCAGCTTGTTGGTTGATACTCAAGTTCATTACTTCTTCAGTCAACTCATCTATCTTTAGACTTCCACTTTCTATAAAAGCCACTCATTTATAGAATGATTAGAGAAGCATTTATAAACACAAGAAAACAAGTTATAGAGGGGAAAAAATTGTTAAAAGAGTTACCTTGTTGTTCAAATAACCAATCTCTAGTACAAATCAAAGCCTCTACTGTATTTGGCGTAAGTGCACTCACTACAAGAAAAAAGCAAATATTTGACTGTTTTTAGCCGTCAAATATGATAATATTTGACGGTTTTTTAGTGTCATATATGTCACCGTCAAATATGATAATAGTTGACCGTTGGTCAAACAGTCAAATATTCACTATAGCATTATTTGACTCTTACAAAACAGTCAAGTTTGTATACCTTTGGATTCAAATTTTAGGCCTTATTTGACGGTTTATTGAAGAAATATTTGACATTAACCGTCAAATATGACAAAGTAACGGTCAAAATTTTTAAATTTTTGTTAATAATATTTGACAGTAACCGTCAAATATTATGAACCTAACGGTCGAATTTTTCAAAATTTGACTGCTTATAACCATCAAGTATTGTGCAGTAACCGTCAAAGAAATTTTTTTTCATATTTGATTGCTTTTGACCGTCAAGTATGTGAGCATAGAATAATATTTGACTCTTTTTGACAGACAAATATTATTACTTTAATACTTGACCCTTTTGATACTGTCAAGTATGACAAATATTTTAGCTAATATTTGACTCTTTACGAAACATATTTGATTGCTTTTGACCGTCAAGTATGTGAGCTATTTGACAGTCAAATATTATTACTTTAATACTTGACCGTTTCAACACTGTCAAGTATGACAAAAATAAAAACCTAATTTTTCCATATTTAATTCCTTTTGACCGTCAAGTATGTCAGTATTATTATTTGACTCTTTTTTAATCGACAAATATTTTGGCTCATATTTGACTCTTCTCATATTTGACTGTTTATTATACTTGTCGGTTTGGATACTGTCATGTATGACAGAACTCATATTTGACTTATTGTATCAAATATTACCCCAATTTTTAGATCATATTTGACTGTTTATTAATAGGTAACCATCAAATATGACATATTCAGCCCATATTTGACGGTTTGTTATTGTCAACTTTTTGGGAATGGTCAAATCATTGAACCTGAACTGTCAAGTATGTATATATATATTTTATAAATATTTTCCAAAAAAATTATAGTCTCTCTACATAATACAAATAGAATTGGTTGATACATTTTAGTTAATAACTACGTACCATGGCTATTATTTGCTTCCTAGCAAGTCTTCAAGGGTGCAGCTGATTATAATATAAAAGCATTTCATGGCTTAATATAATTAATAAAGAGATCAAAGTCCTTAATCTTAAAGAATTAACCCCAAAAACCACTTTAAAATAAATGGATGATGTTAAAGTGTAGGAATAAATCAACTAATTACGCTGCAAAAGTTGACTGCTTGCTTTTCTCAATACCATGTTTAATTAAGCAATCAGCAAAGGTGGCTTGTATACAAATTTAAAAAGGGATACAAACAACAAATTGAAATTCACATCACCAATAGGTAATGAACTATCTAATGTATGAATTATAATCACATATCCTAACTTGTTGATAATTTAGTGGGAGTGAAGCTATGTAAACAAATGGAAATAAGCAAGTGATTAAGGCATACGTACAATTGAGCACACGTCATAACGAGTTGACAACAATTTAGTATGAGTGAAGCTAAGTAAACAAATGAAAATAAAAAAGTGATTATAGAATTCAAAACAGTATAAAAGCTGGGACTTCATATGACATTTAGTTCTGTTACCTATTTGTATATTCATCAATTTTGCTAAGAGGAAAATATAGAATGGTCCTATATAACCCAAGCCAATATCTCGAACAATTCACAACTATTCACTGTGCAAGTAACGGCATAATAAATTGAAATGTGGATGCTCATGGAAACAAAAAACATAGCCCATGAGAAAGCCCAACAACTTCAAATGTATTACTCCTCTATAGTGATAGCATATTTATATTTTGAATCCAATCAGCTTTAAGTTAATTGACTCTCATGAGTAAATTATCATCAATGCTGCCAATGCCATAACTTTTGTACATTAAATCGGTCAACTTAACACGCATTTCATCATATAGATTGCAAAGCTATAAGAATTAAATATCAATATGGACCAAACATGAAAAGTCCTATGACTGATTACTAAACAATATCTTGCACAAAAAACTCCTCCATGTAGTACATGTAAAAATATGTATAAGCTATTCTACCTTGCTTACTATTCTACCTCTGCCATGTTTTCTATAGTAAAGTAATTTTGCCCATTGCAGTTTGCACCATTAGCACCATCATACTGAAGGACCCTAAGTTTCCCTTCCTGCATTTTACAGTAGAATAATTTCTCAATCCAAAGAATATAAAAGGACAAAATGCAATATACTTTTTTTCAGCACACCAAATACTGACCTTAGTTCCATAAACAAGACCTCCTCCGACAAAAGGATGAAAGCAAGCAACATTGACCTCATCATCTGCACTAGGAAGCACTCTCACAAGTTCCATGTCTGAAACTCTATAAACCTAGATGACAGGGATAGGAAATTTACAGTCCATTATGACTAATTTCAACAAGGGGGAAAATGTCTTGAGAAGCAATCACAGTTAGATAGGGAAAAAAAACCATTTTAAACAAACAATGGAATCTGACATTCTTTATACACATATTAGGCAAGAGTCTACATTGGAAAAACAATAAGTGTCAAAGAAGAGAGATCTGTAGCCTAAGAGAGCCAAATAACTGAGTGAAAATTGCCAGAGACTGAGTTGTACTAGCTTGTTTGATAAAGTAAAGCTTTAGGATTGGAGAGGAAAAAGCAATAAAGACAACTACACAATAGCCAACCATATCAAAGCCAGAAAACAGAAAAGTACCTCTAAAACAGTGTATATAGGTGAAGTTGTTTCCCGGTCAATAACAATGCTTTTAAGAAGAGATCCATGACGTCAACCATAAGCAAGTAATATATGCTCAGAAGTAGGTGAAAACTGCATGTGCATAAGAAATGTAAGTTTAACCCAATAGAATATAAAAAGATCAGACATTAAACTAAAGAATAAGCGAACATACAAGGTAACATATTTAAGTAGAATGCAAAGCAAGTTTCTAATCTTCAAGAGCCAATGCCTTCACATGGTCACCATATATTCAAATCAGTGTCTAAAATAACAAACTGCTATCTTAATTCTTGGGTCCGTAACAGAGATTTAAACAATCATAAAATCTATTCAACATTATAAATTTCTCTCCTCATTTCTAACAAAGGTTCAAGTTTCAGCAAGACATGACAGCATTGGCACAAACAAGACATCCTAAAATGTTCCAGATGGAATTTATCCTCCATTATCAGGCTCAAGATTGCCGAAACACCTTAGAAGGACAGAACCAATTAGTTGGTTTCAACTATAACTTCCTACAGCACTGAATGTATTGTCTCAAACTGAGCAATAACATGGTGACAACTATAGAGAAAGGAAAGCAAAGCTGTCATTTTAATATAAACTCCTAATCCATAAGCTTGTGATGTTAGGTGACAAAAAATTGTTTGTACTGATTTTTTAATTTACAAGCTGACATTCACAATTAAAAAATGTGCAAAATGAGGCAGCAAACCTTCAACACTTCAAAACTAATGTCAAACTAAAGGAGACAATTTTATAACAAATTCCAATTATATTGATTATCAAAATAGCAAGTGCATGCAATTGGTCACTCAAGCAATCATCAACAAGGAAGTTATATAATCTTTTCATCAATATAAACGAAGTGACTCATACCAAACCCAACATCAAGTCATTAATCCAGTCTATGGCAATTTTTTTAATAGGTTAACAAGTTATATATACAAGAGATTACCCATTTTGAGAAATATAAAAGTCCAAGCATAAAATGAATTTTAAATTATTAACTAAATTTAAGAACTTTAATGCAAATTTATTATACTTCAATAAATTAAATAGTTTGAAGAAGAAACAACCACTTTAAATTCATAGTTCGAAATTCAACCGAGACAAGCAAGTCGCATCCTAGATTATGCTTATTAAGTTAATAATCACTATAATAAAAAAATATAAACTAGTTATAGAAATGGGCCAAAGCTATTAGGAAGATTCCAAACAAACTATAAAAAAATGGTAATCCTCTTCTTTTTCTTTCATATTATATACTTTAGTGCTCTTTCTTCCACAAAGCAAGAAAGAAAGGAGCGACTCACAACTGGGAAACCTCGAGCTTCTTCCTCACAATCTCAAATTTTGAAGCTTTTAGTTTGTTGACCCAGGTATGGCAACCCAAGAGGGGGGGTGAATTGGGTTTTTATTTATAAAAACGGATTTAGAAAACTTTTCTTGAAAGATCAAAATTATTTAAATCTTTCTTTAAGAACAAAGGTGAAGAGGATGAAAATAGAATGCAATCAAGAGAATGGAAATAAAGAACAATCACAAGTGCAAGTAAATGTAAAGAGATAGGGATAGAGAGAGTGCAAACTCAATTTACGTGGTTCGGCAAACCTTGCCTACGTCCACGGGCTCCTAGCTCCACGAGCTAAGCTTTTCACTAAGTTGTAGAAATCTTTACAACTTGCTTGATGAACAACCTCACCAAGACTTTTTCTTCAACTCTTGATAACACCACACCAAGAGTTCTTCTTGATGAACAACCTCACCAAGGCAACTTCCTTCAACTCTTGATAACACCACACCAAGAGTTCTTCTTGATGAACAACCTCACCAAGGAAAGAGTTCTCTCAAGGATAACTTTTATCCTTTACAAGAAGATCTCACTCTCACCACAATACAAGAACAAAGAAAATTTTTACAACAAAAGTACAACTCTCTTCAAAGAGTAGATAAAGAATATAAAAGCTCTCTAAACTTGATATTTCTCTTATTTGTGGCTTGATAGATTATTCTTTTCTTCTTTGTCTTGCTGAATGCATGGAAGAAGGGCTCCTTTTATAGGCAAATGAGATGAACTTGAATAAGTGAAGACACCAACTCCAAATTTTCTACCCACCATAAAAACCGAAATGTTGTCTGCCATTTTTGTCAATGTTCCGTTTGAAATTTAAAAATATACAAAACATAAAAGATCTTCACAATTGAACAAGCTTTCCAACGCATCAAGAACCAAGTTATTTGGATATCTGTAGCTCAAGATACGGCCAAAACACCATTTGGTGCTCATGTGACTTGATTTTTCTTCCTTATGTCAGTCCACCGAATTGCATGTTAATTCTGCCAGCCTTCCGTTTGAAATTTGAATTTCTTCAAAACATAAAATATCTGTATATTTGAATAAGATTTCAAAAACATTAAGAATCAAAGCATTTTAATATCTCTATCTTAAGATATGGACAAAATATTATTCAGTGCTCATATGAGTTGATTTTTCTTCTCTGTGTCAGTCCACTTAATTACATGTCAATTATGTCAGCCTTCCATTTGAAATTTGAATTTCTTCAAAACATATGAAATGTTCTTCATTAAGTCATCTTTCCAATGCCATAAGAATCAAGTCATTTTGATTTTTTTAGCTCAAGATATGTCAAAAGGAGTATTCGGTGCTCATGTCAGCTGCTTCCATTTGTCTTTCAATTTGCATGATGATTTGGACAACCTTGCACTTGAAATTTGAATTTCTTTAAAACATATGAAATGTTATAAATTGAGTAATATTTTCAAAGGATTAAGAATCACGTCATTTGGACATCTGTAGAGAAATATATGACCAATTGATTGAACATTGCTCATATGTCACATTCCTTGAATCAAACCTTATTCTTAAACTTTGGTGCCTTTAACATGTAGTCTTCTCCTTAGCTTCAACACTTCATTTTAATAAGCCTCTTCTTGATTTTATAATTATTTCAATGATCTTACTCTTGCACATAAATAAACATGTTAGTAAATCTCAATTAATCAATGTGTATTGTTATCATCAAAATTATTATGTAGCCTTAGGGCTAACAATCTCCCCCTTTTTGATGATGACAAACCATTGATTGCTTTAAAATATAATCTAAAATCAAGAATGAAAATAAAATCAACAATAAGCAAAAAAAAAGTAATTGTTATGAATATAAGCAAACCATCCAAACCATCCATTTCTCCCCCTTTTGTTATCATCAAAAAGATGTAATCAAATTAACTACTCTCCCTAAATATATTCTCCCCCTTAACATATGCTACCATTCAAAGATTATCATATAAAAACAAAATTAAGACATATCCAACATGCCTAATTCTCTTCTAATTATGCAAAATCTATCTTGACTAAGGGGTTTAGTAAATATATCGGCTAATTGTTTATCGGTGGGAACAAATTCTAACGAAATATTACCTTTTTGCACATGATCTCTAATAAAATGATGTCTAATCTCTATATGCTTAGTCCTAGAGTGTTGTATGGGATTTTTTGAAATGTTGATGGCACTTGTATTGTCACATTTGATGGGAATATGATCAAATACCACACCATAATCTTTTAAAATTTGTTTCATCCAAAGAGATTGTGCACAACAACTTCCTACTGCAATATACTCGGCTTCCGCGGTTGATAAGGCAACAGAATTTTGTTTTCTACTAAACCATGAGACTAATGCATGTCCTAGAAAATGGCAAGAGCCACTAGTGCTCTTTCTATCAAGAAGACTTCCAGCAAAGTCCGCATCGGAATAACTAATTAGATCAAAATTATCACACTTAGGATACCAAAGACCTAGATTTATGGTTCCAAGAAGATATCTAAATATCCTTTTGACAGCCTTAAGGTGAGATTCCTTTGGACAAGATTGAAATCTAGCACACATACACACACTAAACATAATATCAGGTCTACTAGCAGTTAAATACAAAAGAGAGCCAATCATACCTCGATATTTTGTTACCTCAACATCTTTTCCTTTCTCATCTTTGTCAAGCTTGGTTAATGTACCCATAGGTGTGTTATATGTCCTTGAATTATCCATGCCAAACTTCTTGAGAAGATCTCTTGTGTATTTAGCTTGATTAATGAAGATCCCATCTATTGATTGCTTGATTTGAAGTCCAAGGAAGAAATTTAATTCTCCCATTAAGCTCATTTCAAATTCTTGTTGCATGCACTTGGAAAATTCCTCACACATAGAGACATTAGTAGCACCAAATATAATATCATCAACATAGATTTGAACAATTAATAAATCATCATTTTTTGGTTTAACAAAAAGAGTAGTATCAACTTTTTTCATTTCGAAACCATTATCAATGAGAAATTTGCTCAATCTATCATACCATGCTCTTGGTGCTTGTTTCAAGCCATAAAGTGCCTTTTTGAGTTTGAAAACATGGTTTGGAAAATCATGATTTTGAAAACCAAGAGGTTGCTCTACATATACTTCCTCCATAATGTAACCATTTAAAAATGCACTTTTGACATCCATTTGATATAATGTAAAATTTTTATAACATGCAAATGCACACAACATTCTAATTGATTCTAATCTAGCAACCGGTGCAAAGGTTTCCTCATAATCAATACCTTCTTCTTGATTGTATCCTTGAGCAACAAGTCTAGCTTTGTTCCTAATAATGGTGCCATTTTCATCTACTTTATTTCTAAAAATCCATTTAGTGCCTATAATAGAATGATTTTTAGGTCTAGGGACTAATTCCCAAACTTGATTTCTCTCAAATTGATTCAATTCTTCTTACATAGCTAAAATCCAACTTTCGTCATTTTCGGCTTCTTTAAAAGATTTTGGTTCAAATTGAGAGACAAAAGCAAAATGATTACAAAAGTTCTTAAAAGAAGATCTAGTTTTCATACCTTGTGATGGTTCACCAATAATGAGATCTTTAGGGTGAGCTTTTGCATACCTCAATTCCTTTGGTAATTCTTGGAAAGAATCATTTACTTCTTCAAGCTTTTCTTGTTGAAGTTGTAATTCATCTTGGCTCTTTTCATCAAGCCTTGATTCTTTGATTTGCCTTTCTACCTCAACAATATCATCATCAATGTCACCATGTCCGATTACCCTTCCTTTGACATTATCACCGAAGGTCACATATCCTCCTTTCATCATGATTAATCTTGAGAACTTGGAGGCATCTCCGGTCATATGCCTTGAGCATCCACTATCTAAGTACCACTTGTGTTTGCCACTCCTTTGTTTCTACATGGTACCCAAATGTTCTTGGGTCCTTGGGGGTTAGTTATGGTACTTTTTGGAACCCATATTTGTTTCAAATTATGATTTCTTCTAATATAGCAAGAATACACTTTGTGTCCTTTTCTTCTACAATAAGTACATGAATGATTAGGATTATTCCAAGAAGATGTATGAACAAAATAGTTTTTAAAACACTTTTGATTTTTATGAGTTTTATATCCTAACCCTCTTTTATCAAAAACACACCTTTGGTTTTGTAACATAGAATTCAAATTTTTGTGCTTTTTGTAAAACTATCAACAATATTTCTTAAGTCATTATTTTCCTTTTTCAAAATAGCATTTTGTTTCTCCAATTTATCAAAATCCTTTTGTTTTAAAATGTCATTTTCAGTTTTTAATAAATGTATTTGACTTTCCAAACTTCCAAAATCTTTTTGCTTTAAAATTTCATTTTCATTTTCTAAAGCTTCATTTATTTCTACCAACTCTTCTAATTGAGATAACATGATTTTTGATTTCTTTTTGAAAGCATTGATTTTTGAATTTTGCTTATCAACTTGCACATGTAAATTTTGGAATGCTTCAAGTAATTCATCATATGAAAGCTTAGGATCATGGTTTAGAATACTTATCTCATTTTCTCTCAAAGCCATGAAGCACATGTTTGCCACTTTACAATATTCTTCTTCATTCTCCTTCAAGATGATTTCATGAGTTATGAGAGAACCCATAAGTTCTTCTAATGGTAATTTGGTGAGGTCCTTTGCTTCTTGAATTGTCGTCACCTTTGGCTCCCAAGATTTTGGTAGACACCTAAGAATCTTTCTCACCATTTCAACATTAGAATAAGATTTACCAATAGATTTCAAACTATTAATAATATCCGTAAATCTAGTAAACATTTCAGAAATTGATTCATCCGATTTCATCTTAAAAAGATCATAACTATGAACTAGCATACTAATTTTAGATTCTTTAACTTGACTAGTTCCTTCATGAGTTACTTCAAGTGTGTGCCATATTTCTTGTGTCGTAGAACAAGTAGATATTCTATTAAACTCATGTCTATCTAGAGCACAATACAACACATTCATAGCTTTAGCATTCAAACTCAATTTCTTTTTATCATCTTCACTAAATTCTTTAGGTTCTTTAAGCATGCATTCCCCATTTTCAATTTGGTAGGAACAAAAGGTCCTTCCAAAACAATAGACCACAAATCATAATCAAAAGATTTCAAGAAAATACTCATTCTAGTTATCCAAAAGAGTAATCACTTCCATTAAAAAATGGAGGTCTAGAGATAGAAAGTCCCTCAATATATGAAGTTGGATTAAAAGTTGCCATAGCTCAAAATCGATTAAGATTTAAAAAATTGAGCAACCTTGCTCTGATACCACTTGTTGACCCAGGTATGGCAACCCAAAGAGGGGGGGTGAATTGGGTTTTTATTTATAAAAACGGATTTAGAAAAATTTTCTTGAAAGATCAAAATTATTTAAATCTTTCTTTAAGAACAAAGGTGAAGAGGATGAAAATAGAATGCAATCAAGAGAATGGAAATAAAGAACAATCACAAGTGCAAGTTAATGTAAAGAGATAGGGATAGAGAGAGTGCAAACTCAATTTATGTGGTTCGGCAAACCTTGCCTACGTCCACGGGCTCCTAGCTCCACGAGCTAAGCTTTCCACTAAGTTAAAGAAATCTTTACAACTTGCTTGATGAACAACCTCACCAAGACTTTTTCTTCCACCTCTTGATAACACCACACCAAGAGTTCTTCTTGATGAACAACCTCACCAAGGCAACTTCCTTCAACTCTTGATAACACCACACCAAGAGTTCTTCTTGATGAACAACCTCACCAGGGAAAGAGTTCTCTCAAGGATAACTTTTATCCTTTACAAGAAGATCTCACTCTCACCACAATACAAGAACAAAGAAAATTTTTACAATAAAAGTACAACTCTCTTCAAAGAGTAGATAAAGAATATAAAAGCTATCTAAACTTGATATTTCTCTTATTTGTGGCTTGATAGATTATTCTTTTCTTCTTTGTCTTGCTGAATGCATGGGAGAAGGGCTCATTTTATAGGCAAATGAGATGAACTTGAATAAGTGAAGACACCAACTCCAAATTTTCTACCCACCATAAAAACCGAAATGTTGTCTGCCATTTTTGTCAATGTTCCGTTTGAAATTTAAAAATATACAAAACATAAAAGATCTGTACAATTGAACAAGATTTCCAACGCATCAAGAACCAAGTTATTTGGATATCTGTAGCTCAAGATATGGCTAAAACACCATTCGGTGCTCATGTGACTTGATTTTTCTTCCTTGTGTCAGTCCACCGAATTGCATGTTAATTCTGTCAGCCTTTCGTTTGAAATTTGAATTTCTTCAAAACATAAAATATCTGCATATTTGAATAAGATTTCCAAAACATTAAGAATCAAAGCATTTTAATATCTCTATCTTAAGATATGGACAAAACATTATTCAGTGCTCATATGAGTTGATTTTTCTTCTTTGTGTCAGTCCACTGAATTGCATATCAATTATGTTAGCCTTCCATTTGAAATTTGAATTTCTTCAAAACATATGAAATGTTCTTCATTAAGTCATCTTTCCAATTCCGTGAGAATCAAGTCATTTTGATTTTTCTAGCTCAAGATATGTCCAAAGGAGTATTCGGTGCTCATGTCAGCTGCTTCCATTTGTCTTTCAATTTGCATGATGATTTGGACAACCTTGCACTTGAAATTTGAATTTATTTAAAACATATGAAATGTTATAAATTGAGTAATCTTTTCAAAGGATTAAGAATCACGTCATTTGGACATCTGTAGAGAAATATATGACCAATTGATTGAACATTGCTCATATGTCACATTCCTTGAATCAAACCTTATTCTTAAACTTTGGTGCCTTTAACATGCAGTCTTCTCCTTAGCTTCAACACTTCATTTTAATAAGCCTCTTCTTGATTTTATAATTATTTCAATGATCTTACTCTTGCACATAAATAAACATGTTAGTAAATCTCAATGAATCAATGTGTATTGTTATCATCAAAATTATTATGTAGCCTTAGGGCTAACATAGTTAACATAAACCCTATTAATAATAATTAGTGAAATCGATTACATAAAATCCATTCCTTTCCCAAACAAAACAATTTCTTTATAATATATATCCTAAGAAATCTACTAGAGGCCACCCCCATCTCCAATCTGAAATTTTTTTCTTGCCTTCTTTTTATTTTTTTTTAATTTCAGCAACAAAAAACAGAGCTAATTGATTCCTCTTTTATTTTTTTAATTTCGATTTATATGATGACATATCTAACAGATTTGTGACGGCTATAAAAGTTCACAACACAGTGAGCTTTCCATTCAAGATTTTGACTAATTTCCAATCAAATCAGAGGGCTCCTTCAACAAAATAAGAAAAATGAGAAAATGAACTTTTAGATCAGAGAAATTACCATGGAAGAAGTTTAGATCTAAGAGGATCTTCAACCAAAAGCTTTGTGGTGACTGAAAGTGAGAGATTAGATACACTTCAATGTTAACAGTTCCATCCGGTCCATATTTCCTTGGTCTCCCTCTCTTCTTCTTTTCTGTAGGTCCAGTTAATCCTACACTAACTGGAGAAGCAGCCACTGCAGGGGACCCAACAATTTGGTTAGGATTTCCAGTTCTTGGAGCCACATGATAGGCTGATGGAGCTTCTGCTCCTATCACTGTAACTCCTGAGCTCATGCCTTCTCTTGCTTCCATGCATAGTTGAGTATTGTTCAAATTGTCCAACTTTTCACCAAGATTAGATACTCATACCAGTATCCACAAAACAGAACTGCATAAAAAACTAGATAAACGAACAATAAACTAAAACTATTTGGGGGTAAAATGCACCAAAAAAAATTCCCTTCAATGTTCAAAACGTGTAACTCAAGCAAAATTTCTCTCAAAATACTGGATTCGAGAAAACATTATAAAACGACTGATACGCAAGAACTGGAATTTCGGGAAATAAATAAATAATACAAAATTACATCAAGATGAACATTTTCCTTGAGCATAAAAATCAATAACTCAAACTTGTGACCCATGCTAGAACTTAAGAAGAAGAAAAAATGAAAATAGAGAAGCTAATAAAATAACCAGAGAAAATATACTTTCAACTAAACATTTCCATAAATATTTTTAAAGATCAGACTCTGTAAAATTATCCCTAAATTTAGGCAGTTCCATACATCCAGTTGCAATTGCTCTAAGCCCTAACATTTTCAACAGTGAATTTTCAGATTTATAAAACATCAGCAAAGCAAACAAAAAAAACCAAAATCAGAGAAATGAAATGAAATCCTGTCTGGTGTTTCATGTTCCATCATCTCTCTTGCCTCTATTTTTATGCCTATCAGCAATATATCCAATCACTTTGAAAGAAGGGAAAGATCTGGAAAAAAAAAAAAACTCTCTTAAGTAATCGAAACCTGAAGCATCTGCATTAATTTTGGATGCTGCTCCAAAAGCTGGCAAAGTTTATCTCAGTCACTCAGCAAAGACTGCAATGGAAAAAAAAAAACCATGACAAAATAATCAGGAAGAGTACACGTAAAGTCTACAAAAAATATTCAACAAATTAAATAAAGAAGAAAAAATGAATTTATGAAATCTTTAGCAATAGTTGATGGGAAAAAAAATAACTAAATAGCTTCTAGGGACTTGAAATACTCATGTAATGACAATCCTGAATCTTGTTACTGCTGGGTTGCAAAATCCCCTTGGGGATGTAGAACTTGGGATGGAGCACGTTCAACTTGCAGTTGCTGCTGTGCTGGTGAAAAGTCTTGCTGTTGGGATTGATAATAAGTATGAACTGGAGAAACTTGTGGTGGCTATAACACTTGTAGTGGATGGACTTGCATTTGCACAGGGCTCTGCAGAGACATGCCTTGTTCCAACTATTGTGAAGCTTGCATTGGTGGTCTAAGATGCTGAGGTGGTTGCTGAGGACGTGGAACCTCTGGTGGCTGCAAAAGCTGTAATTGAGCAAGGGAATGCATTGACTGAATGGAAGGCTGAGAAATAGAGAGATTCTGCATAATATTTGGTTGGTTTTCGCCTTGCTACCGAGTTGGTGTGCTTCCATAAAGAGTTACAGGGATTGATGCTGGCCTATTGAAGACTAAGGGTGGCATGAGGGGAGGTGGTGGATAAGTTGCTAGTCCAGCGGCTGATGCAGAAACACTATCTATCTGGGCCTGGGGAAGCTTAGTTGTTCCAACATTTGTCTGATTGTATATGGACATTGAAATTGAAGTTTCCAAAGATGATAAATTATAAGGGCTAGATGAAAATGGAGCTGGTGTTGGAGGAAGTGGAGGCCTGGCAGATCCACTGTTATGGGAAGATGATAAAGGTGTTGAACTGCCACTAAGTGCTGATAAATAATCTGTCTGAACCTACAAGAAAGAAAGATCAGGTGATCATAGAAAGCAAATATAACAGCAGAGAGAAGATGGCAAACCCGTGCCCAAAATTTGTGAAGTTTTGAATGAGAGAAATCAACATTAAATAAATTAGTCAGAGCACAAGATTCAAAATATGTAACTTTTCTTCTTTTGATAAACAAGATTTTAAATGTGAAAAAGCTCATATAACTGGAGTAGCTTTATGTACTCTTCAATTTCTACGGAAATTAGCTGCATAGTTAATGGCCATTGAAGCATTATTAGTTAAAGATAGGCATAGTTTAAATGTGAAAAAAGCAAAATATAAGATTCATCGATCAGCGTGTTCCTAAGAAGATGAGATAGTGCATAAAAACTTACAGATTGAACGAACAACGGAACAAGTACAAATTGTTGGTTATTCAAGTCAAACTAGTTCAATTTCAAAGCCATAATTAGCATTAGGAGTTAAATCCCTTGAATCACTAGCTCACCTGAATGCTTTTACAGCATTTTTAAGCTCAGGATCTTCCAAGATGTTTCTAGCACTTAAAGATATATCTGCACAGAACAGAAACATGTGTAAGCGTACTTAAGCAGCAGTATATTTGCTACTGAAGCCAACAAAACACACTATAATGAAAACAAATATGCAGAGAAAACTCAGTCAAATGTGAACTTAAGTAATGACCAAAATTATTCTACAACTCCACCATAAATAAACAACATACCATATAAACAAGAGATCTAGCCAAAAGCCCCTTCGATGTCTGGTCTACACAAGCAAATCCACACCAACACCCAGAAATGAAAGAATCAATATATATATATACACACAATAAATTAAAATAACAGAATCAAAAAAAGAACAGAAACAAGAAATTAACCCACTAATTTAAAAGTTGAACAATCAAATTTCAGTGACAAAGTATGGTCAAATGCTTCTTAAAAATTTATCATGACAGTCTTATCCAGCATTTTAAAATGACGGCCCAAGTCACCATGAACAACATAGTTGTCATCGCCCACCGGATTTTTCAAAAAAAAAAAGGCAAGAAGCCAATATATACATATAAAATAAACTCACCTGATCATTTTGAGTACCAGCATATGCAATTCCCAAGCCCATTATTGCACCAATTCGGACAGATGGATCTTCCTTGTTGACATAATCGCTTAGAAGTGCCAATGCCTTACAAAAGCAATTGAGCAAGAGAAACAATTAAAGTCACACACAATGTTCCAAGCAGCAAATCAAAGAAAATTAAAATGAAAAAAGAGAAAAGAATTTACTCACAGGATCGCAATCATTCTTAATACCACAATTGACAATGCCAACTCCTAGTAGTGCTCCGGTAATTACATGATTGTCACTGCTGTGGAAATACTTATCAATTTGGGCAAGCCCATAATCAACATCCATTGTAAAATCATGCCCTATTACAAGAAATATCGATCAGAATCTTATACAGAAATTGATAAAATAACAAATAAGAAGAGTATGAAAAGTTCTTCATACCAAACTAGCTGCATCACTCATCTTCCCGTGTTCTTTATTTTTAAAAAGCCAGTTTCCTGAAGAGCTACCACCTGAAGCATCTGATTGAACTGTCATTAACTTATCCTGCAACATAAAATAAAAACTGATATCAATAGAATGCAAGCCCATACACTATTTTGCACTAATAAATTTCAAACATCATACCTGACCAAAACCTGTATTTGCAAACGCATTCACAAATGTAGCAGCCAAGTTCTGCCTGGTAGAATCAACACTTGCCCCAGCACTAGCCCGCCCATCAAGCAAGTGTGCCTGACAAGATTCAAGAAAATATTTTGAATGAAATACTTCAACTTAAATTATAAATGGTCCACATTAGGTGTAGCTCAAATATCTATAGGCAACCAGCATACACTGCAACCAAATCACGTTATGCTAGAAATATGAACTAAATTATGGACACATTGTAAAAAGACATCTCAATAACAAGTTTTTCACCAATCAGAGATTATAAAATTGCATAAACCAGTATACCGCTAGTAACCAAAGCATCTAAAATTGAAACTGTTGAGCAAAAAAAGGCTCATAATGCAGCAAATCATATAAACTTTCTAGTTTACCTAAGAAAAACCTCATTGGAAAGATCTTTATCGATTATGCACAATTTTTTGTCAACCCCCCCCATAACAGAAGAATAATCAGTACCATCACATCTGACTCTAGCAGCAAGTCTAACTACAATGACTATTCATTGCACAAATTTTCATTATAAAAATAAACTTTTAATACTTTTAAAAGTTAAGGGCAACAAAGGAACCATGATAGAGAGCAAAATCTGGGATCACGAGTGAACTTTAAGAATGATTTGGAGATTCCTCGGCACTGAAAAATAATAATGATAATAATAAGGGTCCCAAGAGCCACATCCGCTTCCAAACCTTGTAAATATCTTCAGAAGACTTGGGCTCCTGAAGTGGCTTAAATACTTCTTCCACTAAAATAAATTCAACTACGTTAAAATTCATTCAATATGCTAAAAAACCTTGCATAAACATTTGTTGTAAGAAAAGCTTATGTTTGCAGAGACCCTTGGACAACTCCAGTGAAGATGAAAACAAGATCACACTAAACTTCTTTTCTGTGTTGCTTCCTCTCTATTCGCTTCTAAGGATTTCACACACAAAGTAGTAGCTAATATTGCTAATTTATTTCATCTTTACAACTCAATAGTGGTAGAACGTTTTTCTTCAACTTTAGTTCCAAAACCATGTCATAGATTTAATTCACTACAGCAGTTTCATGGAAAGCCTTATGAACAAACATTTTTCTGCAATATATTAAAAACACTTGATTGTAATGAAAGACACAACTTATAAGAGTCCAAAGTATTTAGTTTGCAGATGAAAGGGATTAAATATGAAAATTAACTATATAAACATGGATAAAGAAAGGATAGACATGCAAAGATATCATATGAGTTTGAATTTGATGGCAATTCTGCTTGCATGGTTCTGTAGGCTAACAGCTGGCACTTCCATATAAGGTTGAATGAAACTAAGCTCCTATGCAGAAATCCAATCATGATAGAATTCAATACTCTGAACTTCAATGGTTGCAGACGATGCCTCAACCAATTTTAAGTGGAATAAAAGTAATACCGAATCAAATGTGTGCCAAGATTTCAGATTCAATCGGTCATCAGAGCAGTTTTTATTATACAAAACTATTGATAAGATTTAAACCTAAGAAATGTCCCAAGACGACCCCACATGTATACTATTTTTGCTAAAGATCAGCAGATTTCATCAAACCTCTGTTGCTTGACACCAATAACCAATTCCATAATCACAGGCATTCAATAGACATTTTATCCACCTATCACATGAATCATCACCTTAAGTACATGATAAGAAATTAATAGACTAGAGAGATAGTATGAAGACAAATATTGTATGAACATGAATCAGTTAATTACTAAAATTATAAAAATAAAAAAGATTTAAAAAAAAACCTATATAAAACCCAATTGATAATTTGGCACAGCAAAGGTCTACAAATTGGAGGATTGGAGGGTTTTAAGCATATTTGAACTACCTATGGTTATAATAGGTAAAATTTGCTACTATTTGGGATAAATGCAAAAGCTTAGAAAGATAATTGAAAAGCTATAACGCAAAGCGAGAGTAACATGGAGAAAGCACCTGTTTATGGTTGAGAGCAATAGTGAATAGGAAACTAGCTAGAAGATCCTTCTGAGCAAAGATACCAGCAATAGCACCCACGGTAAGGCCCAAGCTGATGCAGTTGTACTGATTGAGAACCATAAAGAATGAGAAATGGTATTTATTGACAATTTAGAATAAACAGTAAACAAAAGGAACAAGTAACAAGCAACTAAACAAAAGATCTTTAATACCTGAAAATGACCATGGTCGATTAATATCAGACACGGATTGATTAGAAGAATTGCAATGTGCCACCCTATGTCGCTTTTTCAGATGTTGTTGTGATTAGTGTAGAACACGAAAACAAAATAAAAAGCAGCAGGAAAGAATATCAGAGCATCAGAGGATAGAACTGTCCATCTCATCAGCAGTTTTTTGCAAAGAAAAACAGACATAAATTAGAAAGTGAAAGAAAATTTAAAAATCAGTAACTGAAGGGTGATCATAAAAAAAGTGTAATGATACGAACCCGATATAGGTTTTCATAACCACGAGAAGAAAAGAGGGCAACAGAGTCTGGATCAAAAAATCTAAGAAAAATGCCATGAATGTAACTCTGGTAGGCAGTGAGGGGAGGATAGTCAAGACCCCAGTAACTAAGATTATTGACAGTACTGTTACGGTACCAGTCTATAACTGGAAGATTGGTAGTGATCTCCATCCAGTGCCTATGCGCTTCATAATCCCCATACTTGGGAGGATTACCAGCTCCAAATTAAGGATAGAGTGACATAGCAACTCAAACTAGTAACGCAAACAGAGCAATACACAAAAATGAAGCTCCGATGCCTTTCTCCACCAACCACCACCAGCATCCATCATCCCCGTTATCAAACTCTTCTTTCTCATCCATCACCCTCTCTTCTTTCTTCTTTCCCATTTCTCTTTTGCTCATGATTCCAATCAATAATCCATCTCTCTCAACACCTTAATTTAACACAATAAAAAAAAAAAAAAGCTTAGAATTTAGCAGAAACAATAATAATGGATTACAGTCAACTACTTGTTGCAGCAGTAATAATTATGATTAGAAACCCAATTTAGAAATAAAAATATGAACAAACCAAGGAGATAATAATTATAACAGGACTAGCCCAACAAGTCAGTTAGGTGAATTGGTAACCTGGCCAATTAGCCTATCTGCATTTCAGTTGGAACCTCATTAGTTTAACTCATGCCATGCACACACAAAAAATAAGTTTAATGGATTTTGTATTATTATTTTGGTACATTCCATGCGGTTACTTCAATCTCCCTGCCCAATCGCATCCAGGCTGGACTAAAAGAACAATGGAAAAACAAAAAACCAATCCACAGCTACAATTTATTTGAATACCATGGGAAAAACAAGCTCATAACAATGAAATAAGGACTCTAAACATCCAAAAACATACCAAGGTTACGTGGCATTTTGAACATACCAAGAACACTATTGTTAATGAATGACAATAGGGGTGAGCCCTATTGTCCATGCTACAACAAGCATGTAATATAATTTCATATTGTAGAACTTGAAGTCCACCTAGGATAAGTACCAAAACAAATTGTAGTTAGGCATCATTTAGGTTTTAGGAAGTTATGCATGTGATTCATCTTCATTGATTTATTTGTACTTATTTTTAGTTATTAAATTTACTTCTGTTAAGAACTTACCTCACCATCAAATTTTTTATTTCCTAATCTCTACAAGCAAAACAAAAATAAGTTTCAAAATTATATGGGATGATTGCAAAATATGTAAGATAATACTTTACATGGGAAATGAGTGTGGCTAGGAGTGCAAGACATTTTCATTGAATGTAAGCAAAAAAAGGTAAATCAGCATTCATTCACAAAAATCATACAAAATTAACCAACATATCTTTTTTTATTTAGTTATAAAATTTATTTCTAATCGTGATTTTGAAATAAACCATGAAGCTAAGGATAAAGCATGTGACTTGGCAGAACTTGCATCAACTCCAAGGCATTAATTTATAAACAAAGTAAACAACTAATTCAACAAATCTCTTAGAAAGTATTAAAAGATGAAATTTCCAACCATTGAGAATAAGCTCAGCATTTGTTATTGAATCCTTGTTTTTCTGTATAAATAAAACCATAAAACAATTAAAAAAATAGTAACATGATAATGATTCTAATAATGATTCCAATCAGGTTAATGTACAAGATTATAGAAAAGAAAAATAACTAGATTAGTTACCTACAAGATTTTGTAAAGCAACAAATTATTCTCTTACAATAGTGGCCAACATATAGCATCTAAGTCTGATGAAGATTTAAACGATAAGCTCACATTACTACAACTTCGAAAACAAGATGTTGTTTGACTTTATAAAAACTATAATTAGATGGCAGAGAAGTCATTCAAAATAGCAAATAAACATATCAAATAACATTTCTTTTTCAATTACTTTTGTAACAAAGTACAAGCAAGAAGATCCAAGCAGCTACTTGTTTGGATCTGATCCATATTCAATTCATCCATTAAATTGGTGAATTAGCTATTGAAATTACTTAATTCTAGATAACAAAATTAAAAGGCACATTATATATACTTTCATAGAATCATACATACACACACATTTTCCCTTCTAGTGCATGCTTTATCAGCCTTTGATAATTCATGCTTTTGTTTTGAATGAATGCTTTATTTTAGTCCACATACGAACTTAATTACAGGAGATTCTCCAGGCAATTCAGTTCCTACCAAAATCAAATCACAAGCTGGGTAGATTGCATAAAATTTGAAGTCAGTGTTCAAACATTTGGAAGATTACTATTATGCTTAATTGATTCAATTCAATATAATTATTCAATCAAATATTCAATGCAATAATAATCTTCTTTAATTTATTATTTTAATTAATTCTATTTGATTTAATAGACTAATTTAATCGATCATTTTAGTTTATAAAGTTAATTTAGCCAACTAATTAATTTGATTTGATTCAATAAATTACTTAAATTTATCTGAAATTTATTTAATCCCCATTCATTAAACACCAAACCTTATGATAGAACAAAAACATCATGATCAAGACTTATCTTAGATAGCCTCAAAATCTGGATCTTGGACATCAACATTACCAAAAGTAGTATATAGTCCCACAAAGTGATACGGATGGAACATTTCTATGCCTTGGATTCCTAAAATTCAGATTATAAATTGCGGAGATAGACCATGAAGAATACACATAAAAATTTGGTGTCAAACTATTTGCAAGATGCATAATGGATTGATCAATACCTTTCTAGTAATGGGTCCATACGAATAAGCCATCTTGCATTTTCCCTTTTAGTGCATACTTTGAATTACTTTCGACTTTGATTTGTTACGTCTCCTTTTCTAGTTTGTGGGCCACCCACTTCTTTAGCCTCTTTGAGCCTACACATCAAAGACCATAGGTTTATATAACTAAACAAATGTCTAATCAGCTGGTACAAATCTTGAGCCAAATTCTAATTTCATATTCCTTCAAGAAAAGACTTTACATGCAAGCTGCCATATCCATGTTTTAGCAAAAACATGAAAAAAAAAATTAGTATTATAAAATTCTAAGACCAACAAATTAGGAGAACCTTACTTCTACACAAAAGATCAAATGCCCAAGTTGCTCAAGTAAAAGACTTAAGTATACAACATCAGAGCTTAACCCAAATTTATATTATTAACAACTAAAGAAATTATGTGTGCCAATATATTACTCTAAAAATAAATAAGCACTTGATTACTTAAAGATCACAAACCTCTAGACGTCAACCCTCTTTGATGCTGTCCTCTTTCAAGGTTTTACCTCCTTTTCATGCTCACGTTGAATATTGATAGAGGAAGACTTCGATCCAATCTCATATTCAGGAGCAAACCCAATGGTTTTAGCCAAATCTGAAGCTTTGCTGCGCTTTTGTCCTTTTGCATTTTTTGCACTGGCTAATAAATTATATGTGCCAGTATAGCTTCTTTTCTGTTAAAGTCAAAAGGGTAATCTATGTATATAATAAGAGAAGATTATGATTAGTGTGTGCTCATGTAAGCTAAACTACTGCAATGTGAACGTTTTAAAGTAATTTACCTAACGACAAAGTTCTTACATAAGAGCTATAAACATAAAAGCCTTTATATCATATTAGAGTCAAGCTATCTTAAAAAAAAAAAAAAGTCAGTTTTGCATGGCATTAAATGTACAATGTAGAAATTTTTATCACTTTCAATTAAAATTAATTACTTTCAATACTAGTGAGACTCGTATTATAGTACATTAAAGCAAACATTAATAGTTTTATAATATTCTAATATGTATACAATATAATAAAGCATTAAAACTTGTAAATTTTATTATTTCTTCATATAATTGTCGAGCTAGCATAGTTTATATTTATACCCATCCTAATAACTTATTTATTTCCACTTAAATTAATCAGTATCTTATCCTTCTTTAGTAATATATCTATTTGTTTCTTATGTCAAGAAAAAACTCTATTGTTCTAGGAATTCTGCCACTTGGAAGGCCTCAATATTTTAATGGCCAATTGCCAATTCAAAATCTATTAGTTTGCTAAAGATGTGAATTTACTTCATGAGAGTTAATATCCATAATTAAGCTTTTCAATTATATTTTTTCTTATCTTTAGAAGAGATGACACTAGAACTCTCCACTATGTTTTCCATAAAAAATGAAGCATATTATAAATTACCTTGATGTAGAGTAGGATGGGAAGTGGATAAACAAATAGAAAAAAGATGACAAAAGAAATCGGAGATACACTCCAGCATAAAAGATTAATTACCTGATGAGTGGACTACGGCAAGCGGCGAAATTATAGCAAGCTCCCAAGAGAAACATCATTACCCATAATAAGTATCACTACCACAAAAATGAAGAAGCAAATCAAACCACTAAACAAACAAACAAACAAAAACTCTAGCATAAAAGATTACTTGGGCATCGTTAGCTTTTTTTGTTTCGGCAAAAAATTATAAGTCCATATAAACAAAATCAGAACAATCTCAACAACAAATTGAGCTACTGTTAAAGAAAGTACATAACATTTTACCAGCCCCAAAATCGAAAACAAGCCACTCAACCGAGCCCTAAACAAGAAAAAAAATCGGCTTCGCTAGGAAAATGAAAGAGAACAGAGAGCAAGAGAGACAAGAGGAGAGGAGAGAAACATACACAATGATGGAGAGAATAGAAGCGTGAGAAATCAAAATCAGTCAGTTATTTCAATGAGTGAGTGACCTGATGCGTCAGAATTATGTCACATGCATGAGAGAGGAATTGATGAGGGAGTGAGGAAGGGACCATGGGAGTGACGGATCGATGAAGAGAGTGAGGGAGAAGTTGAGTGATTCAATTGGTGAATGAGTGAAGTGCAGCGAGGGAATGAGAAAAAATGTGGCGGCTAGGGCAAAATAGAAGGGGGAAACACGAAATGGAAAGAGGGAAAGGCAATATTCATATATTTAAGTAATGGCTATTCTGTAATTAAGACGTGTTAAGATAAGTGTCAAATAAATAGAAAAAGCGGGTTGACTTTTTGAAGCTTCATCGTATTTGACTCCTTTTAAAAAAACCCTCAAATATATTAAAGTCTATGCGTCAAATATTTTAGAATTTCTTGTAGTGGCTTCTGAATTGATCAAGAACTCATCCACCAACACTAAAAGCTGACTCAGATGCAACCGTAGAAACTGGAATGCTTAAAATATCATGAGACATGCAAGCAAGTTCAGGATTAATGAAACTCGTTTCCCTTCCAAAATAGAAGAATATCCAAATTGGTTGACAATTTTGTCCTTAGTTCATCCAAATATAACTCTAATTATGTCTTTTGATTTGAAATTGTTTGTCTAACACTGTCAACTTGATCAAATTCTTGTACATATCATAAGAAATAAGAATTATTAATGAAATGAATAAGTAAATAACACAAATATTTTGTTTTTGAAAAGTTTAGTTTTTTTTTACCTCTAATAGAACAGCTTCCATAGCTTTCGAGTAGACATGTCTTGACAAATTATATCACCACGATCTTTGGACGAAGAAGGTGCACTAGAAGTTGAATTTTTTTTTTTTATACTCATTGTACAAAGAAAATAAATTCTCTCTAACTTTAGACAACTTAATCTCAAAATCGTCCCCATAAAGATTTTTATATGCAAACTCCACAAATTGCATTTTGTATAGTGGATCCAAGACAACTGTTATAGCCAAAACAATGCAATAATTTGACCAATACTTCTCAAAATTAGACAACATATGTGCAACCATTTTCTTTAAGTAATCATATTCACTATCCAAGTGTTGCTTCAAAGTCAAACGAGCCACAAGCACTTTAGGAAAGTACAAAGATGAAGTTGGGTACTTTGTGCTGAAAAAGTACATGTAGTCTCATAAAATGCATTCAAAAAGTTGCTAATTTTCTCCACTTTCAACCACTCATTGGGAGAAGGGCAAAGAATATAATTAGAATCACTTAACTGCATATGACAAAAAGCTTGCCTGTAATACATGGCACTTTCGAGCATAAGAAAAGTAGAATTCCATCTCGTAAGAACATCTTGGCTCAAACCCATTTTACATTCTAAAGACACCTGTTTCAAACATTCAAGAAAAGTTTTTTTTTTTGGTTCCTTGTAGTCCTGACATACTTAATGCTCTCACGAATTTTAAAGATTGCTTCACCTATTTGTTTCAATCCCCCTTGTACAATCAAATTAAGGATATGAGCACAACAACGAATATGCAAGAAATCTACATCAGATAATAATGCTTTCCTTGGAATCTCAGAATCTCAACACAAGTATCGTTAGATGAAGCATTATCCAAAGTGATTGAGAATATCTTTTTTTCAATGCTCCACTCACTTAGCAACTTGTATATTATATGAGACAAATTAACACCAGAATATGGAGGTAGCAAAGCATAAAAGTTTAACACTTTTTTTGTAAAACCCAATTTTTATCAAGAAAATGTGTTCTAAGACACAAATACCCATCAGTAGTTCTGGAAGTCCATAAATCAAAGGTTAGACTAATTCTACCTAGTGCTTCCTTTAACATGGCTTTTATTTTGACCCTTTCCCTATTATATATCTTAATATATCAACCTTGGTAGTATTTCTAAAAATGGGATTCACCTCATCATTCAAATAAGTGAAAAGCCTCCTAATACCATTATACTCAACACATTGAAATGGCAAATCATGCATAATAAGTGCAACAAACAATATTTCACGAAAGACAATAGGATCAAATTTAGGACTACGCATTCCTATATAGCCATCAGTTTGGTTTATCATATACTGACCTACATCACAGGGATTTCTTATGCGGCATGACTCCAAAATGCCGCTTCAAATTACCGTTCCATTCCTTGATTCAGAAATGTAAATCGCCCTATATAAGTTGCATTTTGATCTTTGCTTCTTATCTAGATACTATTCCCCTGGTAGTATATCAAAAAACTTTCACACTTCTAAAGTTAACTTTCTCTTACGTGTCCTGCTTTGAATCATACCTTGTCGTGTAGTGCCTTCAGACTCACTACCTATATTAAATATGTCATCCTCACTTTCCAAACTAGTTTTCATGTGATTTGCTAAATTTTTTTCTAAAGAATCCATTTTTAAGGAAAAAAAAACTGTAGAAAATTAAAAGCAAAATCAATAGAAGAAATATAAACTAGAAAGGAAATAGTATCGTGCACAATCCTATCATTCTTTTTATTTTATTTTTATTCTCAAGCATTAATATTAAATGTGCATAAAAATAGGATTGTTTAAGTTCATTATTAAAAACAAATCTTAACTCAAATAGATTATGAAATTAATTAAGAAAAAAATAATATCGGCAAGAAATCTTTATTCTTTCTTATGAAAAGATACTTAAATACACATGTGAAGCAATATCTGATATAATTCAAAAATGGAAAAGAAAAAGAGAGCACTAATTAACTAAATGATAAATTGACTAAAGGTTTTAACTTGAGTTATATTAGCTTAACCACACATATACACAGAGCTGCTAAAATGGTGATGGAGACAAATAGAAAATTAATGAATAAAATGTAGTTACTAACTTCCAGTTTGTTAATAATCAGTTATTCCCTTTTGAGATATAAAATCGATACAAAACTAGTAATAAAAATCATAATAAAATAAGAAAATTGTGTCTAGAAAAACAATATAATACTAAAAAGTTTGTTTCTTACTTGGACAAGTGGACAATGAGACAATGTTTGTGAGGATGGTTTGGCTCAAATAATTGGACGTAGTGAAGACGTAAGTATTGTTAGCAATGTGTATACCATTTTCCATTAAGTTGCTTCTTATTGATGAATTACAAGCTATAAACAGAACGTAGAATGTTATTTAATTGACAAAATTACAAAAAAACTACCACTGAAGAAAGAAGACAAACAGAAGTTCGAGAAAGCATAACAACCAGGTGCAAAAGATTATAATACATTTGTAGTCTTTCTAACTTGATATGTATAATAAATGTTCATATATAGGAATTCATCCTTTCACTCATAAATTTTAATAGGCCCATTCTGAACAAGACTCACCACATACAATTTAAGAAGCAAATGAATATATGAATCATATTTGTTTATTTATTGCAAAAAGAACAGGAGATCCTAATCTTTTTATTCTTATGTCTTCTCACATTAAAACAAAATTGCGGCCAAGAGAAAAGGTGATAATTGTTTTGAAATAGGACACTGATTCAAATAGATTATATTATTATAGTGCTCCAAAATCTAATGAATAGTTGCAATGCTAAGAGGGTTCAATCAAATAAAAGAAATTTCAAAATCAACCAACCAATAGCACAATATACAACTATCCAAAAAAACTTGATTGCTACTATTATGATGACTAAATCTCTACAAAAGACATATTTCGGTTTGATGAAGAAACACTGATCAATTGACCGATTAGGTTTTCCAGTTGCTACAGATAAGACTTCTTACTCGAAAAAAGAAGGTTAATTAGCAGAGGAAAAAGAGTGATGGTGCATAGTGGCAATAGCCATGAGAAAGAGGGATGCGACAAAAGCGATGCAAAGGCCAGGATCTGCAAATACAATTTGGATGAGGCTGAAGGTAGCGATCGTCAAGGCATGAGGGGAGACGAGAAAGGCTGGACAGCTGGAGGCGATGATGGTGAAGGTGTGGCTGTCAAGTGGTGGGCTTGATAGCTGGAGTAGGTGGCAATTGTAAGAGAAGATGCTTAGAAGAGAAGATAGGAGACGCATGAGGAGAGAGAGGTGGAAATATTAGGTTTCAACACTTCTTTTTTAATTTTGATTTTAATTGATTTTAGGAATTACGGTTTTCAATTAGTTTATTACTTTATTAATTCAAAATTTAAAATTTTCCAATTAATGTCAATATCGTGTTACTCATGTCAATATCATGTTAGTCGTGTTGTTCGGTGTGTCAAACATGTTTTAATTTTTAATCATGTTAATCGTATCATTCTCGTGTGGTACTCATATTTGTGTCATGAATAGGTTGCATCATAATCGTGTTCACGAGTTGAAGCCTCTCAACCCGCATATGACATGATTAATAAATGGGTCACGAATTCCAACACGAGCACGATTAAGCCAAAACCCAAACCTGCTTAAACCTATGTCTAGTCAAGTTGTGTTTACGTGTCGTGTTAAAAATTGTCACCCTTACTTGGCGTTTAGGCTACAGTTGAGGCACATGCCTAATAAAACAAGTTTATAGCAATATCCTGATACATTAATAAAATAACATAAACTTAATAAGATTCATTAATAAATTTTACAATTGATTTCAAAGATAGACGCAATTAATATGTAGTAACATTAATAAAATTTTGCATAAACCGATAATGCTTCCAGCCTTAAGTGATTTCATTTTAGAAAATGATAACTAATTTATTAAAACGAATAAATATTAAGAAAACAATATAAAACATGAATTATTATGAAAGAATACATTTATTAATCTATTTTCATTAATTTTGTAGATTTCATTTTTGTAACATACTGTGGGATATTTTTTAGGACGTATTATATATTTTTTTAACTTCAGTTATTTATAAAATCTTAAGGAGGCATTTGGTACGAGGGCTTAGCTTCATGGGAATGGGTTCACATTCTTGGGAAAGTAGAATATGGGAATATTATTTTTGGGAAAGAAACATTACTATGTTTGGTTGTCCATGGGAATCTTGTTACTGATTTCTAAGGAAATCAAATTACTGCGTTTAGTTACACACAGAATTGTGGTAAACTTGCTCAAAATGTGAGTAAGCTTTAGAATTAAAATTTTTGCAATATGTAAAAGATACTTTTTTTTTCATGTTCTAGTATGTAATAAAAAAATTTAAAATTTATGAGGATAATAATTTTGAAGATTTTACAATTAAATATAAATAACTATAAAATTTGTATAAATTTTTAAATTTATTATAAAAATTTATTAATAAATCTCTAGTATGCTATATCATAAAAGTCTGACAAAAAAGTATTTAAAAAAATCACTCTTAATTATTTAAAAATATAATTAACATGTAGACTAGTATTTACACTCTGTTGTACATTTCCATCCCTAAGTTGTACATTTCATAGCAAATGTTTGCATTGTCAAGCTTCTAACAACTCCACCAATATCAATCTTGTCTACTAACAAAAATAAAAGAAACAAAATGCAAGCCCATAACAAATCTTTGAACATAAATGATTTTAAAAAAAAAGCTAATTCATTGCCAAAAAAGGGGGAAAATGCTAGAAAAAATATTATAAATTTCATAAAAGTATAATAAAAGTTCGAAAACAAGGCATAATGATTCTTTTCCGAAGGAAGGTGATTAAAGTTCCATTCCAATACAAGAAATATTAACAAATTAATTTCTAAGCCTTTGCTGCCTAACATTACATCCTAGCTAGGTGTAAAGTCTTCCTTTCTCTTGCCTTATCATGTAACGCTCCATGATCAATGGCCTCATCTAGATTCTATCAAAGTTTAAAGAATAAGGAATGTCAGTAAATCAAATTGTTTGGTTCATGAAAAATGCGAAGGACAAGAAACAGAAAAGAAATAAAAATAGAATATGCAAAGGAATAATTTGAGTTTTAAGACTGCAAAGGAAACATAAAAAAAATACAAAAGAATAAATAAAAAGAATGATCAACACAATTGACATGCCAATCCCAAACAAAGACCATTCACACCACAAATTTGGTGGCTTGTCACTCATTTAAATTCATAATTTCAATAAAAAAATACGGACAAAAACAGACGCTGACACTGGTAGGACTGATTCGAATGTTTGAAACAATGACTGGACTTCACCATAAGGCAAAATTGTTCCCAAGTTTAAATATGTGCTACTATTTCTGTTGCAATAATATTTGTCCTCTTCTCATGCATCAAGAGGATTCTTCATGATAAAACATTAAGCTATAGGGAAGAAAGTATATAAGGTAGTAAGGGTAGAGCAAGCCAAAATCAGATTCGAGGGCATTAGACTAAGTAATAAGGGTATAACAAGAGAAAGAAAAGGTAGAAAAAGAGATTTAAAGGTACATTATTCAAGCTTTTTATGCGTCTATAAGTTATGAATGAAAGAGAGAGGAGTTGAGCAAGGTCTATAGAGAGAGAGAGAGAGAGAAGGATTTGTGAAGTAAATTTTATGAAAAATACAATAGATTTCATTTGTAAAAAAGAATAAAGAAGGAAGAATGAAGTTTGAGAAAGGACGAACCTATGGAGATGGAGTTTCATTTGCATTGTGGTTGAAGAAGAAGAATGAAGGGCTTTAGGGATTTCACGTTTCTGTCCGTAGAGAAGTAGGCTTCACTTTCCTAACAATCCTAAACTTTCATGTTTGAAGGGCTTGAGATTACTCTATAAAGTGGGCATTTGAAACCCATGAGTTATTAAGATGCCAAGGATAAAAAAGCCCATTAACCAAACCAAACATGAGTTAGTCTTCACATACCCATTCCCAAACAATCAAACGCTAATACCAAACACCCTTTAAGGGTGTAGTTAGAAATTTGCAAAAGATAACTCAAAAAGATTAGATTTAGTCAGCCCTTTTGTTTGTCTTTGTCATCCTATTTGGTTAACTTTCTAAGCTACTATGAGCTGTGAGTGCAAGTGAAAGAAATCCTTGCAACTGCAATGGTGTTCAAAATCCCTCTTCATTCCTCTTGGAAATTAGCTTTGAAAGGTAATAACCTTTTATTTTCACCCACTCTCACTTACTCACACAACCTCTCAACTTCACATTCCCAATATAACTTGACATCTTTCTTCACAAATCCATACAACAAACCCCCACATATTAAATTCCTTCGTGAAAACTGCAAATCTGGAAACTTCACCCTTAATGAAGCCCTTTACTCTTTTAATTACATGATTCATATGCAAATCCCTCCTTATATCATATCTATCAATGTCTTGTTGTCTGCTCTTGCTAAGAAAAAGCAACGTGGTCATATTATTTTGCTTTACTATAGGTTGATTGCATATGGGGTTTTCCCGATTTATTTACTCTAAGTATATTGATAAATTGCTTTTATAATGCTAGAAAGGTTTGTGACAGTTTTGTAAATTTTGGAGGATTTTATGAATGGGTTTCAGCCCTTCTAATATTACTTTTAATTCTAGTTTTGTGTAAGGAAGGTAGAATTACGGATGCAACAAAGTTGTTCAAGAAAATGTTTAGATCTGGTTGTATGCCTAATGTGATTACATATGGTACTTTATTAATGGCTTGTGTCGATCAGGCAATACAAGTTTTGCTCTTAAGTTGCACGAAGAGATGGTTAATAGGAATGGTTAATCTGGTATTTTCGGTGAGCTCAATATAGTTTGGTATGGTAGTATGATTGATGGCCTTTGTAAAGAAGGGTTACTAACCAAGGCAAAAGAACTTTTTTCAGAAATGAAAAGTAAGGGAATCATTGAAGATATGGTTGCATATACCTCTCTAATTCATGGTTGTTGTTCTGAGATAATTGGGAGGAGGCTAAAGGTTTCTTTTATTGAGATGCTGGATCAAGGTGTGAGGCTATAATAATAGAAAATTGCTCCTCTAATTGGACTAAAAATCTAACTTGGACTCAGCCTATCCAATGCACGGAGCAGCCTCTCCAAGCTCTACCTTGACTCTATGCATGTAGATCCAATGCTCCATAGGGTGGGTTGGTACCTGCAAGATACTTTGATGCCAAAGTAAGGAGCTAAATCCAGGTATTAAATCAACAATCTAATAGAAAATCATTAGGATAACTCAATAGAAAGAAGTAAAGTTTGAGTAGAGAGTAGTTGGGTGTTTTTGGTGATGTTGTCTGTGATTGGCCTGGTCCCCTCGTGGAACCTTTCTCTTTCCTTATCTCCCTCTCTTCCCCACCCACTGATTCCCGTTTTGCCCTTCTCTTATCCCCATGTTCTTTCTTCCTCCTGCACCTCATTTCAACTTCGAGCATTATTCACCTACCATTGCCACCTCCTCACTTTGGTAAGTCTTCTCCAGCTGCTCCTTTCCTTTTTTCCTAACTGCTCCTCACCGTATGCTACCTTCCTCTTTCTTTTATTGGAAATGCCTCTCCATCCCTTGGTCCTCCATATTTTCCCTCCTTGGCAATTTGAAATATCTCAATCCTCTTTTTCTTTTTCCCACGTGTGTCTCTACCTACTTTCATAAATGCAAAAAACTTTTGTCCCATTCCTCCTTGATTCCATCTCCTTGCCTTCTTGCTTTACTTAACCTGGCTAATAAAGAATGGACCCTGAGCTGGACTTATTTCTTCTTTTCATTTAGATTAACCCAACACTTATTGGGCTTGTTACTAATTTTCTTTGTGTTTGGGCTCCCTTTCTACAAATGGGCTTAGGCCTAATAGAGTATTTTTCATCTCTTTCATAGGCCTAACATAGTGACATTTAATGTCTTGATAGATGATCTTTCCAAAAATGGGAAGGTGGATGAAGAAAATGGGTTTTTAGAACATATGATTCAAAAAGGAGTGGAATACAACATGAGTGCTTATAACAGCCTACTAAATGGTTCTTGTCTAATAGGTAGAATTGATAAGGCAACTAAGTTATTTGACACTATGGTGACTAAAAGATGTGGGCATGATGTTTTTAGTTATGTTATGGCCATAATAATATTGGGCCTCAATTATTTCTAATTCAGTAAGCCCATTACTAAAGCCCATTATCTGAGCCTAGTTATTTGTAAATACAGTAAGCCCATTACTGTAGCCCATTATCTGGGTCCTATAATGACCCATCCTGACTCAATTATTTCTAATACAGTAAGCCCATTACTGTAGCCCATTATCTGGGCCCGTTATCTGGGTCCCATAATGGCCCATCCTGACTCCTATATAAACCCTCCGGATTATTGCTCAAGGTATGCACACTTTTCTGAACTTATTCTCTCTCTAGATTTCCTTCACTTTTGAGAGCTTCTCTCTCTAGGAAATTCTCCCAGAAAATTTCGGAGTGTCGGAAACTGACTTGAGCGTCGGAGGGTCTTCGCCGGCACCACCGCCGGCACCCCTGACTGTCTTCCTTTGCTTGCAGGACTGCACCCGACGTACGACCCGAGCTCCGACCCGCTTCCCGGCCGTCCGAAAATCGTGCATCAACAGTTGGCACCGTCTGTGAGAACGACAATCTAAGCCTCTTTAGTTGTTGCTCCTATCCAAACGTACTCAAACTCATCATGAGTCACGAATCCCAACACTCAACCTCCCTAGAGGTTGACGAAGAAATCGAGGTTGAAGCGCCTCCCCGACGCCGAAGGGTAGTTGATACGGGGAGAGCTTTAGTGATATCCTCTGGGGTGGGGCCTAACCTCAGGCAACCCCGACTTCCACTTAGAAGACCGAGGGAATCGGTTAACTACCATGGAACAGATGCGAATTTCAGTGAACAGATGAATCGTATGGTGACTGTATTCAACCAAGCATTTGGACAAAGTGCTCAGCAGGCTCCCAACACTACTGGGAATAACCCAATGAGTGCCATGGTAGTACCAAATGTCCAGATGGATATTGGTGGACGCCCTGATTTAGTCGCCCAGACTACTGGATTACCTCGCCATCAGGTCATTCAACCAAATCTTCCCCATCCTATTGTCCAAGGAGGGGATGGGCGTCCACAGATTCCCTCTCCCTCGCATATCATATCCGAACAACAGTTAGCAGCAGTAGACCTTCGACACTCTCTGAACAAGAAACGCCATACAAGCGTTGAGCAGATACCAAGGGGAAGTAATGTCGATCAGCCCGCCTATTCTTATCATGGTCCATATGCTCCAGGGCGTAATTATTAGTTAAAAAGAAATCGCCCCAGCTCACCACCTAGAGTTAAGAATCATCGCCCAAATGTTACCCCAATGGATGTCTCGGAGGAGGAGACGTCAGACAATCATTATGCAGAGTTCAAGCGAGAAATGGATGAAAAAATCCATAAACTCGAGAAGTTGATTAAGCATTCAGGAGGAGAAGAAGATGGTCGTCCACAATGGGAATCACCCTTTGCTGAAGATATCCTTAGGGAAAGATACCCATCCGGATTCCGGATGCCACAACTTGAGCTGTGCCAAGGGACGACGGACCCCCGAGAGCATTTAGACTCTTTTATTTCTCATATGGAGATACAAGGGGCCTCAGGGGGAATCATGTGTAGAACTTTTTCTCTTACTCTTGAAAGATCAGCTAAGCAATGGTATAGAAGGTTACCAGCCGCATCCATCTATAGCTTTGATGAGCTTGCTCGTAGTTTCCTTACGCACTTTGGCAATATGAAGATGAGAAGTCGGCCAGCACAGAGCCTTCTGTCCATCAAGCAGGGTCGTAATGAATCCCTCCGTACATTTTTAGACAGATATCAGCGAGAGGTTGCCCGAGTAGATCTATTCCATGATGGTTACGCTATGCAAGGCTTGGTTCAGGGAATCAAAGGGGAGCTCCCTCTAGCATGGAAATTCTCTGTTAACCTCCCACGCACGTACCAAGAAGCATTAGCAAGGGTCTCTAGCCATGCTGATGCAGAGGAAATTTTTCAAGCAAATTACCCTGGGCAGACTCCGGTGGTACCTAATTCCTCACGTGCAGATAGACGACCATATGATAATCATAGAAGAGAATCTCATGATAGAAATCGAAGGTCGATTCCGGATCGACGCTCTGCGCGAGATACATTCGGAAATGATCGTCTCTTGTTGCAAGGGTCATCCACCCGACCCCGCCAAGAGCATCATGACCAACCTCAGGAGGAGCACCATACATTCACGTTGCTTACTATGCCACAGCAGGATATCCTGAAGGAAATCAAAGATAAAGGTCTGCTGAAAGAACCTGCCCCCTTACGGTCGAATCCAAAAACAAGAGACAAGAGAAAGTATTGTCATTTTCACCAGGCCCATGATCATAATACTGCAGACTGCTTCGAACTGAGGAGACAAATCGAGGGTCTCATCAAGGATGGTCAACTACAAGAATACATTTATCAGCCCCCTGAACCATCCAACAAGAATAACAAAGGGAAGGAACCATTAGAAGAAGTAGCCACAATTTTTGGGGGAGTGGTGGCTGGTTCGAGTTCCCAAGCCCGGAGGCACCTAGCCAGGCAAGCGAGATATGACCTCCCTCACCACGAGGTCAACCTGACAGCCTCTTCCACCAATGTAGGAGATCATGATGTTATCTCCTTTTCATCACAAGATGCGCAGGGTATCCATCATCCACATTGTGATGCCTTGGTCCTCACAGTGATAGTGGCCAATAAGAGGCTACGAAGAGTGTTGATTGACAACGAAAGCTCGGCTGACATAATGTCGTTGGATGCATTCCATCGATTGGGTCTCAACCGTAGAGATATGAGAGGCATCCAAACTTCCTTGATAGGATTCACTGGAGGAAAAGTCATTCCCGAGGGAGTGATTTCGTTACCAGTAACCTTGGGAGAAGGCTCCCTACAGACAACCAAGATGGTGAACTTTCTCGTAGTGGATCATCCGTGTGTTTATAACGCCATTCTTGGACGGCCATCACTTTATGACTTCAAAGCCGTGATGGGTATCTATCACCATGTCTTGAAATTTCCAACACCCGCAGGGATAGGAGAGGTTAGAGGTGAACAGCGAGCCTCTCGAGAGTGCTACAACATGGCTTTTAAAGAGAAGGCACATAAGCTGATGATAATTCGAGGAGAACCTTCCGTGAGCATAAGCTAAATGGGCAAGTACTACGAAGTACCCGAGATCCCACCGATGGGGCATTGGGGCCCAACTGGGAAGGTCCATACCAAGTCAAAGCAGTTATCCGCCCAGGCACCTACAGACTGGTTACCATGGATGAGAGGTTACTTCGTCACCCATAAAATATTAGACACTTCAAAAAGTGTTATCCATAATCTCTTCATATATGTAATAAACTCCGTCTAGGGATTTATACATGTATAATAACTCCCATAGGGAGACCTATAAAGAGATTATCAATAAAGTATTCGGTTTACCACATTATAACTCGTTCAACTCCTTGCTCGGCTTCCCACCACTTATCAGCTCCAAGATCACTGTCTGAGGTAGCAGAGGACAACCAGTCGCTCTCTCCCTCTGCATCAACCACCTTTCGCAGGATCCTCATCCCGTACATACTGGGTTTGATGACTTGGTTCCCCCCGTAGCACTATCGCAATAGTCTTAATGCTAGCCATTTGCACAGTCAAAGAGGGGTCGTTAATCATCAAACCAAGTCTACTGAGGGAAGGAAGAGGTGAAAAAAAAAAAAAGCTGGGGGATTGCATTGAAAGTCCGCGGAAACACGTCCGCGGAGGAAAAATTATTTAAGTTTGAAATTCCGCGGAAACACGCCTGCGGAGGAAAAATTATTTAAGTTCGAAAATCCGCGGAAACGCCCATGCGGAGGAAAAATTATTTAAGTTTGAAAATCCGCGGAAACACCCCCGCGGAGGAAAAATTATTAAAGTTTGAAAATCCGCGGAAACACCCCCGCGGAGGAAAAATTTTAAAAGTTTGAAAATCCGCGGAAACACCCCTGCAGAAGAAAAATTATTAAAGTTTGAAAATTCGCGGAAACACCCCCGCAGAGGAAAAAATTATTAAAGTTTGAAAATTCGCGGAAACACCCCCGTGGAGGAAAAAATATTAAAGTTTGAAAATTTGCGGAAACACCCCCACGGAGAAAAAATAAGGTTTGAAATTTCACGGAAGCACCCCCGCGAACAAAAAATAAAAGTTTGAAATTTTGCGGAAACGCCCCCGCGAATTAAAATCAAGTTTTGAAATTTCGCAGAAACACCCTCGCGATTTTAAATAAAAAGTTTTGAAATTTTGCAGAAACACCCCCGCGGGTAAAAGAATGAAGTTTTGAAAATTGGCAGAAACACCCCCGCGGAATCAAAATTTTGGAAATTGCTGAGAGGCCCCCGCACTTACTCGAATTTCCTCTGGAAGGCCCTGCATGTTACGTGAACAGTGCACGCAGCATGCAGCGCGGCCAACACCCGCGGGCTCACCCTCCCCGCGCACCCAGCGCCTCTCGGGTTCGCCCCCTCGCTCGCCTGGGACCTCAGCAGCCTCGCCTCCGCACGCCCAGCGCCCTTCGGGTGCTCGTCCCCGCGCACCAGCGCCCCTCGGGTGCTCGTCCCCGCGCACCAGCGCCCCTCGGGTGCTCGCCTCCTCACGCCCAGCGCGCGCTCCTGGGACCTCGGCAGCTCGCCCCCGCGCGCATGGAGCCTCGCCTGCTCGCCCTGCGTGCCCGGAGCCTTGCCTGCTCGCCCTGCGCGCGCTCCTGGACCTCGGCAGCTCGCCCCGCGCGCATGGAGCCTTACTTGCTCGCCCTACGTGCCCAGGCCCTCGCCTGCTCGCCCCCGCGAGCATGGAGCCTCGCCTGCTCGCCCTGCGTGCCCAGGCCCTCCCCTGCTCGCCCCCGCGCGCATGGAGCCTCGGCAGCGCGCCCTGCGCGCATGGAGCCTCGCCTGCTCGCCCTTGCGCACACAGCTTGCCCCACACGAGCTTGACTCTTCCCGCACATACGGCTCACGTAGCCTTCGCATGCAGCACAGCTCACCCCATCCGAGCTTGACCTTCGCTCGCATGCAGCTCGCCTGCGCGAGCTTGACCCTTCCTGCGCGTAGCTCGCCCCTCACGGGCTCTCCCTGCGCACACAGCACGCCCCGCACGGGCTCTCCCTTCGCATGAAGCATGCAGCTCGCCCGGGCGAGCTTGATTCTCCCCTCGCCCTTGGGAGCTCGCCTCTCGCCCCTTGCAGGCTCAATGGCACAAAGCCATGAATTTTCACCTCTTACCGCTCGCCCTTCACCCCTTGTGTGCTCACCCTTCTCTCCTTGCACGCTCAACACTCACTACTCGGCCCATTTTTCTCAATGCTCATCCAGCGGCTTTCCTTCTCATCTTCCTCACGCAGGGCACACACTTTCACACTCTCTTAGCTGAAGAGACACAAGTTCTGGCAACCCCTCCAATTGCTGGTCACGTTTCTAGTCTCCCTCATGCACTCACGCACAACCAAACTCAACTCCACTCACTTACGGGTCAAGACTTCAAATAGCTACCATGATCAATGAATTTGCATAGTTACAGTTTACCTTCCTGCAAGTTTCAGTTTGCCAAACTTTGTCTTCAATATCCAGTACTCATGCTTCTAAGATCATGCAAACCACACTTCAATGGCACATAGCCATGAATTTTTGCCTTGTTTCAGCTATACCCCTTTGCTGTAACAGGCTTCAGCAAGCTTTCTGGAAAGTGTAAGCCAATTTAATATGCCTTCAACTTGTTTTGAAGTCTTGGATACATGGTCTTCACCTGGTACGTTATTTTCAAATAGTCACTAAATCCAATATGGTGATTAACGTGTCTGAATGATTAAGTTTGTTTGCCATCACCTTGCATGTAACCTCCATCGTGTTTTATGGGTCTATGCCTTCATATGATGAACTTTTGTTTTGGCTTTTAAGTGTTGTTTGCCATCTGCATGCCACCTCTAACAACTCTTACGGGACCATGCATTGATATATTTAGCTTTTATTTTGTTTCCATTATTTTGTTTGTTTAATGTGTAATCATTATATCTGGTGGCCAACAATAAGCCTTCCTAACTCTTGGCGTTTCTATAATGAAATTTTTAATTACGTAGTGTGTGCATAACATGCTTATTGAGATTTTCATTCAGCACTAATTGTCTCATATCATGGAACCATTATATACAAATAATTATACAAAGTTTAACAAGTTTTTGGTGCAGACATAGCCCTTACGATAAGAATTTCGATCTTTCTTATATATCTAAAATTACCAGAATTCATGAGAAATAATATATGATATATGTTTAGCTATCTAATTTTACTCATTTGTGTGATCTTTTATTTTATTTTGCAACCTTTTTGAAATACAATTATCACATATTATATAAAACTCTCCTTCATAAAGAGCTCACTAGCTCGTTATCATATGTGGCGCCTACCTAAGGTTCAAGCCACACAGAACCCTTATACATAATAAATTCACATCTTTGGGCTGGCCCCCTCAACACATTTAATTTATAGCCCAGAACAACTAAATAGTCCCTACGCTGACCCATTGGTCAACTTGGGCCTGGGGGGACTACTGTTATGGCCATAATAATATTGGGCCTCAATTATTTCTAATTCAGTCAGCCCATTACTGAAGCCCATTATCTGGGCCTAGTTATTTGTAAATACAGTAAGCCCATTACTGTAGCCCATTATCTGGGCCCGTTATCTGGGTCCCACAATGACCCATCCTGGCTCAATTATTTCTAATACAGTAAGCCCATTACTGTAGCCCATTATCTGGGCCCGTTATCTGGGTCCCTCAATGGCCCATCCTGACTCCTATATAAACCCTCCGGATTATTGCTCAAGATATGCACACTTTTCTGAACTTATTCTCTCTCTAGATTTCCTTCACTTTTGAGAGCTTCTCTCTCTAGGAAATTCTCGCAAAAAATTCCGGAGTGCCAGAAACTGACTTGAGCGTCGGAGGGTCTTCGCCGGCACCCCTGACTGTCTTCCTTTGCTTGCAGGACTGGACCCGACGTACGACCCGAGCTCCGACCAGCTTCCCGGCCGTCCGGAAACCGTTCATCAACAAGTTACAATATTTTGATCAATGGGGATTGCAAGAATCAAAAATTTGTTAAAGCTATGAGAATTTATAGGGAAATGATTTTTGAAGGAGTTAGGCCAAATGTTATTAAATGCAACACCCTATTGAAAGGCCTTTTTCGTACAAGTCATGTTGCACATGCACAGAAACTGTTGAAAGAGATAAAACATAATGGGTTTAGGCCTGATTCATGGACATAAACTATTTTCATTGATGGATTATGCAAGAATAACTTTGTTCTAGAGGCAGTGGAATTATTTAAGAAAATTGCAAGTTTAAGCTAAACATTGAAATAGTTAACTGTTTCATTGATAGATTAGGTAAATTAGGGAGAGTAGGAATTGCTTAAGGGCTATTTGACAAATTGCCTCATTATGGCGTGGTGCCAACTATTGTAACCTACAACATCATAATTAACCAGCTTTGTAAAGAGGGAGAATTGCTTAGGGTAAATGATTTGTTACCAAATATAGAGGAAAAAGGTTGTTTTTTCTTTTTTTTTTTTTTGATGTAGTAACATTTCATATGCTTGTGAATGTTTTTTTCCAAAATAATGAGATTTATAAAATGTAGGAACCTCGGATGCAAATTTGATCAAATTGAGCAACGGAAACAACTCTAGACTGGGATCCAGTAAACACAAGCTTTGATTTTTATGCTTTCTCAACAATTTTGGTTCTTGAGTATGTGTGCAAAAACCTCAAACAAGACAAGTGGGTGTCTTTTTTCATTGGACTATACTGAACAACAAGACAAAGGTCAGAGGTCACTGAGGGAGATGAGACATCACACAACAGAGGCAGCCTAAGGTGCTCTGTGTTTTTGCTCAGGCAGTCTACAGGGTGTTTGCACAAATCTCAGGGAGCCTCTCTCTTGATTTGCATGAAACTAATTGAACCCTTTAATTAAGTTCAATGTGAAAACCCTAGTTACTTTATATATTTGCCCTCATCCTTGTCTGATATTAACTACTATTCATTATTTAATCAGGGTTATATCTTATATAAGCCTAAGTGGGCTTTTAAGGCTTTTAAACATTAATTAGGTCCAACACCAATTGTAGTGCAAGCCTTTAATTCTTAATTAACTTAATTATTTAATTAATCATATTAATTAATTAATAAGCCCATTAACCCAATTATTTAATCAATCTTATTAATTAAATAATGAGCCCAATTAACTAGTCCAATAGTTATTTAATTTAATACCTGAGTTTTATTCTCCAATAAACCTAATTAAATTAAATAATTAATTTCTTAAAGTCCAAACCTTGTTCAGACAATTTGTTAATCAGCTACCTAAGGGACCTCAATAGACATATTTAGTTACAAGCTTCAATAGATTTGATCCAGTAGCTTATTATCATATAGTTATAGTGGGCCTCACCTATTAACTTTGATCTATTCCACTATAGGTCCAAAGTTACACTCTTGAATTAAATGCTCTTTGTAGAAAGCTTAATAATTTAATCTAATTAAATTTTTTGTTTAAGTCCTACCATTGAGCAATAGGTTTATATAAATACACCTCATCAAATATCAATAATTAGAGCTAGGTATTAATTACCGTTTTATCCTTCCAATTACATCTTGAGTCTTTGATACTAGTTTTACATCATTTAAATGAGTTAAGATTTATTAAGATAAATGTTAGTTTAATGAACATCTTTCATTAAACAATTGACCAAGATTTTACCATTTAAAACCTTGTAAAACTATCAAGGTGGCACTTTGTAATCCTTTCGGAGTTATAAGTTCTATGTCTAAGTTATAGTGTTTACAAGTATGTAGATCTTACAATCCCAACTAGCCAAGGTATTGACCTTTCTCTTTTAGATCTTACCTTTTATTTTAGTCAAAGACTATAGCCTATATACTTGAGGTATACTACCCACTCATGATTAACGTATGGATGCCTTTAGTGGTCGGGTGTGGTAATTTTCATTCGGTCACGATATTTTCACCAAATGTTATAATTCCACGTGGCCTATGTTTAATACATTCATTAATGCACTAGTGTCTTTGTCCTAAAGTCTCTACTTCAAATGGTTAGAGACTTACCATTTTCTTATTGAGAGCAGCCAACACTATAACCTTGTCCAACAAAGCACCCAGCTTTTATTTATAAGTTGTGAACTAGTTTTGAGCTATGATAAAGTTCTATGCCTCATATGTATCTCATATATATAGAAATTTATCAATGTACAAGCTCCGTAGCCTTTAGTCATTGATACAATCATATTTGGGTATAAATAAATATTAACAACTTTATTCATTATTAATGTTTACAAATTACAAAAAATATCCATACACTTAGGGCATATTCCCAACAATCTCCGACTTGCCCTAGAGTAAATGTGATATATTTGTACATCTCCACACTGCACGATCTCTAGCATGAGGTGGTACTTCTTTTCAATATGCTTTCCACTCCTGTGGTTCCTAGGTTATTTAGAATTAGCCACTTCTCCACTATTATCATAATAAAGTATAGTGGCCTTTTCTTTATTTGGAAGTAAGGAACCTACGAAGCCATACTCCCTCTACATATTCACCTCCATGGTGGAGTCAGCAATGCATGATTGCTTGATACTTCTTGATACTATGGCTTCACCACCTAAGGTGAAAATAAATCTTGAGGTTGATTTTCTAGAGCTTAAATAATATTGAAAATCTAAATCCGTATATCCAACTAGAGTTATTTACTTTCAAAATATATAAACATATATCCCTTTTCCTGCAAAGGTACTTTAATATATGCTCTACTATAACCAAATGCTCTTTTCCAGGATTTGATTGGTATTTACTGATAACTCCCACTGTATAACTTATAGGTGTCCATTTATGTATTATTTTCATATCAATTCGTTTATGTTTCTTTACTATATTCCTCAGTATTTTGATGTTTTTGTGTGGTTTTGATGTTTGTAGGAGTTTTGGAGGAGCTTGCACCAAATTAAAGTAAAACCTTTCATTTTTACCTCTACTAGTCAACCAACTTCTCATATTTAATTGTATTCATATACAATGAGGAAAGCTTTAGAAGTCTAGAGAAATTTACAATTCATGAATCCATATCGTGTACCAGAAGTTATGATCAAAATGGTGTGAGTAGTGTAGAATTGTAATTTTACAAATCAATGTAGCATATTTTTTTTCAGGGGCACTGTAGCAGGTTACTGTAGCAGAGTATATAAACATATTTTAGAATTTTATTTTTATAACAAGAGGGGGAGAATGAGTTGGAGACTGTCTCTCTTGATTTCTCTCATCTCATGGAGTTCTTGAAGGCGAAAGAAGGTAATAGGCGTCTATTTATTTATTATTTCATATCAATTCGTTTATATTTCTTTGCTATATTCCTTGGCATTTTTATGTTTTTGTGTGATTTTGATGTTTGTATGAGTTTTGGGGGACCTTGCACCAAATTGGAGTAAAACCTTTCATTTTCACCTCTGCTAGTCAACCAACTTCTTGGATTTAATTGTATTGACATACAATGATGCAGATGATGTGCTATATACCATTGGAAAGCTCTAGAAGTCTAGTTTCTAGAGAAATTTACAGTTCATAAATCCATATAGTGTACCAGAAGTTAAAATCAAAATGGTGTGAGTAATGCAAAATTGTAATTTTATAAATCACTGTAGCATGTTAATTATTCGAGGCACTATAGTAGGTTACTGTAGCAGAGTATATAAACATATTTTAGGGTTTTATTTTTATAACAAGAAGTGGGGAGAATGAGTTGGAGGCTGCCTCTCTTGATTTCTCTCATCTTTTGGAGTTCTTGAAGGAGAATGAAGGGCTTGGAACGAGGAAGAACTACAATCCTAAGGAGATTCATCTATGGAGGAAATATTCAAGGGATTTGCTAAGTGTTTCCTTTCCTTTTCATTTTCTGGAATATCTCTACATTGTATTGTATTTATGTTGTGTTTGAGCATGTGTAACTAAATCTGTTTTGGTTAAGGGTGATTTCAAAGCCCTAGATATGGTTTTTGTGAGTTGATTGTTCAAGAAATTGTTATCCAATTCTCTAATTGAAATTGCTTGTATTTTCTCATATTTAATGCTTGTGATTGCTTGTTGATTTTATTTAGGGTGGCCAACTAAATAGAATCTAGTTGTTGTCTATTACCAGAGTAGAAATCTTGATCTGTAATTGTCTTGAATTTCTAATCTTGAGTAGCAAAAATGTGATCGGAGATTGCCATTGGAAAATATAACATAAGTTATATAATCCGAACTTGTGTGTATTGCTTAGATCAACCTATCTTTCTTATCGTAATGCTTCTATTGAATTAGATTTAAAGAGCTTATTCTAGGTTGTTTAATGGATAGAGATTAAATAAATAGCTTATTTTATTTAACGACAAAGTAAGGAAAGATTGGGGTAACAGAGCTTATTGTTATCTACAGTTGAAAATTTCAATGTTGTAATTAAATAACAATTCTATAGTTGATTCGCAAATTCATATTTTGTGGCAGTGAATGATCCCTTAACCAAGTTTCTCTCATTGATTATTTCTCACTCTATTTAACTTTGTGTTGCGTTGTTCTTCATTTGCATTCATATTTCATTTACTTAATCAATCAACAAAACCCCCCTATTTATTCTATTGTTGTTGTCTAATAACAAATTTAATTAGAAACAATCCTCATGGGAATGATATCTTACTCATCACTTTATTACTTGTACGACTAGTATACTTGCTAGTTTTAAACGCATCATTTTTTTGGCGCCGTTGTCGGGGATTGATTTTCTAATCAATTTGTTATTTTGTTTTTACTATTGACTCTTGATTTTTATTTTTGTTTGTTTATGTTTAGGCTTTTTATATTCGACGGAGAAGCAGAGCAACGACTTAAGTGAATTAAGGAGTTTCTCGAATCCTCGAATTTAAGACTAAGTCGGTCAATTTCAACTCCACCTCCAGAATTTGACCTTGCATGACATACTTCCCTTCCATCTTCTTGCAGTTCAATCAAATCTCAATGGGAAGTAATGGCGGTGCAAAACAATCGAACTCTTAAGGAGTTAGTGGCTCCAATTATTTATCAACAACCGCTATGCATAAATCCCAACCTCGAGGTAGATTTTGAACTTAAATCTGGACTAATTCATCTCTTACCTACATTTCATGGTTTTGCAGGAGAGGATCCTAACAGACACCTCAAAGAATTTCATGTGGTATGCTGAAGTATGAAGCCAACCGGTGTTTTTGAGGAGCAAATAAAAATGAGAGCCTTCCCATTCTCATTAGCAAATTCGGCAAAAGAGTGGCTATAATATCTACCACTGAGTACTATCACCACGTGGAATGAGATGAGTAAACTCTCGTTGGGGAAATACTTTCCCACCTTGAAAGCTATAAACATTAGAAAAGACATTTGTGGTATTCAGCAACACAATGGAGAATCACTTTATGAATATTGGAAGAGATTTAGAGGGTTATGTGCTAGCTGTCCACTCCACCAAATTAGTGATCAGCTTCTTATTCAACATTTTTATGAGGGTCTCATGCCAATGGATAGGAGTATGATTGATGCTTCTAGTGGATGAGCACTAGTTAATAAAACACTGGAAGCTGCAAGATATTTGATTGGTGATATGGCAGCGAACTCCCAACAATTCAGTAGCCGATTTGAGCTACCACTACCAAAGAAAGTAAATGAGGTAAGTACTCCAAACATTGAACAACAACTTTCTCAGCTTACCTCTCTTGTGAAACAAATGGCTATAGGAAATATGCAGCAATCTTATTGATGTGGGATATGTTCTACCACGGAGCATCCAACCGACATGTGTCCAACCTTGCAAGAAGGAGAGACGGAACAACCCAATACCATAGGTGGATTTCCAGGACAACCAAGGCAAAGGTATGGACCCTTCTCTAATACCTATAATGCAGGATGGCGAGATCACCTTAATTTCAATTATGGGAATCGCCAACAAATTGATCCAAATGCCATACCAAACCAACTAACAGGTTTCAATCAACCAAGAGTGTAGTAGCCATTTCAAACGCGACCACCACCAATACCACGACCAGTACCACAACCAACTCCACAAAACTCACGTACGTCTCTCCAGGACATTGTTAAAGCACTTGCCACTAATGCAATACAATTTCAGCAAGAAACTAGGACAAGTATCCAAAACCTGGAAAATCAAATGTGCCAATTGGCTACTAACATGAGCAAATTCGAGGGTCAAGGCTTAGGAAAATTACCTTCTCAAACAGTGATCAATCCAAAAGAGAATGCTAGTGGGGTAACTTTGAGAAGTGGAAAGCAATTAGAGATCCCACCAAAGAAATCACAAACTAATGAAAGGGATGACACCACTTCCATCATGGACAAAACATCATCTTCAAAGGTAAATCTTAAAACTCCTATTCCTTTTTATGTTACTACCCCACCTTTTCCTAACAGATTTGCAAAATCAAAGAAAGAGGAATAAGAACAGGAAATCTTGGAGGATTTTCATAAGATCGAAGTAAATATACCACTTTTGGATGCTATCCAGCAAATACCTCATTATGCAAAATTTCACAAGGAGTTATGAACCAATAAGAGAAAGTAAGTGTGGGGGAAAATGTTTTAGCTGCACTACAAAGAAAAATTCCTCTAAAGTGCAAATATCCAAGTATGTTTACCATTCCATACACCATTGGTATTACCAAGTTTAAAAAAGCTATGTCAGATTTCGGAGCATCTATTAATGTCATGCCATATTCTATTTATGCTTCTTTGAATCTTGACCCCTTGCGAAAACTGTTATTATCATTCAACTTGCTAATTGTTCTAATGCATATCCCACGGGAGTTACGAAAGATGTGCTTGTGCAGGTGAATCAATTGGTTTTCCCAGCCACCTTCTATGTTATTGAAATAGAGGATAAGACATCTCCCAATCCAACACTGATTCATTTAGGGAGACCATTCTTAAAAACTGCCCGAACCAAGATTGATGTTCATGATGGCACCCTCACCATGGAGTTTGATGGCGAGGTGATTCGTTTCAATATTTATAGGCAATAAGGTAACCTAGTGACTTGCATTATGTTTTTGCAATTGATGTTATTGATTCTTTGGCATAACAACTTTTTGAGTTAACTCGCAAGGATGGATTAGAAGTAGCTATTAGTGAGCACATAGGGACAGAAAATTCCAAAGAACTAAGAAGGTTGATACAAGTGTCTAAAGAAGTAGAGGAAGCTATGACAAGCTTAGATGAGACTATAGTTATAACCATAAACAGGTATGATGTTTCTTACATTGAATTGCCTTTATCTAATGAGAAACTTCTTCCTTTGTGATGAAAGCCCCTACCTTGGAGCTTAAGTCTCTTCCAAATCATTTGAAGCATTTATTCTTGGGTGAGAAAGATACTTTGCTAGTCATAATAGCAAAAGGCCTTGCACCACTAAAAGAAAATAAACTTATTCGAGTACTTAGAGATCATAAAACAGCTATTGGGTGGAAAATTGCTGACATCAAAGGTATTAGCCCAACCATATGCATGCTTCCTATCTTATTAGAAGAAAGATCCAAGCCTACTAGAGAAGCACAACGGAGGTTGAATCCTCCCATGATGGAAGTTGTCAAGAAATAGATTCTCAAACTGTTAGATATGGGTGTGATTTATCCAATTTCAGATAGCAAGTGGGTGAGCCCGGTCCAAGTTGTTCTTAAGAAATCTGGTGTTACAGTAGTTAATAATGATAATAATAAGCTAGTTCCCACTCGTATCCAAACCGGGTGGCTAGTTTGCATTGATTATCAGAAGCTCAACTCAACAACTCACAAGGATCACTTTCCCTTGCCATTCATTGATCAAATGCTTGAGAGGTTAGCAGGTCATTCTCACTATTGTTTTCTTGATGGTTGCTCAAGATATAATCAAATTGTCATTGCCTTTGAAGACCAAGAGAAAACTACATTCACATGCCCATTTGGTACATTTGCCTATCAATACGTGCCATTCAGCCTTTGCAATGCCCCTATCACTTTCCAAAGGTGTATGATAAGTATTTTCTCTAATTATGTCGAGAACATCATTGAGGTATTTATGGATGACTTTAGTATTTTTGGTGATTCTTTTAATAAATGCCTTGACAACGTTACACTTATACTTCAAAGATGTATAGAAACTAACCTTGCTCTAAATTAGGAAAAATGTCATTTTATAGCAAATCAGGGTATAGTTTTGGGACATGTTATTTTTGTTAAGGGTATAGAACTTGATAAATCTAAGATAGACTTTATATATTCCTTACCACCCCTTACAAGTGTGCAGGATATTTGTTCGTTTCTTAGTCATGTAGGTTTCTATCGTAGATTCATAAAAGATTTTTTAAAGATAGCATTGCCCTTATGCAATTGCTACAAAATGATGTGACTTTTGAATTTGATGAGAAATGCAAAAAGGCATTTGAGAAACTGAGGGAACCCTTGACTTCGGCTCTAGTGATCCAACTTCTAAATTGGGATCATCTGTTCGAGATCATGTGCGATGCAAGTGAATATGCTATGGGTGCTGTCTTGTGTCAACGAATTGGTAAAATTTCACATGCCATTTACTATACATCTCAAACTTTAAATGATGCTCAGCTTAACTATTCCACCACTATGAAAGAGTTGTTAGCGGTTATTTTTGCTTTAGAAAAAAAAATTCTTATTTGATTGGTACTAAATTAATTGTTTATTCTGATGATGCAGCCTTCAGGTACTTGCTCACAAAGAAAGATGCTAAACCAAGGCTTATCAGGTGGATACTCCTCTTACAAAAATTTGACTTAGAGATCAAAGATAAGAGGGGAAGTGAAAACTTAGTTGCAGACTATCTTAGTCACCTTGTCCACGATGAGGATGCACTACCATTACAAAAAAGTTTTTCGGATGAGCAATTACTGTCTCTAAGTGTAGCAGCCGCTTGGTATGCAGATATTGTCAACTATGACACATCCAAAAATAGGATTACCTCTTAAGTATATGAGTGTCGAAGTAATAAACTCGGTAAGACGGAGGTCGATCCACGAGGAAGGGGATTTAGCGCTACAAACTAAAAGGTAAACAAACATGATATGAATAATTTAAATGAATAACAAGATGATATTAACAAATAAAAGTAAAGATGGTAGGTAGTACTATCGATCATTCAAATATAAAACAAAAACAAAATGTGGTAAAACCATCCACGGAAATAGGAGGTAAAACCTACCATAGCAAATGAAAGAACAATTTCATAAAAATAATTGAAGTACAAAAGTAAGATAAATTAACACAATGACAATGAAGGCTAAGGTTAGGGATCTGCCCTTGATATATCAAATAAGGATAAACAACCCAATTATAACTCAATTGGAATCCATACATCAAGGAGGTTTCAATCGAAAGGTATGTCATTTAGCCCATTTTAGTTATATGAATTATATTTGTTTCGTTACCAATATTTATACCACTTCTTGTAAATAAGTTCAAGCATCCAATGTGCTAATCACCATATGTCTACAACAAATCAAGGTTCCTAACTAGACTTATGTCCGTATGGAAGAACCATATGACATCTAGAAAGGATCCAAGCATTTGATGTGCCAAGCATTGTTTACAATGGATCAAGACCTCCACTTTACGAGTGGTGTCAAGATTGATTAGATAAATAAATATAAATCATATAAAATAAATATCAAATGATTATGATTATAAAACATATGTCAAGGTTTAGAAAATCCTTATTCTCATATCAAGGGTTTCACCCTTTTACCTTAGCAAAAGAGAATTTAGCAAGACATTATAAAAGAAAGAAAAAAAATTGCAAGAAAAAGAAGATTTATTAATAACATTAAGACAACAAAACACAAGAGAGAAAACACAATAATAAGAGATCCCAGCCAAAGCCAAGATGCCCTAATGGGTCACAAGGCACCTCTATTTATAGATACATTCAAGGGCAAACTTGTCAAATTACAAAGGGACAATTGTAAAATATCTTATTAACAATTTGGATCATCATGTGCACCAACTTTGACCATAAATTTTGGCATCTAATTATTTAGAATTTTGATCACATGTCTACATGAAAGTTGTAGATATTTCTCTCAGCTTTCTAGAACATCTTGATTCATATGATTTGGATACGTATCTCAAGAGATATGGTTAAAATACGGAGGCATGGTTAGGCTGGGTTGAAACTGCGGATGGGTTCACCTCAAGGCCATTTTTGGTCTACTAAGAGCCCGAATTTGATCAGCTTTCCAACAAATTAAGATTTGCACATTCTAATCTATAAATAGAAAGTTTACGCCTATTTTACCGAACTTATAACAAAAGCTGAAATTAAGATAAAGCAAATTCAAAAGATGCAAAGACTATAAATATGCTCAAGTTGAGGAATTTAATGGCACTATTAATACAATATGATGAATTAAGCTCTTATTAAAAATACATATTTAAGTGTTTATCACACTCCTCAACCAGCTTATTGCTAGTCCCTCACAATTAAAGCGTTATTATTTAGAAGTGATTTATAGAATTTTATATCTAAGGTGGTTATTATTGCACTCTCCTTGATTCTATCCAAATAAACAAACTCTCAACCGATTTTTTTCTCTTTTTTTTTCAAAAGACTCATGTACCCTTCAGTCAAGATATTAACAAACCTTCTTTTTGTGCTCAACCGACACATGACTATGGGGCTTATTAGAAAGAAACCATATTGGTTCTAATATTTGTTAAGACTAACATCCTTAGGCAGGGGACATTCATTCATCGTTATTATTATTTTTATATATTTTTTTCTTTTTTGAAAGAATGCATCTTTAACCCGTGGAACAAGCCTTAGGCTAATGACTCCCAAACCAGTTGGCCTTAGGGCATGTTAAGATACCCCTACAAGCTTAATGACTCGGGTTGTCGATGCTTTATTTTTGCTTGGAGACTTGTGGATAGTGCAATGTTCAATCCCCTTAAGCTTTCTCCTTAATCCATGTAACGAGCTTTGAGCCAATAGCTCCCAAACCAGTTGGTCTTAAGGTGTTAGGTGTTGAGGCACCCCTCGAGCTTAATTGCTCGAATTAAGGAGGCTGTGAGACCAAACTTATCCATAATTGCTTTTTTTTTTTTTTTACTTTCCCCTTCCTTTCGTTGTTATCCTAAACAAAACAAAAGAACTCAAATATTGCAACATTTCATTCTGTAACCCACAATCATGCATCAAGGTGTGTGTGTGTGTGTGAAGAAAGGTTCATGAATACTTGCTTAATCAGTACATGAACAAACAGTTTATTAAATGATAAGGTCATGAGAGTTCATAAATTTGAATAATTCAAAGTAAAGTGAATAAGACAACCTCGTTATAAAATTCAAAATCAAAACTAAATAATATCAAGTTAGCTAAAATGAGTCTTCAAAAGTGCAAAATCAAAACAAAGTGACAAATTGGTTAGAGTGTGTTTCAATGGTTCAAAATGGCCCTCTTTACTCTGCCATTCCTGACCCAGAATACGTCTCAAGAGGATTTGAACTCCTTACACTACACTCTGAATCTAATTACTAACTCTTTTTTTTTTTCAAAAAGAAAATTTAAGACACACTTATGTCTACTATCCTTCCCCCGCACCAAATGAAACATTTTCCTCAATGTTTAAATGTACAGAGATAAAGTATAAGAGACACTACCTGAAGCTTCAGTTATTCAAAAGAGACGACCTGAAAGACATGTAAAATAAAATGCTACAAATAAAATAAAAGACGAGAAAGATTACAAACGAAGATTCATATCCAATTTGCACTTTTTGTTTTGTCCCCCTAACCAATTAATTTGAGTTATAGATGGGTCAGGTTCCTACTCGACTGCTTATAATTTGTCAAGTAATTCACTAGTAGTAGTGGTAGAAATAAGGATCTGTCACACCGAATGAGGGATAAAATTATGTTCTACAACTACGTCAACAAAACGTATCAAAGGATCAAAGAAATTTTTAACATTCAACAAACCTATAGGTTTTTTATGGAGATTCAGTTGGGCGCAAGAGGCAATTTGAAAAATTCCTTTGAGAGTACCAAAGCCACCTGGTAAAGCAATAAAGGCATCTAAATTGATAAGCATATATGCCATGCATTCATACATAAAGGAGACCTGTAACTCCTTCTCAACCGTTTTTCCAATGATGCTTTCTACAGCCAAAGCTTTAGGAATAACACCTAAAACTTGATGCCTCCTACAAGTGCAGCTGTTGACATACAACCCATTAACCCGAGGCTACCTCCCCCATAAACCGCATGAATCTTTCTTTCAGCTAATAGCCTACCAAGATAATTTGCTACTGCATAAACTCTTCACTTTTTCCAGGTCAAGAGCCATAGAATACACATATCTTTTGGATTTGACGTTTTGAAGTTCCCCCCATGTCTAAGCAACTCTCTAACTATATGTGTGAAGTGAAGAACAAGAGATGTCATATTTGTGGAGTGTAAAATGGTATTCTAATGATAACATCTATATAGGTAGCTTGGTCGTTTGTTGAAAAAGTTTGACAATAAAGCGTAGAAATTAAAAAAAAATGACAGACATAAGACACCATAAATGCATGAGTCAACCGAAAGATAGAGATATTAATTCAAAAATGACAGCTATAAGGCATTAAAATTCAAAAATGATAGCACACATGCATATTTACAGGTAGTTATGACTGTGGCTCACATCTCTGCTGGTTTTACGTCCAAAAACGACTTAAACACCTTCTATGAGTTAGGGATATGCTTCCCATCCAGTTTTCTTATAAACTGGCAAACAGGTTTGTTTTGAGTCAGATTCCCAAGACTATAACATTCATGCTCGTCTTGAAATTGTGTCCATAATTTCAAAATTTCACGCTGCACAATTCCATAAGAATGTGTCTCAAGAGTCAATTGGATATTATCCAAAGACTCCTTACTCAATCCATTCTTGATGAATTGTAGCTTATCCTCTCGATTATTAGACAAATATCCCAAGGAGCGATAATGCTGGTTACAAGTCCATCTTGCACATTTATGATAAACTTGTAATCTTTTTGCTCTTCGCTTTTTGGCGTAAGAGCCTTTTCCCAAACCTAGCATGTGGGAAACATGATTATCTGAAAACTCACAAGAAAATCAAACCTTGGCTTCAATTATCTATCTTAAATCAACAGGAAAACTTTTGCGCATCAACATCCTTAGTCTTTCTGGGCAAGCTTTGTAAATTTTAAGCAAATCATTTTAAGGAAGAGAGGGAAAACATTTTTGTAAATTCGAGAGAATGGTATCCATGTGAAAAAATGAGAGAGAAGAAAAGAAATTGAATGCAAGGTGAGCAACATTTGTTAGGGAACTGAAAAACCGACTTTAAAAGTCACAGAGTGCGATATCCGGCACTTGACCAGGAAAAATCAATCCTTAAAAAGGATCTATTAAAGCAACGGACTCTTCATTTTGAGCAAAATTTTTAAAGAATGGTTTTAACCGTTGTCCATTAACTTTAAAAACATTACCATTCTTTGGGTTCTCAATTTCAACAGTTCCATGAGAGAAAACTTTTTTAACAATGAAAGGCCCAGTCTAACGAGACCAAAGTTTACTAGGAAACAAATGCAATATGAATCATCCAAAAGAACTTTTTGTGAAGGTTCAAAAGATTTTCTAACAATGAATTTGTCATGAAAAACCTTCATTTTTTCTTTGTAGATTTTAGAAATTTCATAAGCCTTATTCCTGGTTTCTTCAAGTTCACTCAGTTAGAGTTTACGTAACTTGCAAGCATCATCCAAATTTGTGTTAAATGTTTTAATGGCCCAATAAGCTTTATGCTCAATTTTCACAGGCAAGTGACAAGGTTTTCTATAAACTAATCTATAAGGAGACATTCCCAATGATGTTTTGAAAGTAGTTCGGTAAGCCCAAAGTGCATAATTAAGTCTTAAAGACCAATCTTTACGGTTTGGGTTAACCGTCTTTTATAAGATCTATTTTATCTCCCTATTAGCTAAATCAACTTGTCCACTTGTTTGCAGGTGATAAGGTGTATAAACTTTATGGGTTATTCCGTATTTCTTTATTAGAGTTTCAAATGGTTTGTTACAAAAATGTGTACCCCCATCACTAACAATGGCTCGAGGAATTCCAAATCTACATAAGATATTCTCTTTCAAGAATTTGATAATTGTTTTGTGATCATTGTTTCGACATGGAATTGCCTCGACCTATTTTGAAATATAGTCTACTGCAACAAGAATGTACACAAAACCAAATGATGGTGGAAAAGGTCCCATAAAATCAATACCCCAACAGTCAAAGATTTCAACAACAAGAATGGGATTCAAAGGCATCATGTTTCGTTTTGAAATTGATCCCAATTTTTGACAATTTTCAGAAGTTTTATAAAATGCATGTGCATCTTCACATAAGGTGGGCCAATAAAATCCGCATTGCAAGATTTTAGCAGTTATTTTTTTAGATGAAAAGTGTGCTCTACATGCTTCGGAATGACAAAAATTAATGACACTACTTACCTCAGTGTCGGGTATGCATCTTCTAATTATTTGGTCTGGACAATATTTGAATAGATATGGGTCATCCCAATAAAAATTTTCACCTCGGTCAAGAACTTCCTTTTGTCTTGAGCATTCCAATAAGGTGGCATTTCTCTTATTGCAAGAAAATTTACAAAGTTAGCAAACTAAGGTACTACAGCAACAAAGAATAAATATTCATCAAGAAAAGAGTAATTGATAAGTGAAGTTTCAATTAATGTCTCTATTGTTAATCTTGACAGATGATCTTCAACGATATTTTCGGCTCCTTTCTTGTCCTTTATTGTGATGTTGAATTCTTAGAGCAATAAGATCCACCGTATCAACCTAGGTTTTGCATCCTATTTAGACATTAAATATCTCACAACTACATGGTCAGTGTAAACAATCGTTGGAGAACCAATTAAATAAGATCAAAATTTGTCCAATACAAATACTACTGCAAGTAGTTCTTTTTCAGTTGTTGTGTAATTCATTTGTGCATCATTATAGTCTTACTTGTATAGTATATCACATAAGGCTTACCTTCTTTTCTTTGTCCTAAGACAGCACAAACAGCATAGTCACTCGTATCACACATCAATTCAAAAGGCAAGGACCAATCAGGAAATTGCATAATTGGAGCAATTGTTAAAAGTCCAATTAACTTATCAAAGGCATTTTGGCATTCTTGAGTCCGTTCAAAAGAAGTGTCTTTTATTAAGAGGTTACAAAGAGGTTTAGATATGGCACTAAAATTTCTTATGAACCTCTTATAAAATCTGGCATGCCCTAAGAATGAATGAACCTCTTTGACTACTTTTGGTGGAGGCAAATGGGAAATTAATTCCACTTTTGCTTTGTCCACTTCAATTCCCTTGGAAGATACCACATGACCTAAGACAATTCCCGAAGTAACCATATAATGGCATTTTTCCCAATTCAAAATAAGACCCTTTTCTTCACACCTTTTAAGGACTTTCTCTAAGTTTTCAAGAAAATTATCAAAAGAGTTACCAAAGACAGTTAAATCATCTATGAAAACTTCTAAACAATGCTTAACCATTTCACTAAAAATGCTCAACATGCATCATTGAAAAGTAGCTGGAGCATTACAAAGTCTAAAAGGCATCCTTCTAAATGCAAAAGTGCCAAAGGGGAACGTGAATGTGGACTTTTCTTGGTCTTCAAGAGCAATGGAAATTTGATAATAGCCTAATTATCTATCGAGAAAGCAGTAGTAGGAGTGCTCTGCTACTCTTTCTAGTATTTGATCAAGGAATGGTAAAAGAAAATGGTCTTTTCTGGTGATAGCATTTAATTTTCTATAATCAATGCACATCTTTCAACTAGATGAGACACGAGTTGGTAATGATTTACCCTTTTCATTTTTTACTACTGTAATGCCAAATTTCTTAGGTATTACTTGTGTAGGGCTTACCCACTTACTATCAAAAATAGAGTAGATAATTCACATATCAAGTAGTATGAGAACTTCAGCCCTAATAACCTCTTGCATGTGGGGATTTAATCTCCTTTGAGGTTGTTGGAATGTTTTGGCATTTTCTTCTAAATGTATTCTATGTGTACAAATCAAAGGGTTAATGCATTTTATGTCTTTTAAAGTCCAGCCGATTGCATTTTCATACCTTTTAAGCACTTCTATCAACTTCTCTTGTTACTCGCTTGTGAGGGATGAAGAAATTACCACTGAATATGTCTGATTCTCCCCAAGATATGCGTATTTTAGTCCTTCAGGTAAGGGCTTCAGCTCTAACTTGGGCGCTTCCTCTTCCTTGCTTTAATTCATTTGGCCCAATTCTTCGAATCGTGGTTTTGAGCCTTTCTCCATCACCTGTGCACAATCCAGTAAAGAACATATATCAGAAAGATCAGGCTCTAGTTCCATATTTGATTCTAATGAATTGACTAAACAAGTGTCCAAAGGGTCAAAAGAACTTCCTTTTTGGATGTGGTCTTCCACAATAGTTTCAATCATATTAGCCTCCTTAATTTCATCATCTTCTTCATGTGGTTGTTGGCACATATTAAAAATGTTAAGTTCCAATATCATGTTTCCAAATGATAGCTTCATGACTCCATTCCTGCAATTAATCAAAGCATTAGAGGTAGCTAGAAATGGACGCCCTAAAATGATAGGAATTGAATTACATACTTCCACTAGTTGTGTATCCAAGACGATAAAATCTACTAGGTAAATGAATTTATTGACTTGAACTAACACATCTTCTACTACTCCTCTTGGCACTTTAATTGATCTATCAGTAAGCAAAAGAGTCACAGAAGTTGGTTTTAACTCACCTAGATTTAGTTTCTGAAAAACCGAGTATGGAAGCAAATTTACACTAGCACCATGATCAAGTAAAGCTTGTTCAATTTTATATTCTCCAATAACACATGAAATTGTAGGACAACCTGGATCCTTATATTTCACTGTATTATTGTTTTGAAGAATAGCACTTACTTGCTCGGCTAGAAAGGCCCTCTTTTTCACATTCAATTTTCTTTTCATAGTGCATAAATCTTTCAAAAATTTTGCATAAAAAGGTACTTGTTTGATCACATCTAGTAAGGGAATGTTGACCTTTACCTGTTTGAAAATTTGAAAGATTTTAGAATTGTGAGTTGGTTTCTTTTGTGTGGCTAATGCTTGAGCAAATGGAGGCATAGATGGGGATTTGGTTCCTTCTTCGCTAGTTGTTGGTTTGGTAACCTCTTCCTGACCTTTAGAGATTGATTCTTCTTCTTTCTCATAAGGTTTAAGAATATGTTTTTCAACAACCTTACCATTGCGAAAGGTCATGACTGATTTGGCTTGGTCCACATAATGGCTATTTAAACTCCTCGCATTTGAGTTGGATTGATCTTTGGGGTTTTGTAATGTTTGAGGAGGAAATTTTCCTTTTTCTTGGATGCTAAATGTGGATGCAAATTTTGCAAGAGTGTCTGACAAATTTGCTAATGTTTGAGCAGTTTGACTATTGAAAGTCTCTTACTTTGTAATGACTGAATGCAATGTCTCTTCAAGGTCATTCCTAGGAGGAGGAGCATATGCATGATCATGAGAATTTTGAAAATTTTGATGTGTTTGAAAAGGGACTTGTAAAGATTATGCATTCTTGTCATTTTTTAAACTAAAATTTGGATGATTTCTCCAGTCGGGATTGTAGGTTCGTGAGTATGGATTGTGATTTGGCCTTTTGAAAGTGTTCAAGGCATTGGCTTGTTCATGGAGACATTCCCTAAAGGCAGGCAAAGTTTGGCACTCATCAGTAGGATGGCCATTATCATTACAAATGCGACAAACAATTTCTTGTATAGAATTCAATAGATCAATCTTTTTCATTTCTAAAGCCTCGACTTTTCTAGCTAGGGATGTATATTTGGCTTGAAAGTCATGGTCCTCCCTAAGGTTATATATGCCTCTATTAGATGTCGACTGTGAGGCTTTGCTTGGCATTTCATAGGTGCCAGCAGTGTCCCAATTTTGGGCTTTGTCTGCTAATGAATCTAGGTAATCAATTGCTTCCTCAGGGTCTTTGTCTCCAAATTGTCTGTTACACATAACTCAATTAGTTGCCTATCTTGAGGTGTTAGCCCTTCATAGAAGTGTGCAACTATTCTCCAAGTTTCAAAATCATGGTAAGGACAAGTATTAAGTAATTCTTTATACCTATCCCAAAATTGGTAAAGAGTTTCTTCTTGTTTTTGAGTGAAGGTGATGATTTGTCTTTTAAGAGAATTTGTTCTATGGGTAGGAAAAAAAATTTCAAAAATTGTTGTTTCATCTCATCCCATGAACTGATGGAATTTGACCTCAAATTTTGTAGCCATGTTCTAGCTTTATCTTTTAAAGCAAAAGGAAAAAGCTTTAATCTTATGGTGTTTATGCTACAATTTGGGTTACTATAGGAGTTACACACCTCTTCAAAAATTTTTAAGTGTGATATGGGTTCTCCATATCAAGGCCATGAAAGGTGGGTAAAAATCAAACGAAACTCGGTTTGAATTTGAAATGGATTGCATCGGGAGGAGAAATTACACAAGATGGTGCATTAGTCCTTATTGGATTTATGTAATCTCTGAAGGTTCTTGGTTCGTTTTGGTCATTTTGTTGGGAACGATTGTCCCCTTCATCCGTGAACCTTTCCACTTGATTGTCAGCCAAGTTTTCTAAGGAAGATGATATTTTCCTAACAAGTCCAGCACTAGATGTGTGTGACCAAATTTTCATGCAATTTCCGAAAAGAAAAGGAAAGAAAAGATGAGCACACAAAAAGAAAAATTAAGATCTAAAAAAGAGAAAAGGGAATACTTATAATTTTGCACGCCAAATTTTACCTTCCCCGACAACAGAGCCAAAAACTTGACACATCCAAAAATAGGATTATGTCCTAAGTATAAGAGTGTCGAAGTAATAAACCCAGTAAGACCGGGAGTCGATCCACGAGGAAGAGGATTTAGCGCTACAAACTAAAAGGTAAGCAAATATGATATGAATAATTTAAATGAATAACAAGATGATATTAACAAATAAAAGTAAAGATGGTAGGCGGTACTACCGACCATTCAAATGTAAAAAAAAAAAAAACAACAAGTGGTAAAACCATCCATGGAAATAGGAGGTAAAACCTACCATAGCAAATGAAAGAACAATTTCATAAGAATAATTAAAGTACAAAAGTAAGATAAACTAACACAATGACAATAAAGGCTAAGGTTAGGAGATCCACCCTTGATATATCAAAGAAGGATAAACAACCTAATTATAACTCAATTGGAATCCACACATCAAGCAGGTTCCAATCAGAAGGTATGTCATTTAAGCCAATTTTAGTTATATGAATTATATTTGTTTCGTTACCAATATTTATACCACTTCTTGTAAATGGGTTCAAGCATCCAATGTGCCAATCTCCATATGTCTACAACAAATTAAGGTTACTAACTAGACTTTTGTCCGTAAAGAAGAACCATATGATATCTAGAAATAATCCAAGCATTTGATGTGCCAAGGATTGTCTACAATGGATCAAAACCTCCACTTTACGAGTGGTGTCAGGATTGATTAGAGAAATAAATATAAATCGTATAAAATAAATATCAAAAGATTATGATTATAAAGCACATGTCAAGGGTTAGAAAATTCTTATTCTCATATCAAAGGTTTCACCCTTTCACCTTAGCAAAAGAGAATTTAGCAAGACATTATAAAAGAAAGAAAACAAATTGCAAGAAAAAAGAAGATTTATTAATAACATTAAGAGAACAAAACACAAGAGAGAAAACACAATAATAAGAGATCCCGACCAAAGCCAAGATGCCCTAATGGGTCATAAGGCACCTCTATTTATAGATACATTCAGGGGCAAACTTGTCAAATTACAAAGGGACAATTGTAAAATATCTTGTTGACAATTTGGATCATCAAGTGCGCCGATTTTGACCACCAATTTTAGCAGTGAATTATTTAGAATTTTGATTACATGTCTTCATGAAAGTTGTATATATTTCTCTCAGCTTTCTAGAACTTCTTGATTCATATGATTTGGATATGTATATCAAGAGATATGGTCAAAATACGGAGGCATGGTCAGGCTGGACTGAAACTACAGATGGGTTCACTTCAAGCCCATTGTTGGTCCACTTAGAGCCCGAATTTGATGATGCTTTTGGATATGATCTTGTAGATAATTTAATCAGCTTTCCAAAAAATTAAGATTTGTATCATTCTGATCTATAGATAGAAAGTTATGCCCATTTTACCAAACCTGTAACAAAAACTAAAATTAAGATAAAGCTAATTCAAAAGACGCAAAGACTACAAATATGCTTAAGCTGAGGAATTTGATAACACTATTAATACAATATGATGAATTAAGCTCTTATTAAACATACATATTTAAGTGTTCATCAAACTACTTGGTTACCAAGAAACTACCACATGACTTGACTCGAGCTCAAAGAGACAAGATCAAAAACAATGCCAAGCACCACATATGGGATGATCCATACTTATAGAAGCATTGTTCTGACCAAGTGATAAGAAAGTGTGTTTCTGAATCTTAATTTAGTTCAATTTTAACCTTCTATCATTCTTATGCATGTGGAGGTCACTTCGGACCAAAAGAACAACCCTTAAAGTTCTTGATTGTGAATTCTACTGACCATCATTATTCGAAGATGCATATCACTTTTGCAAAGCTTGTGACCATTGTCAAAGGACAGGTAATTTAAGTGCAAAAAATCAAATGCCACAAACCTGTATACTTATTGTTGAAATTTTTTATGTGCGGGGTATTGATTTCATGGGTCTTTTTTCTTCATCTTTTCGTAATGTTTACATTATACTTGCTGTAATTTTTGTTTCTAAATGGATGGAAGCAAAAGCTATGAGAACTAATGATTCTGAAGTTGTTGTAGATTTTGTAAAATCTAACATTTTTGCAAGATTTAGAACACCAAGAGCCATAATTAGCGATAGAGGAATAGACTTCTACAATAGATCATACAGCCTTGCTCAAGAAATACAACATCACTCACAAGGTGTCTACTGCATATCATCCACAAACTATTGGTCAAGTTGAAGTTTCAAATCGAGAAGTCAAGTGCATCCTTGAGAAGACAGTGAATCCAAAAAGAAAAGATTAGAGCCTATGACTTGATGATGTACCATAGGCATACCAAATTGTATAAAAGACACATATTGGTATGTTTCCATATAGATTAGTCCATGGTAAGCCATGTCACCTTCTTGTAGAGCTCGAACACAAAGCATGGAGGGCAGCAAAGCTTTGTAACATGGAGATGGATGCTGCCAGTGAACAAAGGAAGCTTCAACTCTAAGAATTGGAAGAACTTAGAAATGATGCCAATGGGAATTCAAAAATTTACAGTGAGAGAACTAAGGCATTTCGTGATAAGATGATCTCTTGAAAGAATTTTGAACTAGGGCAGAAAGACCTTTTATTTCATTCTCACCTCAAGTTATTTCCAGGTAAATTACGTTCTCGATGGGTTAGACCTTTGTTATTACTGATGTCTTTTCTTATGGTGTAGTGGAAATCAAGAGCTTAAAAACAGGCAAATATTCAAGGCGAATGAACACAGGTTGAAACCTTACTATGAAAATTCAGTGATGCAGGACATCGAGGAGGTACCACTCTACGAGCCAACTTATCTTGATGGGAGAGGGCAAGTAACGTTAGGCTGAGGTCGTTAAACCAAGTGCTTATTGGGAGGCAACCCAATGTTTTTGAGAAATAAAAAATAATAAAAAGAAGAGGAAAAGAAGGTAGTAATGATCAATTTTTGCCTCTTGAATAGATTCATCTCATGGGCTCTATCCATCATAATTAATCAAGTTTTATCTCTCTTTGCCATCTGTCTCATTTGCTTTCTTGTTTCTTTATTTATTTATTTTTTTTTTTGCTATTGTGTTTTTTGTTTCTTTTATGTATCTTTATTTTCTTTTCTTTTCTTTTCTTTTCTTTTCTTTTCTTTTGTTTAATTTGATTATTCTGTGCTTTGCGCTCATTTGTACAAAGCTTAAGGAAACACCCAAGTGGGAACTGAAGCCATTGCCTAAAGGTTTGAAGCATACATATCTTGGAGAAAAACAGACTCAAATGCATTATCAGTAATATCTTTCATTTTCTCCTCTTCAATGAATATCGATATCCTTCTGTGAAATCTTCGTAAACATTTCCCTTCACTTCCTCAAAATGTTCTATTCAAAATTTATAAAGTATGGATGACTAGACTTTGGATGTTAATGCTCCTAAAAATGTTTGCGAATATCGATTGGCTTATCGAAGCTAAGGTAAGATTGTTTGGTGAGCCTGATATTAATCTCATAGTATATATGACTAGTCTAGGGAAGAGCTATTACGCCAAGAGGCAAAGAGCAAAAACGTTACAAGTATGTTATAAATGTGCTCAATAGAATTGTAACCAGAGTTATCGGTCATTAGGTTTTGTGTCTAGGAATAAAGAAGACAAATTTCATTCATTAAGAATGGTCTGAGTAATAAGTTTTTAGATAATATTTTACTAACTCTTGAGTCACATTCATGTGGACTTGTTCACCGCGAGTTACTTAATCTATAGACACAATTTCATGATGAACTACAGCATTATAGTCTAAGGAATCTAACTAAAAAAGACCCTATTTGCTAGTTTATAAGAACACTGGATAGGAAGCATATCTCTGAATCATAGAAGATGTTTTAGCCGTTACTGGATGTAAAACCAGAGGAAGATGTGAGTCACAATCACAACTACTTGTATATTTGAATGTGTGTTATTATTGTTGAAATTTATTTTTCTTGTTTTGTTTTAAAGTAACTGTTTATTCTGATGATGCAGCCTTCAGGTACTTGCTCACAAAGAAAAAAGTTAAACCAAGGCTTATCAGATGGGTACTCATCTTACAAAAATTTGACTTGGAGATCAAGATAAGAGGGAAAGTGAAAACTTAGTTGCAAACCATCTTACTCGCCTTGTCCATGATAAGGATGCACCACCATTACAAGAAAATTTTTTGGGTGAACAATTACTATCTCTAAGTGTAGTAGCCCCTTGGTATACAGATATTGTCAACTAATTAGTTGCCAAGAAGCTATCACATGACTTGACTCGATTTCAAAGAGACAAGATTAAAAACATTGCCAGGCACTACATATGGGATGATCCATACTTATGGAAGCATTATTCTGACCAAGTGATAAGAAGGTACGTTTCTGAATCTAAATTTAATTCAATTTTAACCTTCTGTCATTCATATGAATATGGAGGTCACTTCGGACCAAAGAGAACACCCCTCAAAGTTCTTGAGTGTGGATTCTACTGGCCATCATTATTCAAAGATGTGTATCTCTTTTCCAAAGCTTGTGACCGTTGTCAAAGGAAAGGTAATATAAGTGCCAAAAATCAAATGCCACAAACCTTTATACTTATTGTTGAAATTTTTTATGTGTGAGGTATTGATTTCATGGGTCTTTTTCCTTCATCTTTTGGAATTGCTTACATTAAACTTGCTATGAATTATGTTTCTAAATGGGGGTGAAAGCAAAAGCTACAAGAACTAATGATTCTAAAGTTGTTGTAGATTTCATGAAATCTAACATTTTTGCAAGATTAGTGATACAAATCATTTGAAGCTTTACTCAAGAAATACAACATCACTCACATGGTGTCTACTGCATATCATCCACAAACTAGTGGTCAAGTTGAAGTTTCAAATCAAGAAGTCAAGTCCATCCTCGAGAAGACAGTGAATCCAAGCAGAAAAGATTGGAGCCTATGACTTGATGATGCACTATAGGCATACCGGACTGCTCATAAGACACCTATTGGTATGTCTCCATATAGGTTACTCTAAAGTAAGATACCACCTTCCGGTAGATCTCGAACACAAAGCATGGTGGGCAGTACATCTTTGTAACATGGTAATGGATGCTGCAGGTGAACAAAGGAAGCTTAAACTACAAGAATTGGAAACTTAGAAATGATGCGTATGAGAATTCAAAAATTTACAAGGAGAGAACGAAGGCATTTCATGATAAGATGATCTCTCGGAAGAATTTTGAAGTAGGATAGAAAGTCCTTTTATTTAATTCTCCCCTCAAGTTATTCCTAGGTAAATTACGTTCTTGATGGGTTGGACCTTTTGTTATTACTCCTGTCTTTTCTCATGGTGCAGTGAAAATCAAGAGCTTAAAAACTAGCAAAGTATTTAAGGTGAATGGACACAGGTTGAAGCCTTACTATGAAAATTCAATAATGCAGGACATCGCAGAGGTACCATTCTATGAGCCAACTTATCTTGACAAATGAGGGCAGGTAACTTCAGGCTGAGGACTTTAAACCAAGCACTTATTGGGAGGCAACCCAATGTTTTTGAAAAATTAAATATTAAAAAAATAAAAAAAAAGAAGAAAAACAAGGTACTAATGATCAATTTTTTATGTCTCGAGGGGATTTTTCTCGTGGGATCCATCCATTATAATTGATCAGGTTTTATCTCTCTTTGTCATCTGTCTCATTTGCTTTATTGTTTATTTTTTACTTTTGTTTCTTTTATTTGTCTTTATTTTATTTTCTTTTGTTTAATTTGATTATTCTGTGTTTTACGCTCATTTGTACAACAGCTTGGGGATGCACCCAAACGAGAACCAAAGCCATTGCCTGAAGGGTTGAAGCGTGCATATCTTGAAGAAGAACAAACTCAAATGCAATATCAGTAATATCTTTCCTTTTCTCCCCTTAAATGGATATCGATATCTTTTTGTCAAACCTTTGTAAACATTTCCCTTCACTTCCTCAAAATGCTACTTTCAAAATTTATAAAGTAAGGATAACTAGACTTTGGATGTTGATGCTCCTAAAGATGCCTGTGATTATCCGATGGCTTATTGAAGCCAAGGTAAGATTATCTGAAGCCTAACACTAATTTTGCAATATACATGCCTGGTCTGGGGAAGAACTACTATGCTAAGAGGTGAAGAGCAAAGAGGTTACAAGTATGTTATAAATGTGCTAGACAGAATTGTGACCAAAGTTTTCGGTCATTAGGTTTCGTGTCTAGGAATAGAGAAGGTAAACTTACGTTCATTAAGAATGGTCTGAGTAATGAATCTTTGGATAATTATTTACTAACTCTTGAGCTACATTCTTGTGGACTTGTTCACCATGAACTACTTAATCTATGGACACAATTTCCTAATGAATTGTAGTGTTATAGTTTAGGGAATCTAACTAAAAAAGACTAAAAAAGACTTTGTTTGCCAGTTTATAAGAAAATTGGATGGGAAGCATATTCCTAACTCATAAAAGGTGTTTTAGCCATTATTAGACGTAAAACTAGAGGAAGATGTGAGCCACAATCACAACTACTTGTATATTTGAATGTGTGTTATTATTGTTAAAATTTATTTTTCTTGTTTTGTTTGATTTGATTATTATTGTTGTCTTTGTGTTGTTGTTGTTTGTTGTTTTCTTTTGTTTAATTTCAAGTTTTCTTTTTGACCAACCACATAACTACCCATAACATAGGCACACGTAGGAGACAATTGTAGGGGTTTTGTTAACCTATGCCGAAAGCATATCTCAATTGTTCAAATCTTGGGGCGATAAATATGCATCGAGCAACCCCCACTGAAATTATGTCCCCATGTGTCAAATCTCAAGCATTACGTATGTATCCATCCATTCTCTATATTTTCAAATGTCATTATTGTAACATCTTTTGACCGTAAAAAACACAACACCTGACTTGCTCATTGTCTTACACATGGTTAGGGCATGTGAAGAAATGGAGAAAACTCCAATTCGATGATTCTGAAATATATACATATTTTATGGATCTCCATTTGGTAAAGATGGAGAGTTTGTAGCAGCAACTCTTGATCTTGGTAAGGTATTAGCAGAGAGGCGTATTCATTTGGTTTATGGAGGGGGTAGCCTTAGGTTAATGGGGTGTGTGTCAACAGCTGCAAACTTAGGAGGGAGCCAAGTTCTTGGCATTATCCCTAAACCATTAGCTATACAACACATCATAGGCAACATAATGAGGCAAGAGTTACAGGTCTCAAGCATGCATGAGCGTATTACACATATGCTTTTTAACTGTGATGCATTTATAGCTTTACCGGGTGGCTATGGTACATTAGAGAAAATATTTCAAATCACCTCCTGGACACAGCTAAACATCCACCAAAAACCCATTGGTTTGTTAAATGTCAATAATCTTTTTGATGCTTTGTTTTCTTTTCTTGATCAAGCTGTAAAATAAAACTTCATCTCATAGTCAGCGAGGCAAATCCTGGTTACAGCTTCAACTGCAAAGGAGTTGATTGACAAACTATAAGAATTCATCCATTCACCTAATCCAGCAATAGTTTGGATAGATTGGCTTGCAGAAGGCAATAAAAGGCATAAACTGGATTTGACGCTTCACCTCTAATCTCGATCTACTGGTTTGCTTCACTTTTATTTGTTTTCTTTTTATTTTGTTTATTTGAGATTTTTTAGGTTATTTCTTTTGACTTTCGGAAATATTTTCTAATCTTGCCTTTTAGAGTTTTGCCTTAAAAAGTTCAAGTTCTCTTGAAATGCATTCTGGATCTCTTGAATCCAGAATGGCTAAATAAAGAGGCTAACTTCTGAACTTTTGAGACCCATTCTAACTAACTTGTTTTTATTTATTGACTGTTGGATTTTGTTATTTCATGAGTAAATTTAGTTTTATGTAATTTGAAGTTGTTATATGTTTTTGTCTTTATCAGGTCCAATTCAAAAAAAAATGTGAAAAAGAAATAAAGAATGGCAGAATATGGGGTTTCTTTAACCCTTGGAATGCATTCTACTGAAAGAAATTTATATCTTGTTTATTTAAGTCTATGGGCTATTAGTCCTAAGGATTATTGAAATATACAATCTTGACTCAGGTCTAACAATGCCACGTACCTCTTTTCTTGCACTTTGTGAGTCGATGATAAAGCAATGATTGAATTGAGAATAACTCTTGGAAAATGATAAATGATGCATAAATCTGTGTCCTTAAACTGTTTATTGGTTTTTGCTTTGCTTTTGATTACTTACACAATATTGAGCACTTGGCCATTATCACTGAGTTATTTGTTTATTTACAGATGATTTATGCAATTTAAGTGTTTCTTAATATTTCAATGAATTCTAGAACTTATTTGACGGTCACTCGGGGTGAAATCCTAGACTGTACAACATTAAGGAAATGATTTAGGCCATGTTTGGACTGTTTGAGCCTTCTTAGCTAACCTTGAATGACATTGATCCCTAGTTACCTATTTGAGCCTTATTAAGCCTTTTTCCTTGTTAGCTCACTAAAAGATTTTATAACCTCAAACGAATTTTTTCAAATGGTTTATCCCTTACCCATGAGCATGTAGATCATTCACGATTACATTTTGAGCTATGCTATAGTTTTGGAAAGTTAATGGAGGTTAAGTGGTGTCATGTGCAATGAAAGTGAGTTCTCTTGTGTTTGTAAAAAAAATATATATATATATACTTATCTTCCACGTACTTAAACATTAAGGACAATGTGTTATTTAAGTGTTGGGGAAAGGTAGTTGAAAAAAATGAAAAAAAAAAGAAGAGAAAGAGTAGAAGAAGAGATCTATGCCCTTGAGTGTTCTTAAAAAGAATGAAGCAACTAAGTGTAGGGGTGTAGTTTCTTTTGTTTTATGAAAATAAAGAGATTGAGTGTTGTAATTAAGCTTGGGGGAGTTACCTGATGAATTGAAATGAATTTATGTTATGGGGTTGAGCTCTACATAGTCTTGAATGATTTATGTGTTTGTGGGTGATTTGAACCGAATTATTATCTTTTATCATACCTTCATCTAGGCCAAATATTACAAGTTTAATAAAGCCCTACTTGACCCTTATTATTGTGCTTATCTAAATTAACGAAGAGTGACTTGAAAAGCAAGCCTATGGAGTTCATTTATGCGCACATCTTCACTATTAAATGTGATTCATTTTTATGCATAGACTCATCCCGATTACAAGTGATTAGGTGAGAATGGCTCTTCACACACACACACACTTTAGGAATTGAAGTGGAGCAAAACTAATCTTTGAGATGAAATTCTTGATCAAGTACATAATTTTGAAGTTTTCCGTAGGTTATAATTAGGCGCAATCTTTGAGGCTTATTTGCAAGTTGAAGCATGTGTGTTTTATTTATTTTTTTTTTGTGATTTTGTTTAGATTTAGTTTCTTTTCATATCATTTTAGTTGCTCGAGGACTAGCAAAGTCTAAGTGTGGGGAAATTTGATAGGTGTCTATTATGTATTATTTTCATATTAATTCGTCTATTTTGTTTACTATATTCCTTAGTATTTTTATGTTTTTGTGTGGTTTTGATGTGTGTAGGAGTTTTGGAGGAGCTTCCACCAAATTGGAGTAAAACGTTTCATTTTCACCTCTGCTAGTCAATCAAGTTCTCGGATTTAATTTTATTGATATACAATGAACCAGATGATGTGTTATATACCTTTGGAAAGCTCTAGAAGTCTAGTTTCTAGAGAAATTTACAGTTCATGAACCATATAATGTACCACAAGTTATGATCAAAACGGTGTGAGTAGTATGGAATTATAATTTTACAAATCACTGTAACATGTTATTATTCGGGGGACACTGTAGAAGGTTACTGTAGCAAAGTATATAAACATATTTTAGGGTTTCATTTTCATAACAAGAGGGGAAGAACGAGTTGAACTGTCTCTCTTGATTTCTCTAATCTCTTGGAGTTTTTGAAGGAGAAAGAAAGCTTGGAAAGAGGAGCTACAATCCTGAGGAGATTCATCTACAGAGGAGATTTTCAAAGGATTTGCCAAGTATTTCCTTTCCTTTTCATTTTCTGAAATTTCTTTATGTTGTGTTATATTTATGTTGTGTTTGAATATGCGTAACTAAATTTGATTTGGTTAAGGGTGATTTCAAAGCCCTCGACATGGTTTTTGTGAGTTGACTGTTGAAGAAATTGTTATCCAATTCTCTAATTGAAGTTTTTTGTGTTTTCCTATATTCAATGCTTATGATTGCTTGCTGGTTTTATTTGGGTGGCCAACTAAATAGAATCTGATTGTTGCTATTACTAGACTAGAAATCTTGATCCGTAATTGTCTTGAATTTCTAATCGTTAGTAGTAAAATTGTGATCGGAGATTGCAATTGGAGAATATAACCTAAGTTAAATAATCTGAGCTTGTGTGTTTATTGCTTAGATCAACTTATCTTTCTTATCGTAATGTGATGCGTTCGAAATTAGCAAGTATATTAGTCGCAGAAATAATAAAGTGATAAGTAAGATACCATTCCCATGAGGATTGGTTCTAATTAAACTTGTTATTAAACAACAACAATAAAATAAATAGAGGGTTTTGTTGAATGATTAATTAAATGAAATAAGCATGCAAATGAAGAATAACACAACGCAAAGTTAAATGGAGTGAGAAATAACCAATGAGAGAAACTTGGTTAAGGGATCATTCTCTACCACAAGATATGAATTTGCGAATTAACTATAGAATTATCATCCAATTACAACATTGAAATTATCAACCATTGATAAGAACAAGTTCTGTTACCCCAATCTTTCTTTACTTTGTTGTTAAATAAAACAAGCTCTTTATTTAATCTCTATCCATTAAATAACCTAGAACTAGCTCTCTAAATTTAATTCAATAGAAGCATTACGATAAGAAAGATAGGTTGATCTAAGCAATAATACAAAAGTTCGGATTATTTAACTTAGGTTATAGTTTCTAATTGCAATCTCCGATCACAATTTTACTATTAACGATTAGAAATTCAAGACAATTACGGATCAAGATTTCTACTCCAGCAATAGGCAACAACCAGATTTTATTTAGTTGGCCACCCCAAATAAAATCAGCAAGTAATCATAAGCATTGAATATGAGAAAATAGAAGCAATTTCAATTAGAGAATCGGATAACAATTTCTCGAACAATCAACTCACAAAAACCATATCTAGAGCTTTGAAATCACCCTCAACCAAATCAGATTTAGTTACACATGTTCAAACACAACATAAATACAAAACAACATAGAGACATTCCAAAAAATGAAAAGGAAAGAAAACACTTAGCAAATTCCTTAAAAATCTCCTCCGTAGATGAATTTCCTTAGGATTGTAGTTCCTTCTCTTTCCAAGCCCTTCTTTCTCCTTCAAGAACTCCAAAAGATGAGAGAAATCAACCCTAAAATATGTTTATATACTCTGCTACAGTGCCCCAAATAATAACATGCTACAGTGATTTGTAAAATTACAATTCTACACTGCTCACACCATTTTGATCATAACTTCTGGTACACTAATGGATTCATGAACAGTAAATTTCTCTAGAAACTAGACTTCTAGAGCTTTCTAATGGTATATAGCATATCATCTGGTTCATTGTATATCAATACAATTAAATCTGAGAAGTTGGTTGATGCAGAGGTGAAAATAAAAGGTATTACTCCAATTTGATGCAAGCTCCTTCAAAACTCCTACAAACATTAAAGGCACACGAAAACATAAAAATACTAAGAAATATAGCAAAGAAACATAGACGAATTGATATGAAAATAATATATAAATAGACACCTATCATAACACTTCCATTGAATTAAATTTAGAGAGATTGTTCTAGGGTGTTTAATGGATAGAGATTAAATAAAGAGCTTATTTTGTTTAACGACAAAGTAAGGAAAGATTGTAACAGAGCTTGTTATTATCTACGGTTGATAATTTCAATGTTTTAATTGGATGACAATTCTATAGTTAATTCGTAAATTCATATCTTGTGGTAGAGAATGATCCCTTAACCAAGTTTCTCTCATTGATTATTTCTCACTTCATTTAACTTTGTATTGTGTTATTCTTTATTTGCATTCGTATTTTATTTAGTTAATCATTCAACAAAACCCCCACTTATTTTATTGTTGCTATCTAATAACAAATTTAATTAGAATCAATCCTCGTGGGAACGATATCTTACTCATCACTTTATTACTTATGCGAATAGTATACTTGCTAGTTTTGTACGCATCAATAACAGATATGTGGCCTAGTACATAGCATTGCATACATGAGACTCCCAATGGTAGAGGCGTATGGGATCGTCTCCTTTCTTCCTCTTGAAAAGTATTAGAAGACTGCTATAAGAAAGCTTAACTCTATGCCTGAAAGGTAACAATCCTTTCTTGGAGTTTTGCATTGCATACTTAGCTAGTATCTTATCTATGTAAAAAGCTTGAGACAATGCTAGTTTCATGTCTTTCCTATCTGTTATTAGTTGGATCCCAAGAACATAACTAGTCTCTCCTAAATATTTCATTTAGAAGTCCTCAACCAGCCAAACTTTTACTAATGATAGTGTGAACGGGGCTTTCATCCTATTAGAGCATTTGTGACCACGATACTATTCCAAAGCCTCTTTCAAGACTTAAAGGAACACAAGTGCGCCATAGGCACTGTCACGCCCTAACATCTCTTATTTAGAGACTTTAGGGGTGATTGAATAAGAAATTAATAAAAAAGACATCACAATATCTCTTTTGTTTTTAATAAACATTCCACGAGTTCATTACAACATATGACCATTTGTTCAAAATAAGCTTTACATACACTGATGACTAAAATTAATACATGAATTGCTAGTCACATAACAAAATCTCCCATCATAAACTAGGAGAATCAAGACCGTCCCCAAAAATCAGTGTATGCATGCTGACTTCAGACTCCCTAGGAAAGCTATGGAACACCACTAGTGTAAACATCTTTCTGTGTACCTGTGGAGGGAGGCGGTGAGCATAAAGCCCAGTAGAAAAAATTCTAACATTATACTTAATCACACGCATTCAACAATTACTGAATTACAGATTACACACCGAATAATAATAAATCAAACAATTATGTTCATTCGCACATCAAGTTTATATTCATGTTCCCCTTGGATCCGTATACAAAATGGCCCATCCAAGGTCCAACACATCATGTTTATTTTATTCGTGTTCCCCTTGGATCCGTATACAAAACGGCCCATCCAAGGTCCAACACATCATGTTTATTTTATTCGTGTTCCCCTTGGATCCGTATACAAAACAGCCCATCCAAGGTCCAACACATCATGTTTATTTTATTCGTGTTCCCCTTGGATCCGTATACAAAATGGCCCCTCCAAGGTCCAACACTAAAAATTTCATATCCACATTCTCCTTGGATTCGTAAAAAAAACGGCCCATCCAAGGTCCAATGCATACATTTACAACCTTTCAATATAATTTCTACGATAAATTTCAAGAAAATACAATTTTTATGAAAAATCCTGGACTTTCAGGAAGTGGGCAGTCGATTTGGGTCGGTTCTAGAATTCTGCTTAACACTCGACACTGTGTTGCTTGACACTCGACACTAGACACTCGACACTCGAGCATGCACGTCGAGTGGCGCACACGACATGCGACACTGTTCACTCGACACTTGGCCTTAAACACTCAACACTGTGCTGCTCAACACTCGACACTAGACATCGACACTCGAACATGCACGTCGAGTCATGCATGGAATACTCGACACTGTTCACTCGACACGAGACACTCGACACTCGACATCACTCACTCGACACTAGACAACAGCCACTCGAAACTCGACCTATTCACAACCGACACTCGACATATGCCACTCAACACTTGACACTGTTCACACCCGACACTCGACATATGCCACTCGACACTCGACATATTCCACTCGACACTCGACAAGTAAGTGTTGAGTGGTGTCGAATGAAAAGTCAGATGATACATACAGCGTTGTGAACCTATTCCATTAAGTCAATTACCTCATCTCATTTCAAGAATTCGACCTCCAACTTCAAAAATCCACCAAAAATTCATTTTAACTCCAAATTCAATGAAATTAGTGGCTAATTAAAGCTTCATATATCTATTTTCCTAAACAAATGAAAATCATACAATTCTCAATCTAGAAAAATGCATCAGCTCAAACAATATAGGACAGTCACATGAACTACAACTCCCCTCAAGAACCATCTCTACTTCACTTCATAAGCACTTAGTTTTCACACATAATTCCTCATCCAAACAACAAAATAATCAACATACAATAAGTAGTTTCACTCATAATTCATCATCCAAGCAACAAAACAATCAATTTAGAATAGGTCACATGCATAACAAACCAATATCAATTAAAACAACAAAATACATGACATGATGTAAGTATAGTGTTAGAAAATCCCTACTTGTTTCTAAGCTTATACACCTCTTTGAGTTTTTTCCTCTTTTCCTCTCTTTTTCTTCTTCTCCTTCTTCTCTTCTTCTCTCCCTGTAACCGTGAGACTTTTTTTTTTTTTGCCTTTCTCCCTTCCAATTCTAGAAAAATCCTCTCTTATATAAATATAAGGCCCTAATTCATGGGCCTAAATCCACTAATTTTTCCAACCCACTTAATCCTTAAACATTATTTCTAAATTCTGTAATATATAAATGCATAAATATTTGTTTTCTTTTGAAACTCTACAAGCACATTTGGAGAAATGGAGTTGCCACCCAATTCTTCAATTAGGAATGAATGGGGGCAATCTGACCCCTCGCTTTAGGGCCTAAACTACCCTCTTCCCTTCAGAGATAGGTTTGAAAAGTTATATACGAGTCATTCACCTTGCCTTGATCAAAATCCGGCCTCCACTAGGTATACCAAATTAGAATTACTCATATTGCTATACAGTTCACCTAAGTTGTTCATTTTACACACATTTTCCTTTTTATCTTCATTAAGCATGTGAGGTGATTATCAATCAACGTAATTGTATATTCATACATAGAAAAAGGGAGGAGAAGAGAATAGAATATATTTCCTTCAAACATGGGAGAAAAAGAAGAGGATTACATTGACTGTTCTTTAATAGTAAAATAAACACTTCCAATATAGCATTCATTCATTCACGTAAATCATACATTCAAATATCAAATATAAATATTCAATTTGAGACTCAACAGATTATGAATTCCTCACCACCATATGCGAGTCTATTCAATGTCTATTAAGCCTCTTCAAGCATATACTCTTACATTCATTCATTATGAGTAATGGTCCCTCACCATCAATGTGAGTCCACCATCACTTCATGACATCATACAATCATGTTTCTAATCATAGTATATTCATACATTTATTTATATCAATTAATTAAAATACAAAGCAATAATCTAGAATCATGACATTTCGACCTAGATTTGATAATTCTATCATAGCATTCTAGCCTATTGCTATTCTAGCATAATTCATATCAATTCATGGCATTTCTAGCCTAAACATGGTTATCATGGCATATTCTAGCCTAATTCAAACAGTCGAAATCAAAGAGGCTATTCTAGCCCAATCTAAGCATTCAAAAGGGCAATATGATAACTTTTACTTATTATATGCTATTTCCTAGTATGCTTCAAAGCAATCACAAATTCTTCTAACATGATTCTAATCATGTGCTCCTAACGTAATTCTAAGTATTCTTGAAGAAATTAAATTCCTAAACATGACTCTAATAAAGAAAGGAAAGCGGACTTATCTTAGCACGCTTATCCATCTTGCAAAACCAACAAGGGTTAGAACAATTCATAATAATCCCTAAACATGGTTCTAAGCATAAAAATAAATCCTAAACATGCTAATTCTAAGCATAAATAAACCTAATCATGCTTATTCTAAAGCAAGAAAAATAAAGAAGAAATTAAGAGAGAGAAGAAAGAACTACTCTCAAGACGTACCCTTTCTGGGTTTAGAGCAATACAAAATGTTTGCAAAATATTAGACTAGAAAAGGCTTCTTGAATTTTTAAGTATGTCTTCAAGAAGGAGATGAGAGGATTTCTGGATGTTGATGTCCCTCGCAAAGTGAGAAGAGGGCTGTTTATATAGAAGAATGTTAAAAGTGAAAAAGGAAGCAAAGAAACAAATATGGAATGTGGCAATCAAAATTTGCCAAAATTAAAGGGCCAACATCTGGGTGGCTATTGGCTAAAGCCAGGCGAGTATCTGATAGTCGAGTGGCTGTCTAACAGTCAAGCAATTGTTTGCACTTTGAACCTTCCTAATTTGCAATTTAGTAATGCAGTCCCTTCTGACCTTTATCTATTCGATCATGCATAACTTTTCGAATTCAACTCCAATTCGTGATATGTAATTTCTACAAAATCTAGACATCTGTAGCTTTACAACGGTATATGACTCTTTAACAAACTTCTTCTAGATTAATTTATGTGATTTTTTGAAGTCATAAGTTAGTTCTCAAGATCTTTTGCTAATTCCTTCTCACTCCTTTCCTCTTCAGCTTCCAAGGACATTTTGATCATTTCCTTTGCTCAGTGATGCATTCAAAACTAGCAAGTATACTAGTCACACAAATAATAAAGTGATAAGTAAGATATCGTTCCCACGAGGATTGGTTCCACTTAAATTTGTTATTATACAGCAACAATAAACTAAATGGGGTGGTTTTATTGAATGATTAATTAAACAGAATACGAAGGCAAATGAAGAATAACACAACACAAAGTTAAATAAAGTGAGAAATAATCTACGAGAGAAACTTGGTTCAGGGATCATTCTCTGCCACAAGATATGAAATTGCGAATCAACTATAGAATTGTCATCCAATAACAATATTGAAATTATCAACTATAGATAACAACAAGCTCTGTTACCCCAATCTTTCCTTACTTTGTCGTTAAATAAAACAAGCTCCTTATTTAATCTCTGTCCATTAAACAACCTAGAATAAGCTCTCTAAATTTAATTCAATAGAAGCATTACGATAAGAAAGATAGGTTGATCTAAGCAATAACCACACAGGTTTGGATTATTTAATTTAGGTTATATTTTTCAATTGCAATCTCCGATCACAATTTTGCTACTAACGATTAGAAATTTATGACAATTACTGATTAAGATTTCTAGTCTAGCAATAGACAACAACTAGATTTTATTCAATTGGCCAACCAAATACAATCAAGAAGCAATCATAGGCATTGAATATGGGAAAATACAAGCAATTTCAATTAGAGAATTGGATAACAATTTCTTGAACAATCAACTCACAAAAACCATATCAAGGGCTTTGAAATCACCCTCAACCAAATCAGATTTAGTTAAACATGTTCAAACACAACATTAATACAACACAATATAGAGACATTCCAAAAAATGAAAAGGAAAAGAACTTAGCAAATCCCTTAAAAATCTCCTCCGTAGATGAATCTCCTTAGGATTGTAGTTCTTCCTCTTTCCAAGCCCTCATTCTCCTTCAAGAACTCCAAGAGATGAGAGAAATAAAGAGAGACAGCCTCCGATTCGTTCTCCCCCTCCTTCTTGTTATAAAATAAAACCCTAAAATATGTTTTTATATTCTGCTACAGTAACCTACTACAATGCCCCGAATAATAACATGCTACAGTGATTTGTAAAATTACAATTCTACACTTCTCACACCATTTTGATCATAACTTTCAATACACTAAATGGATTCATGAACCATAAATTTCTCTAGAAATAGACTTTTAGAGCTTTCCAATGGTATATAGCATGTCATTTGGTTCATTGTAATCAATACAATTAAATCCGAGAAGTTGGTTGACTAGCAAAGGTGAAAATGAAGGGTTTTACTCCAATTTTGTGCGAGTTCCTCCAAAACTTCTACAAACATCAAAACCACACAAAAACATAAAAAAACCAAGGAATATAGCAAAGAAACATAGATGAATTGTTATGAAAATAATATCCAAATAGACACCTATCACTCAGCATTCATCTTCATTTTGTCATTGAACCTCAAAAATTCAGTATTTATATATCATTAATATACATAATGAGAAATATAACCTTTTCATCTTATATTCGCTTTTAGACACAAGGCTCATCTACATTTTGAATAAAACCATAAGTTTTAATCATCTGATTAAATCTTATGTTCCAAGACCTTGATGCCTACTTAAGACCATAAATGGATCTCTTAAGCTTGCAAACCTTTTGCACTTAAGCTTTTTCTATGAAATAGCGTTGACATCAAATGCTGCTTCTTCATAAGTAGCAAGATCATATTCATCTTGACTAGTATCCTGCGATACTCTAAAGAATCTATCAGGTTGTCTCACAATCCTCCCATTACATCAAGGTACCATAGAAGCTTGTCTTACATTTCTCTAACTATATCAAGGCATCATAGGAGGTTATGCAACTAGATCTTGTATTTATTTTGTATTAAAAGTAGATGTCGAATCTTTGAAACTATCATCATTGATTGTATCAGTGTTAGTTTCTTTAGCATCTCTTCTAGGATAACTTTTCTTAAAGGCTTGTAATTCTTCATATAGTCAACCTTTAAGTGAATTATAGTCATACTGCAAAATACTTTCACATCATATTAACTAAATGCCTCCTTGGTTATGGACGAAGCCAAGCTGATACATATGATAGGCGAAGGAAAGACCCACTTAATAGCATAGCGCCTGGGGAACGCAAGTTTGATCGAGGATTGGAGAGGAGAGGTGGAAGAAAAGGCTTTGGATGGATTTAGAAGTCTTTGTGCGAGCTGTATACGGTGAGAGTCGCACGTACAGTAACGAGGGGGGTTCGCGTCTATACATGTAGTGTGGTGGTTGGGCCCACCCACCCTATTTGTTCCATGATCTATGGGTCTACTGGAGCTACCCACTTCGATCAATTAGCCAAGCGGATAATTCTGAATAACTTACATTGATCAAACCATGCCCAAAAGAGTTATATTCCTTTTCTCTATTACTCTAAGTGTAGTGATTCAGAATAGAATTCCATTGTTATGAGAGATATTTATTTCCACGATCTAATCATAGTGTTTTAACACATTACACAAAATGTTTTCAATCTTAATCCTTTACCTTTTGAACTCTTCAAAATTTTTAAGATTTATGGTGCATTAGGTAAATATAGCAATCATTTGATAAAGTACTCATATAGGCCTAACACTATGATTAATTCATATTTATATACCACTTCAACAAGTCTTTTAGCTTTATTTCCTTTGGCCTTGACATGGCTTGTTGGAAAACCTTTCTTACTAGGCTTAATTCATAGTTTGGTATAGGTTTGACCTCTAATAAGTTTAGTGCCCATCCTTAACCGTCCTTTGAATCCTTTTAATAATAGCTTAGTTAGAAATGCCAAAAATAAGTCTTATTAGTATCAGACAATCTAGCTCTTTCTTTATTCAACTTTGTATCATTTATTAACTCTATTTTAATTTTATCATATACAAATTGTTATATACAACTACATAATTAATAAAATTCTTCATTCTTTCTATTAACAACAAACTTGTTAAAAGAAACAAGAATTTTATTAAACAAGTATCCGAAATCAAAATTCCATACACAATATATCCAAAAACTAAAATATGAAAATATGCAGTTCTTCAACTGCATGAGTAGACACCAACGCTTAATGCACAAGCCATAAGCCAAGCTGACCTTCATAATTCAATGATTAATGGGCTATTCTAGAAAGAATATTTTTAGAAAAGATATTGCTTGAACAGCTTTATATGCTATGTAATCTCTTTTCAAATACCCATAAATTCCAAAGTAGAAACACTTTTCTATTGGTAGGTCTTTATTCTTTGTCCTCCATGTTATAGATTATAAAACCTTTCCATATCCATTCTTGTAGGCCTTATCCTTAAGGTTTTAAACTATAAGAACATTGGACTTTGGTTTTAGTATCCTTAGTAACTTTCTTTATTTTAACTTTTGAGAGAAATTCCCATTCTTTATCAGAATCTTTTCTCTATTCAAAATAAAGAGCAAGATAAAGAATTTAGTGTTATATCAATTTTGCCTCACTAAACAATCCTTATCAGTGAAAAATGATATCTCTTACATCAACCATATATATAAACTTCAATTTGCAACACTTGTTCAGAATAAATAAATGTGTAACTTGGCTATTGCATTTGCTTTCTCTCATCTAGAATAGTATTCTTCATTCTTTAGGGTCAAACACTCATAAGAAGGTGAAGGTAGACTTATTTCTAGGACCCACTTTTGACATTGAGCTTGTTGTAAAGAGTCAAGACTTTCTTTCCACTCTACATAGCATTGACCATCACATATTCAACATAGCTAATAGCATCACATGGTATCCAATTTAAAGCTTCATTCAGTATAAACAATCCTTGGAGCATATTAATAAATAAGCATAGAAGTAATTGGATTTATTTTCTGTAAAATAAGCAAACACCATTATGAATGATTATAAAACTTTTGAATACAACTACATGATGCGTGGGATGCCAAAATGTAGATGCAATTAGCCAAAATAATCTACAATATATTTCATGGTGCTTTAATCAAATAATTACCACTTTCCTATAGGGAAATGTAATAACTATATTTGATTAAATTACAACTCCTTTTAATCATTATTGTTTCTAAAATATCTGATATTTCAGCAATAATAACCACCATATTTTTGTCCTTAATTAATGAAATTATTCCTATAAGGAATATCTTTTCGAAAACTAAGTTGAGTGTTGACCATTGCTTCAGTCAAATTTTAAAACTACATTAAAATGAGATCTTTATAGGGGAAAACACTAATGGCTTTTTGGAACAACTTTATCCATTTAGGAGATCCTATTTGGAAGACAACTACCATAAGCCTCCTATACGAAGCATGACCCTAGGACGGGGCAAGACGAGGCTTAAATAGCCCATCCAAAAGGACCAACAATGGAGACCCTAACATTCTCCCACTCAAACATTTAAAAACTTTGGGATTTTGATTTAAAATATGGTTCATTTGACTTTTTCAAACTCTTTGAAACTTTAATATCCATATTTTCCTTCTTAATTAATCTCATTAATTAAGATTATGATTTAATCTATTTATCAAACTCTTTGATAAATATATAAATCAAATTTTAATTACTTCAATTAATCTAATTAATTTTAAGTAATCTAATTTATATATTCCATTAATCAAACACTTTGATTAATTATATATAAATTCATGCATGAATGCATGGACATGTTATAATACATTGATGTGGCATTCCTATTTCTCTATATGGCATGTGACATGTCATTATTTATTTAACAATTAAATAGAATAATCATACTTCATAAAGCATACATGTGCTAAAATACTTGGCCTTTTTCCTAAAATATTATAATAATTTCTTGTATCTTCTTGGCATCTCTCTTGTGCTTGAATATTATCCATTAGTTCCAAGAAGATTTTGAAAATTCATAAAATTGAAAATTTAGGATGAACAATGAACTTCCTCAACGCTGTTCAGAAACTCTGAAAACTTTTACAATCACCCCTGTAGATCTAGAATGTTTGTAGATGTGCAGTTTCACCCCTACATATTGCAACTTTGATTCTATGGGCTATACCACTCCGATTTTGTCACTATTTTGTGCTATAAAAGCCTCAGTTTTAAAATAAAGCACGTCCGATAGGTGAACTTTCTTAGAACCAACATCATATCGGGCTCGATCAAACCATGGGTGCAATCTTTGAAGGATCGATGTTGCCTAGCAGCCCTTAGGTGTCTTGTTAAGGCCTTTAGACCATGCTCTAGTGGCAAGCCACCAAGCTAGACCCATTTACTAAAGCTCAATAGCCTAAGAACCGCATAAACACCAACCCAAGAAAGATTAGGCTCATACACACTTGGTTGGGTGTGGAGCACACCATGGCTCCACCAAGCCCTACACATTCCATGGCTTAAACCATGATCGAGATGGGCAGCTCATGCCATGGCAACCCGATGGCCCAAACCATGTGCTATCAAGGCCTAGCGTTTCACATGTACAACTCTTGTACAAACCCTAGCCACCTTGGTTTCCTAGTGCATCAATTGCACTTGAACTCTTATTAATTACTTCACAATGTAACTTATGGCTAAATCTTATAATCTCCAAGATTTTTGGCATTTTTAATCACATTAAAAACAAGATTGTGTGTCTTAAATTGATCAAGACCATGTCCTGCGTTTTTAACAATTAAAAACGTAAAAACAACTCCATATTGTGTCCAACTCTTGCACAAACAAACTCACAACAAAGCTATATTAATTCCAAACTCTTTAGCATTTAAACACCTCGTTAAGACAACTATTTTAAGGTTTTAACAAATTGAAAACTAGATTTGCATGACTAACAATAATTAAAACTTGTTGTGTCTAAAACATATCATATATGCTATAGAGTGGTTAACAATCAAAAAGCAAACTTTGCCGTGTAATTACATCAAGCCTAAACCCTTGTCGTTTTTAACAATTAAAACCCTTCTTGTTTTTAACAATTAAAATAAATCTTTGTTGTGGTTTATAAACAAAACAAGGTGTGTTTTAAACAATTTAAAACACAAACCCTTGCTGCCTATGTTTTCAAAAACATGTACAACTCTTGCACACGGTCACAACAAAAATAATTCATGGCTACACCTTATCCAATGCTGCAAAGTTGGCGACGTAATCGAAATAAAAACTTATTTTGACATATTTTAAACTAATTATAATAAGAACTTACGTTTTAAACATTTTAAGACAAGGATTAAATTTTTAACATATCAACATATGCACAAACCCTAGCCTCCGAAGTCTCCTAGTACAACTCTTGTACTTGAAACCTAATTAATCAACTCTCAACATAATTTATGGCATTCATGTATTCTCCAACATATTAGGGTTTGTAATCATATTAAACAACAACCTTTCCATTTTTAACAACTTAAAAACTAGGTTTGTCGTGCTTAAATTGATTAAGACTAAAACATGATGCTTTTAACGAGTAAAATAAGGCTTTATGTTTTTAACAATTAAAACAAGCCTCCGCTCCATCTCAACCAAATCATCAAGCCCCTCGTGTTTTCAACATGTTCTAAACATGTTTTCCCATTTCTCCATCAAATAATCATATTACACGATTGAAATAATGCATCAAAAACTAAATATAAAAAATGCCAAAATATAAACAAGCATAGAGGGTAATTAAATGGCTATGCATGCCACCCTTACATTGTTGAAAATTGCACACAAGCAAAACTCTAAGCCAAGCATTAGTTGTAACATTACCGTACAATTATCAAACAAATTCATCACGTGAAATTAATGCAATAATATGAGAAAAATCAATTACCACATCAGATAAAATGTGTATAAAGCGCAAAATCATATTTAAAATAATTACCTTGATTGTTCTCTAGTGGAGGAATCTAGAGCTCTGATACCAATTGTAGGAACCCAGATGCAAATTCGATCAAATCGAGCAATGGAAATGACTCCTGGACTAGGATCTAGTGAACACATGCTTTATTTTTTATGCTTTTTCACCAATTTTGGTTCCTGAGTATGTCCGCAAACATCTTGAACAAGATGAGCAGGCATCTTTCTTCATTGGACTATACCTAAGAACAATAAGACAAAGGTTAGAGGGCACTAAGGGAAATGAAACATCACACGCTTGAGGTAACCTAAGGTGCTCTACATTTTTGCTCATGGAGCCTATAGGTGTTTGCACAAATCTCAGGGAGCCTCTCTCTTGATTTGCGTGAAACTAATTAAACCCTTCAATTAAGTTCAACGTGAAAACCCTACTTCCCTTATATACTTGTCCTCATCCTCGTCTGATATTGACTAGTATTCATTGTTTAATCAGGGTTTTATTTCATATAAGCCTAATTAAACTTTTAAGGCTTTTTAACACTAATTAGGTCCAACACCAATTGTAGTGCAGGCCTTTAATTCTCAATTAACTTAATTATTTAAGTAATCATATTAATTAAGTAATGAGACCATTAACCCAATTATCTAATTAATCTTATTAATTAAAAAATGGATCCAATTAATTATTTAATTTAATACCTAAGTTTTATTCTCGAATAAACCCAATTAAATTAAAAAATTAATTTCTCAAAGTCAAGACCCTGTTCAGACAATTTGTTAGTTAGCTACCCAAGGGACCTTAATGAACATATTTATTTATAAGCTCTGCTAGGTTTGACACAATATCCTATTATCTTATAATTGTACTAGGCCCTACCTATTAACTTTAGTCTATTCCACTGTAGGTCTAAAGTTATACTTTTGAATTAAATACTCCCTACAGAAAGCTTAATAATTTAATCTAATTAAATTATTCCTTTAAGCTCCATCCATTGAGCAACGAGTTTATATAAATACCCTTCATGGAACACCAATAATTAGAGCTAGATATAAATTACCGTTTTACCCCTCCAATTACAACTTGAGTCCTTAATACCAGTTTTATATCATTTAAATGGGTTAAAATTTATTAAAATAAATCTTAGTTTAATGAACATTCTTTATTAAACACTTGGCAAGATTTTACCATTTAAAACCTTGTAAAACCATCAAGTTAGTACTTTGTAATTCTTTCGAAGCCATAAATTCCATATTTATGGTATAGTGTCTATTAGCATACAGATCTGACAATCCCAACTAGGCAAGGTATTGACCTTTCTCTTTTAGATGTCACTTTTTATTCTAGTGAAAGACTATAGCATGTATACCAAAAGTATACTATCCACTCAAGATTAAGATTAGATGTCTTTAATGCTCGAGTGTGATAATTTACATTCAGTCACAATATTTCTATCAAATGTTATAATTTCACGTGGTCCATGTTCAATGTATTCATTATTGTACCAATGTCTTTGTCCTAAAGTCTCCACTTCAAATGGTTAGAGACTTACCATTTCTCCATTGAAGACAAAACAACACTACAACCTTATCCAAACAAAGCATCTAGCTTTTATTTATAGGTTGTGAACTAGTTTTGAGCTCTGATAAAGTTCTATGTCTCATTTATATATTTTATATATAGAGTGTTATGGCCATAACGAAATTGGGCCTTAATTAAATCTAATACTGTAAGCCCATTATTGAAACCCGTTATTTAGGCCTAGTATCTGGGTCCCACAATGACTCCTCCTGATGCCTATATAAACCCTCCAAATTTTTACTCAAGGTATGCACACTTTTCTAAATTCTTTCTCTCTCTAAATTTCCTTTGCTTTTAAGAGCTTCTCTCTCTAGGAAATTCCCCTACAAAATTTCGGTGTGCCAAAAGCTAACTTGGGCATCGAAGGATTTTCGCCGGCACCACGGCCGGCACCTTTGACTATTTTCTTTGTTTTCAGGATTGGACCCAACGTACAATTCAAGTTCCAACCCGCTTTCCAGCCGTCTGAAAATCGTGCATCAACAGTTGAAGCCGTCTGTGGGAAACGACAATCTAAGCCTCTTTAGTTGTTACTCCCATCCAAACATAATCAAACACATCATGAGTCACGCATTCCAACACTCAACCTCCCTAGAGGTTGACAAAGAAATCGAGGTAGAAGCACCTCCCCGACGTCGAAGGGTAGTTAATACAGGGAGAGCTTTAGTAATATCCTCTGAGATGGGCCCTAACCCCAAGCAACCCCGACTTCCACCTAGGAGACCGAGGAAAGGCAAGACGAGTCGGTTGACAACGATGGAGAATACCATGCGAAATTTTGGTGAACAAATGATCCGTATGGTGACTATGTTCAACCAAGCCTTTAGACATAGTACTCAACAGGCTGCAAATACTACTGGAAATAACCTAAGGAATGCTATGGTAGTACCTAATGTCCCAACAGATGTTGGTGGACATACTGACCTGTTTGCACAGACCACTGGATTACCTCTCCATCAGGTCATTCAACCAGATCTTTCCCATCCTATTATTCAGGGAGGGGATGGTTGCCCAAAGATTCCCCCTCCTCCACTCGTCATATCTGAACAATGATTAGCAGTAGTAGACCTTCGTCACTCTTTAAACAAAAAGCGTCATACAAGTGTTAAGCAAGGACCAAAAGGAAGTAATGTTGATCAGCCAGCCTATTCTTATCATGGTCCTTACACTTTTTTTTTTGGAAAAGTTACTTAGTAATATAGATCCAAAAAATTATAATGTACAAAAATCCGAGAGGCATACCCCAAGAATTACAACTAGGACGTAAAGTCCAAGATCAAAAAATAACGGCCACAAGTGGCAAAAAACAAAGCAAAGATCACAAATGGCCTTAACAACATGAAATAAAGGCTACAGGCGGCCTGAACAAAGCAAGATTTCTAATGACCATAAATGGCCTAACAATTAAAGGAAAACAAAAAAAAATGATCACAATGGTGCAAACATAAAGAAATAGGAAAAAAATCAAGTATGATTAAGTAAAGCCTTAATCCTACTTGTTCTTCTCCTTCTTACCTTTCTTTACTGGAGTACTCGGGGTGTTCAAATGAGTATGATCAATCCCATCAGGTTGATCCTCATCACTTAGCCTATTCAAAGGCTCAAAACGAGAGGGAGAAAACATAGGATATTGCCCTGTATTTATCCGTCCTGACGAAACAGATGCCTCATGATTTGTAGAACACTGGATGGAACCCAAAAGCCTACCTTGGTTAGTCGCAAATGGAGAAAAAGAGTCGGAATCTGATACTGACTCTGTACTCAAAACTGTAGCAGCCTTAAAGGGCACATCATGTGTTATAAAATTTGTTGGAAGAGTAACAGCTTTCAAATTCTCAGCGACCTTGGCCACTTCTTTACCCTTATGCAAAGGGGCGCTAACAGAGGTATTTGCCTCATTCTTGTTACCCTTATTCAAAGGGGCGCTAAGAGAGGTATTTGCCTCTTTCTTATCCTTACCTGAAGTCTTTGCTGGATCCGAACATCGATGACCAAAGGAGCAACATTCAAGGCAATGCTTTGAAAGCCACTCATACTCAACTCGGATTTGGATGGGCTCGGAAGAGAGCTTACATCTAATCTCGAAGTTCTTAACTGGAGGGTAATTTGCATTCAGCCAAACACATACCCTCGCATACTCCAATCTGGAAAGATCAGAAGTCATCTTGTCGCAAGAGATAGGTTCTCCAACCATGCTTGAAACCATGGCAAGGCCTTTTGTTGTCCACAAAGAAAACGGCAGGTCATACAAACGGACCCAAACTGGGTGCATTTCAGTACCGGAAAGTTCAAGATTCAAATGCGGTTGCCATGGTTCTAAATAAATATATTTACCTCCAAACAACCAAGGACCGCGATCAATGATTGCATGAACCTCATCCTCAGTTCGAAAACGGAAGACGAGATATCCATTAACTATGGAGCGCACGTTCTGTAGACCGCTAGCTTTTCAAGCACGCATGGCCATAGAGCGTGCAGCATGAAAGGGCATCGAAAATCCCGGAAAGAAGCCAAAGAGACATCTACGCCATTCAGCCACATTCTCATCAACGATCTCATCTGGGATCTCAAGGATTGTACCCGGTTGCTTGGGGGTAACCGGATTCAATTTGCAACGGGTGCTCGAATCAGTGATCTTAATTTTATCAGCCCAAGAACTGGTAGTTGACTTGGGTGGATCCATCACCAGAATCACAAATCAACACAATGAAAACCTCATAAAAAGAGTTGAAAAACGAAAGCAAACCAAGCACCAAAGGCGGGCTTGTGAAGTCGTCGTCGCCTCTTTATATCGATAATCCGAGAGGAATCAAGGTGGCGGCCAAGAAGCAAAGTTGCAATGTTTAACCTGAGGAACAATCTGATCGGGTTTGTGAACAGTCATGGTCCTTACACTCCAAGGGGCAACTACCAATCAAAAAGAAATCACCCCAACTCACCACCTAGAAGTAAGGATCATCACCCAGATGTTGTTCCAATGGATGTCTCAGAAGAGGAAACATCAGATAATCATTATGTGAAATTCAAGCGAGAAATAGATGAAAAAATTCATAAACTAGAGAAGTTGATCAAGCGTTCAGGAGGAGAAGAGGATGGTCGCCCACAATAGGAGTCACCTTTTGCTGAAGATATTCTTAGGGAAAGATACCCATACGAATTTCGGATGCCACAACTTGAGCTTTACCAAGGGACAACTGACCCTCGAGAACATTTAGATTCTTTTGTTTCTCATATGGAGATACAAGGGGTCTCAGGGGGAATAATGTGTAGAACTTTCTCTCTTACCCTTGGAGGATCAGCTAAGCAATGGTATAGGACGTTACCAGCCTCATCCATCTCCAGCTTTGATGAGCTTGCTCGTAGCTTTCTCACACACTTTAGCAATATGAAAACAAGAAGTCAACCAGTACAGAGCCTTCTTTCAATCAAGCAGGGTCGTAATGAATCACTCCATGCATTTGTGGATAGGTACCAGCGGGAGGTCACTCGAGTGGATCAATTTAATGATGGTTATGCTATGCAAGGTTTGGTCCAAGGAATCAAAGGGGAGCTCCCTCTAGCATGGGAATTTTCTATTAACCTCCCACGCACGTACCAAGAAGCATTGGCAAGGATTTCTAGCCATGCCGATGCGGAGGAAATTTATCAAGCAAATTACCCTGGGCAGACTTCGGTGATGCCTAATTCCTCACGTACAGATGGACGGTCGTATGATAATCACAGGAGAGAGCATCATGATAGAAATCAGAGATCAACCTCGGACCGACGCTCCGTGCGATATACATTTAGAAATGATCGTCTCTTGTTGCAAGGGTCATCCACCCAACTTCGCCAAGAGCATCATGATCGACCCCAGGAGGAGCACCGTACTTTCACATTACTTAACATGTCACAGCAAGATATCTTGAAGGAAATCAAAGATAAGGGACTACTTAAAGAACCTGCCCCCTTACGGTCGAATCCAAGAGCAAGAGATAAGAGAAAGTTTTGTCATTTCCACCGGGCTCATGGTCATAACACTGCAGATTGCTTTGAACTGAGAAAACAAATTGAGGGTCTTATCAAGGATGGCCAGCTACAAGAATACATTTATCGCCCCCCTGAACCATCTAGCAAGAATGACAAAGGGAAAGAACCATTAGAAGAAGTAGCCACGATTTTTGGGGGAGTAGTGGCTGGTCCGACTGCCCAAGCCCGAAGGCACCTAGCTAGGCAAGCAAGATATGACCTCCCTCACTATGAAGTCAACTTGACAGCCTCTTCTACCAATGTTAGGGATCATGACGTTATCTCTTTTTCATCTCAAGATGCTCAGGGTATCCATCATCCTCATTGTGATGCATTGGTCCTCACAGTAATTGTGGCCAATAAAAGGTTAAAAAGAGTATTAATTGACAACGGGAGCTCATCTGATATAATGTCATTGGATGCATTTGATCGACTGGGTCTTAACCGTAGAGATATGAGAGGCATCCAAACTTCTCTGATAGGATTCGCTGGAGGAAAGGTTATTCCTGAAGGAGTAATTTCGTTACATGTGACCTTGGGAGAAGGTTCCTTACAGACAACCAAGATGGTGAATTTTCTCGTGGTAGATCATCCGGGTGTTTATAACGCCATTCTTGGACGGCCATCACTTTACGACTTCAAAGCAGTAATGGGTGTCTATCATCATGTCTTGAAATTTCCAACACCTTCAGGGATAGGAGAAGTTAGAGGTGAACAACGAACCTCTCGAGAATGCTACAACATGGCTTTCAAAGAGGAGACACATAAGCTATTGATGATTCGAGGAGAACCTTCCAAAGGGATGGAAAGTTTGGATCCATGAGACCTTGTGAAAGGGGAGGCTGTAGCTCCAATGGAAGGAATGGACGACGTCCCTATCTGTTTGAATAATTCAGAAAAGATAGTAAAGGTGGGTAAGAGTCTTCCTCTACCAATCAAAGACAAATTGATTGGTTTTCTCCGAGAATACAGTGACGTTTTTGCATGGTCTCATGAAGACATGCTGGGCATAGACCCAAGTGTAGCTGTCCACCACTTTAATGTCCCTCAAGCTCAACCCATTCGACAAAAGAGGAGGTACCAAGCCCCGGAGCGTTCAGAGGCAATTGCCTTAGAAGTAGAAAAGCTCTTGGCAAGTGGAATCATTCGAGAGGTAAACTACCCTGAATGGCTCTCCAATGTCGTATTGGTCAAAAAAGCCAATGGAAAACGGCATGTCTGCATCGACTTCAAAGATTTGAACAAGCATTGCCCAAAAGATAGTTTTCTATTGCCCAGGATAGATCAACTAGTTGATGCCACAGTTGGCCACCAATTGTTGAGCTTCATGGATGCTTATTCTGGTTATAACCAAATTCCAATGTACTTGAAGGATGAAGAAAAAATAGCTTTCATCACTGATAGAGGCTTGTACTGTTATCGAATGATGCCTTTTGGACTAAAAAATGCTGGAGCAACCTATCAACGGTTAGTAAACTCCATGTTTGCTCCTCTCCTAGGAAAGACCATGGAAGTTTATGTGGATGATATGCTCACCAAGAGTATGGATGCCAGATCCCATGTAGACGACCTCCAAACAACTTTTAACATCCTCCGAAAACACAATATGAAGCTGAATCCCACTAAATTTGCTTTTGGGGTATCCTCTGGAAAGTTCTTAGGATTCATTGTCACCCAAAGGGGAATAGAGGCCAATCCTGAGAAAATCCAAGCACTTATGCAGCTTGAGTCTCCCAAAACACCAAAAGATATACAAGTTCTCACTGGACGAGTTACCGCCTTAAATCGCTTTATTTCTAGGGCGACTGACAAATGTCACCCTTTCTTTAAAGCCTTAAGGAAGTGCAAGCAGTTTGAATGGACAAATGAGTGTGACAATGCTTTCCTATAGCTTAAGAGGTACTTAGGTTCTCCCCCTCTCCTCTCCAAACTAATTATGGGGGAACTGCTCTTTCTCTATCTAGTAGTCTCCGCATATGCAGTTAGTGCAGCTCTTATCCGTGAGGATCAGGGAATCCAGAGTTCAGTCTATTATGTGAGTAAGGCCTTGACAGATGTCGAAGGTCGGTACCCTCCTATGGAGAAGCTGGCTCTCGCCTTAGTTGTTGCTGCACGAAAGCTTCGCCCATATTTTCAAGCACACACTGTTATGGTGCCAGCTGATCACCTTTTACGATAGGTCCTCTATCGTCCAGAGCTTTTTGGAAGACTCATCAAGTGGTCCATTAAGTTAGGAGAATTTGACATACATTATATTGCAAGACCATCTATCAAAGGACAAGCAGTCGCTGACTTCATTGCAGAATTTTCAAGCATTGGAGTTAAGGAGGATGAAGAGACCAGTGCAGGATCAAATGATCAACCAATGTCTATGGAAATAGATCCACAAAAGGCATAGGTCTTGTTCGTAGATGGGTCATCTAATAAGATTGGTAGTGGAGCTGGCTTGATTTTGTCAACTCCAGATGGGGTAGAAGTTGCTGTGGGCTTACGTTTTAATTTTAAAGCCACCAATAATGTTGCAAAGTATGAAGCTCTCCTTGAGGGACTTAGGTTGGCAGTTGCCCTCGGAGTAGAAGAGATTGCCATCCATAGCGAATCCCAACTAGTGGTTAACCAAATCCGTGGAGACTATCAGGCAAAAGGTTCTACCATGATGGCTTACTTGGATAGAGTTAACTTCTTTCTTCACAGTTTTAAAGGTTTTGACATCATAAGAGTCCCAAGGTTGGAGAATTCAAGGCTGATAGTTTAGCAAGAATTGCCTTAGGGGTAGACCCCCTTCTACCAACTACCTCTCATATGGTCATCCTAGAATCTACTAGTATATCAAAGTATGAACTTTCCCCATAAAGAACAATGGCTATAAACGGTAGCCTGTGCTGGATGGACCCTATCATTAAATTCTTAGAGACAGGGGAACTTCCAGCTGACCGAAATGAGGCAATCAAGGTAAGGGGGAGAGCATCAAGGTACACTATGGTTAATGGAGTTCTCTACAAAAGAGGGTTCAGCCTTCCTCTTTTAAAATGTCTTCGCCCAGAAGAAGCTAATTATGTCCTTAGAGAAATCCACAAAGGAATATGTGGTAACCATTCTGGTGGTTGATCTCTAGCTTATAAATGTATCAGGCAAGTATACTATTGGCCGACCATGAAAAATGATGCTAAGGCATTTTCAGCTAGGTGCGACAAGTGCCAAAAATGTGCCAATATTCCAAGGAAAGCTCCTAAGAACATGACGCCGATGGTGGCCCCATGGCCGTTCGCCCAATGGGGACTAGACCTTATTGGACCTCTTCCAATGGGTAAAGGACAAGTTAAATATGCTATTGTTGCGATTGATTACTTCACTAAGTGGGCGGAAGCTGAACCCCTCGCATCAATTACTGAAAAGAAGACCACAGACTTTGTAAAGAGGTCAATTGTTTATAGGTTTGGTATCCCTCACACCATCATTATAGACAATGGCAAGCAATTCGATAACTCCAACTTTAAAAACTTCTATAAGAAGTTGAACATCTCTTTATGCTTTTCCTCTCCAACTCATCCTCAAGCAAACGGTTAGGTGGAGGCTGTTAACAAAACTATTAAACACCTCCTCAAGACTAAATTAGATGCTAGGAAAGGTGCATGGCCAGAGGAACTTCCACAAGTACTTTGGGCATACCGAACCACTACCCACACAACAACAGGGGCAACCCCATACTCCTTAGCATTTGACGCAGAAGCAGTCGTTCCTGTTGAGATTGGTCTTCCATCACCTCGTACTGAGGGATATAGTGAAGAACTTAATCATAAAGCCCTTCAACTCAACTTGGATCTTCTTGAGGAGGAAAGTGATCTCAACAGTATAAAAGTTGCTGCTTACCAAGAGAGGGTTGCTCGACATTTTAACTCTAAGGTTAAGCGCCGATCTTTCCAGGAGGGAGATCTTGTTTTGAGATAAGTACTACAAAATACTCGAGATCCCACTGATGGAGCATTGGGGCCCAACTGGGAGGGTCCTTGTCAAGTCAAATCAGTCATCCGACCAGGCACCTATAGACTGGTCACCATGGATGGGAGGTTGCTTCGTCATCCATGGAATGTTGAGCACTTAAAGAAGTATTATCCATAATCTCTTTATATGTGTAATAACTCATTCTAGGGACTTATGCATGTGTAATAACTCCCATAGGGAGACCTATAAAGAGGTTATCAATAAAGTATTAGATTTATTATATTACAAATCGTACGTCTTTAAAGCTCATTTATGATCAAGCTGCAAGAAGATGAAAGGAGCAAAAGAGTTCAACACTAGAAAAAGTTTTAAGAGTTCTTATTATTTCAAAATTGGCAAAAGAGTGCCACCCATACAGTCCAAGTAAGGACAAATCCTCACCTATGGCATTAAACTAAAAACAAAAACAATGAAAGATAAAGTCAACGCTCAGAAAACCGCCTTAATATGATCATTCCCTATAAATAAGCATCTACCTAGTTGAAAGAACTCCGACTACCTCTAAGAAGTGGCCTCATCATCTCCCTCTTCATCTAAAGATGATGAGGTAGAGTCGCCTTGCTTGGCTTCCCAGGCTGTTGTGTCCAATGTCGACTCATAATCCTCATCTTTGAGTATGAATCGGTGGAATTGCTTAGGATCAGAGTTTGCTATTGGGATAGACTCTGCCACCAAGTTTAACTCTTCAGCTATGGGAGACTGATCAATCTCTGGGTAGCAATCGTGGAACCATTTACGCACCCCATTGATCCCATCAATATAAGAATGTTCCATAGCTTGCTGGTAAATACGACCCCTACGGAAGCGAGCAATTACTTTCTCAATCCTATTTTTCTCAGTAACAGTCCTCTTTTGAAGTTCTTGACTAAGATCATTTACCTTTTTATGCTGGATAGCTGCCTCCTTCTTAGCTTCGGACAAGTATGCTTTTATTTTGTCCATCTGTTCTTTCATCTCTGCCATCTTTCTCTCTGTTTCAATTAAATTGTCAAGGCAGACTTGATGTTTCCCCTTCCAATCGGCAACCTCAGAAGTGAGATGATTGACCTCCTTTAGGAGGTTGGTGTTAGTAGACTCTCCTTGAGCTAGGGGTCCTGTCACCCACAAAAAGAAAGACAAAGAGAGGAAAACAGATGAGGCCCTCAAGGAGCGATAGCCACTCGACTGAAAGCTATTCAAAAAGAAGTACTGATGAACCATCAATCAGTAGTTTGAGCCTGGATGGGCAGTTTTCAAGCAAGCCTGCGATAACAAACAGTTAGTAAGGTCAATCGTTGTTGGCTTTGGCATTTGATGAAGCTCACAAATACGGGTTAAAGAAGTGTCTTTCAAAAGTATAAAAAGAAAGAAGAAAAAATTTTAGTAAAACCCAACCTGAAGTATGATGCCAATCCCGACAGCGATCGCATCGAAATATGTAAGTTTTACACTCTCGAAAAAGACATTAGTGGGCATGAAACGTGCAGCACTTTGAGACAATTCACAAAGGTAGTCTTCACATTCGAGCCACTTTGAAAGCCCGTACTATCAAAGGTAAAACGCCGAGGTAGCTGAGAGGTTGGGAGCAACTTACTTCCAGTGGGCTTTGAGATTGCTACTTCATCCATAGGCTGAACAGAGATAGACTTATCAGGCACAGACTTCCGTATAGGAGTTTTCTTGTGATCACTGGCTTTCCTCTTTAAAGGTCCAAGAGTGGGAGGACTTCCACTCCGTTTCTTCTTGGAAGGACCAGGCCTGTCATGCGCAAAGGGTTTCAGAGGCATCTTGGCTTCAAGTTAGGCAAACTACTTCCTGGTAGGGTGTAAAGGAAATATACCTGCGCGAAAATAAAACTGGTAAGAAAGCAAACATATGCTTAATTAAATGAGGTAAGATTAGAAAGTAATAATCAAGGTTACCTTCCGAGGGTATTGGAGGTGACAAGCCAAGGCGGATTAATTGCTCCCGATCAATGAGATTATTCACGTTCTTTGAATCAATGGGTAGCTTGAGTACCTCTTGCAAGTCGTTTCTTTCTTTTCGAGATAAAATCGGGCGTTTGGTCCAAGGAGCTAAAAAAAAAAAAAGGAGTCAGTTGATCAGAATTTTTATAATGAAAATAGAGATGGTATCGTTATAATAGGTTACCACAAAAACCAAAACGCCTCTTAATCCTCAACTTCTCGCCCTTTGGACGGGCACCCTCTTGGTACTTCCAACCACCACCACACCAAAATTGTTTAAATTTCCATTCTTTCACATGTGAAGGAATGCCAAAAAAGCGGTTAGGGTCATCCGTCTTCCCTCGTTGGGATATGTAATAATAACCTGTCTTCTCTCTATTCGGTGGATGAATGGCAAAAATATACTTAATATGGTTGGTGGTAGGATTACCCAGACCTGTCTCTCCATTCGGTGGATGAATGGCAAAAATATACTTAACATGGTTGGTGGTAGGATCACCCAGACCTGCGATTCTGAACAAACTTTGAAATGCTATCAGAAGTCTCCACCCGTTGGCTGACAATTGGGTAGGGGCAATGCCCATAGCATCGAGCATCCGTCGAACATAATTATCAAAACTAGCTCTTAGTAATTCCAAGCTTAATCCAATGACACCTCGTGGTGGCTTGCTCCATTGATCTCCTTTCCTTGGAAGAAATAGGGTGACTGAATCCTGGATAAGGAAATGGGCTCTATATATTTTTAATCGGTCACCCTGTAGTTGATTATCAATATGGTCAGCCTCCCACCACTGTTCAACTTCAGGATCACTATTTGAGGTAGCAGAGGACAACCAGTCGCTCTCCTCCTCAGCATCTACCACATTGTGATTAACAAAATTACGCCCTAGCTCACGATCTTAACAAAAAAAGTTTTGATAAAACTCGTTAACCTCACTACAGTTAGTTGCAGGATCCTTGTTCTTTGTTGACTGGGTTTGATGACTTGGTTCCCCTCATAGCACTGTCACAGTTTTAATTCTAGCCATCTGCACAGTTAAAGAGGAGTCGTTAGTCATCAAACCAAGTCTACTAAGGAAGGGAAGAGATGAGAGAAAAGAAATGCTAAGGGACTACATTGAAAACTTTTTAAAATAGCCCTTGAAAAATATTTTTCGCCCTTGAAAAATACCAAGTTAGTCCTTGACCAAAAATATATAGCTGGTCCTTAAAAAAAAGAAAAAAAAAAGGTCAACAAGTTCGAAAATTTTAGGGGAGACGTGCAAGTTTTCGAAACTTGCAAAATGACCCATGTTCATAGTTTTCAAAACTTGCAAAATGACTCCTGTTCATAGTTTTCGAAACTTACAGAATGACCCCTATTCATAGTTTTCAAAACTTGCATAATGACCCAAGTTCATAGTTTTTGAAACTTGCAGAAAGACCCCTGCAACTAAAAATGAAGTTTTCAAAACTTGTAGAAAGACCCCTACAACTAAAAATGAAGTTTTCAAAACTTGCAGAAAGACCCCTACAGCTGAAAATGACGAAGAGACAATTTCTCACATAGTTCTCCCTTCGCATGCAGCTCGCCCATCTCGAGCTCGGCCTTCGCATGCAGCTCGCCCATCGCGAGTTCGGCCTTCGCATGCAGCTCACCCCTCGCGAGCTTGGCCTTCACATGCAGCTCGCCCCTCGCGAGCTCGGCCTTCACACACTCACTCTTACCCGCATACTCACCCTTTGCACGTTATTCGGCCCTATCTTCTTACTTCCTACCCAACTATCTTTCCTTCTCACCTTCCTCATGCAGCGTTGACGCTTTCAACACTCTCCTAGCTGGAGAGACACGCTCTGGTAACCTCTCCAATTACTTCTCATGTTTCTAAGTCTCCCTCGTGCTCTTTCGCAGCCAATGATGCCCAGACTTACTCACAATCTAAAACAGCCATTATCTCCACCATGCTTAAAGCAATACGTATGTTCACAAGTCTGATGATATAGGGACTCTAGCAAGTTTCCAATTTTGGTAAGCTTTTCTAGTTCGTAGTTTCAGCACGATTTTGTGTATTTTAATTGACTTCGAAATGGTTTTAAAGGCTTCCCATGGGCTTCCTATTTCACATATAATACACTGCATGCCACCTTAACTTCTACGTGCTCACCGTTTATATCTCTCACATGTTCTATATGGACAAAAAAAATTTTCTTTTTTAAGATTAACTAGCTCACTACGCAACCCAACACAAAGTCTCCTGGCATGCATATGTATTTGTTTAATGGAACATGATTATTGCACCTGGTATCATGACGCAAAGGTTTGTCTTCCTATATTATAATAGGTATGCTTCATACAATATTAAAACTCATGCCACATGCTTGCACGATTAATATATTCTCATTATGCTAAAGTGCCTCAATTCATTCATTACCAACCCACTTTTGTATATATTTTATAATATAAAGCATGTGAATATCTCTATTACATAGGCTTTGGTCCATGTTGGTTCAATAAAGTATTTTCAAACTTGTATAAGTATATTTCCAATGCTTTGGATTATATAATTAGTCGCCACCTTATTTCCATAGTGGCCACCTATAAAAAAAATTTTCAAGCTTTTAAACCAACATGCTATGTGTCCCGCAACCATGTATCCTACCTTTGTGGACCATGCATGCATATTCAAAACTTTTCAGAAAGGCATATTGAGCAAATCATGCATTTAGTCTTCATTCTTCTCAAAGTCGTAATCTTTGAATAATATTCATTAAATAGAGAAGGGAGAAGGAAAACTTTACCTCCTACTGTGTTTCTCTGGAACACCTCACGCGGCAGCCTTCCAAACTTGCCTCTTCCAAGACGCAATTTGTTCCTTGTTGCGGCTGTCTTATCGCCTCCCAACTTTGACTTCTTGCTTTACGTCGACACGCTAGGGATTCTAAGACGAGCAGCAAGGATATTGAAAAAATTAAAAGAGATTTTATATATATAGATGGAAAGTCCGCTTCAACATTTGTCAATTATATAATTTCCATCTCTGTGACACCCACCTAGGGTTCAAGTCACGTTAGACTTATATGTATGATAAAACTCACTTTTTGGGCCTTCTACTAATATTTAATTTATAGCCCTGAATAACTTAATAGTCCCTACGTCGACCCGTTAGTCGACTTGGGCCTGGGGGGACTACTGTTATGACCATAACAGAATTGGGCCTTAATTAAATCTAAAACTGTAAGCCCATTATTGAAGCCCGTTATTTACCTATTATCTGGGTCCCACAATTACTCCTCCTGATGCCTATATAAACCCTCCAAATTTTTACTCAAGATATGCACACTTTTCCAAATTCTTTATCTCTCTAAATTTTCTTTGCTTTTGAGAGCTTCTCTCTCTAGGAAATTCCCCTACAAAATTTCGGTGTGCCAGAAGCTAACTTGGGGGTCGGAGGGTTTTCGCCGGCACCTTTGACTTTCAGGATTGGACTCAACGTACAATTCAAGTTCCAACCCGCTTTCCGACCTTCTGGAAATCGTGCATCAACATAGAGCTTTGTCAATATTAAAATATATAAGCTCTAGAGCCTTTAGCTGCTGATACAATCATATTTGAGCACAAATAAATAACAACAACTTTATTTATTATTAATGTTCACAAATTACAGAAAATATTCATACACTTAGGGCATATTCCTAATGTAAAGTTGTTGAACTTCTTCAAAAAATGAATGGGAAAAATGCGATGCCTGATGATACAATTTCTAGAGTCATGGATTTGGTTGCGAAGGATAAAAAGTATAGTGAATGTCCTAATTTGCTTCCATCATTTCCTCTTCAAGCGTTGAAGAAAGAATAGGCACGATGAAAGTCAATAAGAGTCGTAAGCAATTCCAGTATACAACCTTAAGGGTAGATTTTAATATCTAAGCAGGAAGTTACAAAATGTGAAGGCATATTGCTACAATCCCTTTATGATTTGTCTAAAAGTGAAACCTTAAAAGTGAAACCTTAACTGGTAGATGTCACAATGGTGGGTTCTTTCTTTCTCTTTTATATTTTATGAAGGCAGTTTTGAACTTGTAAAATATGGTTTTGTCAAACTTGCCTGGTTTATCGGCTGCAATCCACTTGCCTTTTGTAGAATTTGTGAGTTCTAATAAAGCATGAAATGTGATCAGTTTGCCGGGCTAAAACATTTGACTGTCTCTTTCATCTCTTAAACTCTGCAATGTCTCTGTTTTGGTTCTTGTCTTTTGTTTTGTGTTGAATATGGCTTTTTGTTGGTTGGTGTATGAATATTTATATCATAAATGGTTGTGCTTAATGAGTAATCACTGCCAATAAAAAAGTTGGATGACATAACCAGTGAATCAACAGTTTTGGCTAGTACACGAAGATTCAGAGTAAAATGGTGCATAACAATAAATCAGGTAAGTTATGGCTTTGATGATTTTTTGCCATAATGATTGTATATCCTGATATATATGATGCAAAATGTTTCAATTCTCAGTTTGTTTTTCATTTTTGTGCGCAAAGTTTCTTACTGCTAAGTTTACATGACATCAAACTCATTGTTTCTGCATGTGGTTTTGTCGTATAAGGTCGAGACCCAGAAAGAGAGCAAACGATTCCAGTGGAAAGCAGAGAAGCTCAAATTTGTCTCCTAAGTCTTTTGTTTGGTCTGAGTATGTGGCAGCATCAGTTCCATATAAATAAGAGCTTCAGACGAACTTAAATCGCTGCTTCCTTCATGACACAGAAATGTCCTAAATAATCACAAAGTCAATAATTGCTTAATATATGGTTTTCATTGTTTAATAATTTAGAGTAGGGGACACCAGTGGATTACGAATACAGCCGACCAATTTAAAATATTAAAATCATTTTTTTTCTCTCGCCATTGATGCAACTTGGCTAAAATATTTTACCTATACTTTTTTCAATGTATTCCAGTGAAAACTAAAATGAAAGTTGTCTGGTTTATTCATTGGTCTGGTGAATTAACCAACAATGAAATCAAGGTAGAGTAAGTAATCCATTGATGATTGAAGTCCAATATTATTACTTGTTGAGTGCAAATTTTTAAAATCACTGATATTAGACATGAATCATCCAAAGAGAGTGTGTGTGTGTGTGTGTAAAGTTCTAGAAGTAGATGACTTTGACCCAGAGGTACTTGAATCTTTTGTCTATGTTTTTACTGGTACATTTGTGGCTAACAAGAGAGGGATAGCATACTGCAACAAGCTGGATAAGATAGGAAGATTTTTCAAGAGCATTTTATGTTTCGTTATTTGCGGTTGAGCTCTCGTTCTTGTTTTGGTAAAATTGAAAAAATAGATAAAATTAGGGGGTCTCATGAAAAATGGACACATTCTGAAAAATTTTCATGTCATAGACACTTTTTTGATAAAAAGACTCAAATACCCTTTGAAATTACTTTCATCCAGCACAACTCTTTTCGGGGATGAAATTGTCAAATTACAAACTATGGGGATTAAAAAAAATTAAAAGTTCTTGACACTCGACACTCGACACTTCCTTGCATCCGACACAACTCGACACTCGACATTATTTGCATCCGACACAACTCGAAACTCGACACGTGTGTGTCGAACCGTGTCGAGTCGTGTCGGATTCTCGATAACAGTCATTTTCGAGGACACATTAATTTGACACTCGACACCACCTTGTATCCGACACAACTCAACACTCGACACTCGACAAATATCCGACACTCGACACACGACATTTCACCACTCGACACACGATATTTCACCACTCGATAAACACTCGACACTCGACATTCACCACTCGACACTCGACATTACATAACTCGACACGACTCGACAGGTTGTTTTCGAGTGTCGAGTGTCTTCTTCTTCGCGATATAATACTGGATTCACAACTCGTTTCATCGATTTTCATACGCATTAACCCACAAAAATCACATTATAACACTCGATTTATCCTTAAATAAGTTCACAAATCCTTCAGAAACTTAAATCTCGAATTCAAATTCCCTATAAATTAAATCAAATCTGAAGAGAGGGAGATGAATTTCGGTGGTCTGAAGAGAGAGAAATAAGACTTTAGAAAAAATTGAATACATAAGGGTAATTGAGTCTTTTTGTCAAAAAAATGTCTATGACATGAAAATTTTTGAGGATGTGTCTAAATTTCAACTAAGATCCCTAATTTTGTCTATTTTCTCAATTTTCCCTTTTGTTTTTCTTCCTCTGAGACAGGTTAAAAGCAATTAGACCTTTTTTTTTCCGGCCAACCTTTAACCATTTTTGCAATAGTATATTTGACCAGCATGTTTAACATCGATGTGTTCAATGGCCAATCATGTCATGTGCCTGGAAAAGCATGTCTCCGACGGGTGCAAATGGCCATGCAATGATGCTTGTTTAAGCTAAAATTGTTTTAAAGTAAAACCAATAGCTTTACTTGTATTTTTCACAAAATTGAAGGATGCAAATTAACTTTCCCCTTATTATAATCACATCATGCGGATCTAAAGGGTAACAATGACTCACTAATTATATACCTATAGTATGTCAAAGAAAGCATATGGGCAGATTACAGTTATCTCCCCAAATTTTCATTATAGATTAATTCTCCTACAACATATTATGAAACTACAGTCTAACCTTTTTTATTATTAGTTAATAGCAAAATTTTCAGTAAATATTTTAAAATCTCTCTCTTACACATTAAAGAAATCATTCTTACACAATTTAAAAAGAATAAAAAGAGGAATCTCAAATTCTTATTTAGATTTTTCCGTTAAGTAAGAGTGAAGAAACGGCAAACTATTATTTCTTGAAATGCTGAGAAAAAAAATCATTTAATAAAACATCAAAGACAGATAAAAGTGATTTACACTTATAATATCAACATGCACAAATTCTAACATTGATTTATAATATGTTCCTAGTCTCTTAATTTTATGACATCTGAACTTACAAAAAATAAAGAAAATTGCTTCCAATGCAGTAATATGGCATTAATCTTTCAGAAAATATAAAATTTGTCCCTCTATTGATTGTGCACTGAGCCTCCTCAGACTTTCTTATCAAACTAAGAAAACCAGAATATGTTCCGAACATATCTTTAACAATAAACTACCTTGCAGCGGTTGTGTGTCCTCGTCGATCTACCGAATAATGCTACACATCCCAAATAACATTCCAAATTTTTCATCCAAGTTATGTGCCATTCGAAATAACATTGTCCTGTTATTTTCTACATGAATTCATCATTTATATGCCAGTGCAGCAAAGGAAAACACACCACTTGAGATGAGAAATTTGGGATGCTACTATAAAATCATTCCTTATAAGTTATGTGCCATGTAAAATCATTCCTTATTTGCACAGGATATAAAGATAGAACAGCCAAGAAAATTATAGTCCTTGTTATTAGCCTGTTAGTCCACATGCTATTATTATAACTCACAGCACATTGACATCTGCAAAAACAAAAAACCAAATGACAGGAGATGCACACAACACACCATATCTACAAGCTCCTGCCTTATTAGTGTTCAAAGAGTTGGTTGCAACATTCCATCATTGTCGTCATTATCTAGTAACCTCCCTGTATAAAAGCATTCAAGCGGTTTAACTCCTCGCGATGCTCGCTCACCACAGCACGAACAACATCTCCAATGGACACCATGCCTATCATGCCCTTATCATCGATTACTGGAATGTGCCGAATGCGGTTATCTGCCAAATAAAGGGTTCACATTTACCTTCGCTGGACAAGAACTGAGCAAAAGGTAAATGCAAATATTTAAGGGCTGCAGGATGGTACCTGTCATCAATTGCATAGCTCGCAGGACTTTCGTGTCGGGTGTTACTGTGATAAGCTTGTTCTGTAACCACCGGATGATTTGATTGTTCAAACAACCAATAAAAGCGTGTATGCAATGCATGAGTAGGCATGTGCAGAAACATGTTCATCTGCACACAACATGAAACCGACAAGTAGAACCAAATATATGTCCTACTTAAGGATTAGTTAGTACCTCTTCAGTCATGATGTCTCCAACCTTAGTTGACTTGGATGATCTTCCCTGCACTATGATTTTCCTGAGATAATCTGAAATTTAATTGTCAAAAGAAGAAGAAGAATTAAGCTTGTTGAGTAGTAAGCAGCTGATAGTTGTTAGATTATTATGTAAATAATGAATGTGAACCACACAAATTTACAAAAAATATAAATGCATGTTCTAAAACAATAAGAAGGAATGTCACATATTTTGCATCTTGTACACGCCATCATTCTCAAAAGCTTTAAAACAAAGGTCACAAACATGAAAACATAAATCAAGATATGTTGCAGTCAGAAAACTGCAAAGCAATACAATGAGTTAATCACTCAGATGCTCAGCTCTGATACAGTTAAAAAACCACATAGCTAAGTTAAATCTCTGAAATCGGGCTTATAAGCACTTGACCACCCTTCCCTTGTAAGTCGTTTTTAAACGGTAAGTTCCAGCCAATGTGTGTTCGACAAGTTTATAGACCCATAACCTTTTCAGTCTCTACTTGCTTTCTTGTCCATGCACTTCCTCGACTGCAGCCGCAACCATTGGCATATAATACCATAGCCATATAAAAGCTAAGCCACACAAAAGGCCCTGTAGTCTCTGGTAGGAACTGACGGATAAACATGTATCAAAGAAACTACAATATTTTGAAAACAGCTAAGAAACGTAAAGAAAAATAATTAAAAAAAGAATAGAAAAGAATAGAAAAGAAAGAGAGGGAGAGAAATTAGTTTGAAGGCTAAAATTATCTGCCGTCTTTTAGCTTAAGGATCAGCCATCTGATACCAAAGAAATATAGTAATCAATACAATATATCTATTTGGGCGTAACAATCATCTTCCTTATTTACCCATCTGAATGGATCCATCCCACAAATAAGAAAATGATTTGCGCGTTCCCCAAACATTTTACTTATCATCAACAAATATCACAACCCTCCAAGGGTGATGAAACATCCAACAAGTACAATCACATGATTGATTTAAATATTTACCTCTCTCTGTAATGATTCCCGCAATCGAGTTTTGCTCTCCAGGCTTCACCACCACCAAGGCTCCAACATTATGCTGTGTCATCTACAAACAAAATAAAGCCAAATATAATATTTATCATTCTCAATCTTGAACAAAAGAAAAGAAAACAGCCGTCATCAAAGCAAGAGCAGCTTACCGACTTGACAGCATCATAAACAGAGTCATCAGTAGTGCACCAAAGCCAAGACCCATCAGCGCTTTTCCCTTTAGCTTTCAGAATATCCGAAATGGTAGTGCTTTCGAATCCATGCTCCTCTATCCGGGCAGACGACACAGACTCAAATCGCGAGAACACAAGCGGCCTCAGCACTGGATTCACCACCCGGACGCGTTGCAAGACAGCAGCTTTAAACAAGCTCCCGTGGGAAAGGAAGGAGTGGATGGCGCCTTGCATTGTTACTCAAACTGTGATAATCATAATCAGATCAGATGATGCGTTTTAGATGAGATGAAGAAGAGGGCATGAAGATTTACCAACCTGGAAGTGGAAGAGCAGCAGTGGGGGTGGATAAGGATTAAGATGATGATGATGACGAAAGATAGCGTAGCGTTAAGTTAACCTAGGATACAAAAATGGAAACTAACAACTCGGGATGGATGTGATGTGAATGTGAACAGAGTTGACCACTTTTGTTGATCCAAGCCCACCAAATCACGGGCCTCATAATAGCCGTTAGCTTTGTTTTCGAGAAGAGTCCATATTTTAGCAACTACTCCGCTAGCGTACTTTTGGATTCACAGTCGCTTTCGAGGCTAGCTATGCAATTATGGGTGGGGTTTGATATGGTCCATAAAGTGTCAAGTTTGGACCAACGAAAAAAATAAAATTACGGTCGAGTTTAATCTTTGGAATATAGACCTGTTCTTCTTATTATAAAACTTTGGCATATCTATATGTTAGAAAGGATAATATTATACTTATAATTTATTTATAACTATTCTTTTAATAATTAAAGTTGATAAAATATTATTAGACGGATAAAAATAAAAATAAATGAAAAATATTAAATTACATGACATTATTGGGAATGGATCTAATATTCCTCTCTTAGAAATAATCTCTAAGCTCTTACTCGATATTTTCTCTTTACGCTCTCTTAGACTCCCTTCTTGGTATGTGCCTCATGAAGTGGTCATGGCCACCCAAGCCATTTTGGTGGCTTCCCTAACACATTTCAAGTATAAGCATCAGAAAAACAATTCTTGCCTTAAGTTGCCCGTCAAATTAGTTTTAATTTAAATATTGGGAATGGATCTTTTGATTTTTTTGATTTAAAACTAGATAAAATTGTAACTATTGATCTACAAAATCTAATGATTGATATGATTAGTGAGCTAGTAGCATTAAATGCATCTTTTTTGCATTCAATCTCATCCATTCAATTTGGTGATATCAAGGTCATAAATTTGTGCCAATCTATTACATAAAAAATTTGTGTTAAAATATCCATTTGCTTAAGTATATAAAAAGAAGATAATTTCAATATGTAAGCTCGAGTTTTGGCTAAATTTCAACCGGAGAATGACTATACATTTTTAATCAATCACACTCCTGAACTTATATAAATATCATCATTTTCATCCCTTAAATCATCATTTTTAAGGGTATGATTGATAAAAAAATGAACAAGTTTAGGGAAATAATTGATTAAAAACGTATTGTCATTCTCTAGTTAAAATTAAGCCAAAATTCTAAAGTACTTATTGAAATTATCCTTTATATAAAGAGTATTTATATTGGTTACTAAGAATCTAATTGAGGGTGTTATTAAGTAGTAATTATTCTGCTAACTCATAACTTTTATTCTAGCAATTATATTATTGAATGCATATTAATTATCATTGTATTTTTAGACTTTTTTTAGAACTTTTACTTGTCATGTTATCCTCAATCTATAGAATATCAAAAATATCGTTGGTACCTTCCTTTTATTTTGTAGTAGTGTTACACTTCTTACTATCAGTTACAAATTTTTTAATAAAAATTTAGTAGATGTACAAATAAAAACATATCGTCAATTTCTCATCATGATATTATTTATATAATTAAAACACATACTTAGTGCTTCAGACCACTTGATCTTCCAAATTATGACTCTAATGCACTATAAAAGAAATAGATATGTGGGCACCTTAAAATCTACAAGAAAAACAAAAGAAATTAGTGTGTGTGTGTGTATCAATCTAGAAAAACTATGTTATTTTCTCTCCAATGTTCTTTTATATTATCTCATGTGTTTCTCGCTAAAGTTCACGTTTTCTTCTTGTTGTCTCACGTTTTCTTGTCTTGGTTTCTTTGCCAAAAATAAACGCAGGTCCTCATTATTAGAGAAGTAAATGTTCGAATTCCTAATTCTTCAAATAGAGATATTTTATTAGAATCCCAATTGATATAGGATCATAATTATCACTGGTCCTATTGACTCAAAAAAAAAAATATATGCATGATCATCTAATTAATAAATTAAAAGTACTACTGCTCTTATAAACTCTGACTCTGTGTACAAACTTATGTATACGAACTATTACATCATTCAATAAATGAACAAATTTTATATATTTATTAATCTAATCACCTTATAATATATCAGTTTGTATGCAAGAGTTTGTATAAAAAGTTTGTAAGATTAACATTATTCATAAATTAATATCCTAAATAATCATCTTCCAAGTCACTTAGAAATTAAGTCCAACTTTTATTTAATAATACATGCTCAATAAATGTGTAGTTGCTCTTCTAAACTGGTTGGGAGACCAAATGGGCTCATGTAAACTCTAGCTATAATAATTAAGCATAATTCTCATTATCTCGTAATTAATTGAGCCCAACTATTATAAGAAGCTTATAATTTAAAATTGGTTCTATTCAACCCTATTTTTTATCTCATAATACTCCACCTCTAATTTAGTAAGGATAAAATTATAAATTAGAAGATTTATCATTTGGTTGTTAAATAATTCTAACAGAATCAAATAAAAATCTATATCAATTTTATCATACATATATCATTAAATGTTAAGATTTATTTACCTATTAATTTTCTTCCTTTTCAAGTTTCAACCACCAAAATCTAGGGTTTATTTCCTCTACAAAACCGTTTTATAACAAATCAAGTCATAGTTGATTTAAAGTTAAATTAAACTTTGTTTTCTATGTTTATTCAACTATTACCAATAACCCCTTGATGTTGGCCGAATATTTACTCTTGTCATAAACCATACAACTTGGAGAGCATAATTTCACTTGCAATATTTTTTTTCTACACTTTGTTGACATAATTCTTATGCATTTTATAAGGATAATTTTAGTTTAAATTTTGTTTATGAAGAACAAAGATAATTATGATGATGATATTTTCATATCATCACAGTTCTTAACTTTGAGGAATTATTAAAAAAATGTCAATGCTAATCAATATTTTCCTTTTATCTTATTTAGAACTCTAAATCCATATCTTTTTTAATATTGGTGTTTAAAAGTGATAGGATGATATGACTAATTTAATTTAAAGTAAAACATAGGGAGACTGGAGATGAAGTTGACGTGCAAATGAGAGATGAAGTTGATAAATTAAGAGAGAAAAAAAGGGAAAGTGGTAAGAGGTATATAAGGAAAAGAAATAAAAGTTTTGTTATGTCTATCTATTTGATATTAATTATTCAATGTATTGTATTTTTATTCGTGAATTATTTCACAAGTATTATACGCCTATATACTTGTGAAATAATTCACAAATAAATTTTAATTCTTAATAAACTCTTTATTAAGGATACTCAAGCCTAAGATTTAATAACCAAGTACCAAAATCAACTATAAGGGATATCATTCTCTCCAATAGAAGTTATAGATTTTATATTATGAATATATATTCCTATAACTCATAATCTTATATTTCTAAACTATAAACGTTTTGACTTTAATAGAATCTCATTCCATGATAGCTAAAAAAAAAAAAAAGACACGAATATAAATTTATTACTCACTCAAGATTAAGAGTATTTTCTTACTAATGCCTAAAAGATTTAATTTATATAATAGTTTTTAATATCTTAATTAAATCTCATAGAGGTCATGTTCAATGCAAATTAATTGCACTAGTTTTCCTACTTGAAGTTGCCACTGCAATAACTAAGAGTCTAAGACAAATCATTCATCTTTATGAAATAGGAAAACCATGATCTTATAAAGTAAAGTAACTGATGCGTTCGAAACTAGCAAGTATACTAGTCGCACAAGTAATAAAGTGATAAGTAAGATATCGTTCCCACAAGGATTGATTCTAATTGAATTTGTTATTTCCAGCAACAATAAACTAAACAGGGGGGATTTTTTGTTGAATGCTTTACTAAATGAAATAAGAATACAAGTAAAGAATAACAAACAGAAAGTAAATTTGAATGAAAAATCAATGGGAGAAAGCTGGTTAAGGGATCCTTCTCTACCACAAGATATGGATTTGCGAATTAATTGTAGAATTGTCATCTAATTACAGCATTGAAGTTATCAACCGTAGATAATAACAAGCGCTATTACCCCAATCTTTCCTTACTTTGTTGTTAAATAAAACAAGCTCTTTATTTAATCTCTATCCATTAAACAACCTAGACCAAGCTCTCTGAGTTTAATTCAATGGATGCATTATGATAAGAAAGATAGGTTGATCTAAGCAATAAACACACAAGCTCGGATTATTTAACTAAGGATGTATTCTCCAATTGCAATCTCTGATCACAATTTTGCTACTAAGGATTAGAAATTCAAGACAATTACGGATCAAGATTTCTAGTATAGCAATAAATCACAACCAGATTATATTCAGTTGGCCACTCAAATACAATCAGTAAGCAATCATAAGCATTAAATATGGGAGAATACAAGCAACTTCAATTAGAGAATTGGATAACAATTCCTCACACAATCAACTTACAAAAACCATATCAGGGGCTTTGAAATCACCCTCAACCAATTCAGATTCAGTTACACATGTTTAAGAACGTGGTAATACAATACAACATGGAGACATTCCAGAAAATGAAAGGGAAGGGAAAAACTTAGCAAATTTGATGTAATTCTCTGTGGATTGTAGTTCTTCCTCTTCCAAGCTTCCTTTCTCCTTCAAGAACTCCAAGAGATGAAAGAATTCTAGAGCTTCAGCCTCCACCACCTTCTCCCCTCTTCAAGTTATGAAATAAAACCCTAAAATGTGTTTAAATACTCTGCTACAGTAACGTGCTACAGTGTCCCGTATTATACATGCTACAGTGATGTGTGGAATTACATTTCTACACTTCTTACACTGTTTTGATTACAACTTTCGTTACACTGAATGGATTCATAAACCGTAAATTTCTCCAAAAAGTAGACTTCGAGAGCTTTTCAACGGTATATGATATGTCATCAGATTCATTGTATATCATACAATTAAATCCGAGAGATGGTTGACTAGCAGAGGTGAAAATGAAGGGTTTTACTCCATTTTTGTGCAAGTTGCTCCAAAACTCCTACAAACATCAAAAACACACAAAAACATAAAAATACCAAGGAATATAGCAAAGAACCATGGACGAATTGATATGAAAATGATATATAAATAGACACTTATCAAATTCCCCCACACTTAGACTTTGCTAGTCCTAGAGCAACTACGACAATGTGAAATAAAACTAAACCGAAACAGAATCAACAAAAAATTAAAACACACAAATGCTTCATCTTGCAAATAGGCCTCAAAGATTGTACTTAATTATAACCCAAGGAAACTTCAAAATAATGCACTTGATCAAGAATTTTATCCGAAAGATTAGTTTCGCTTCACTTCAATTCCTCAAGTGTGTGTGTGTAGAGCCATTTTCACCTAATCACTTGTAACCCGGATGAGTTTATGCATAAAAATGAATCATATTTAATATTGAAGATGTGTGTATAAATGAACTCCATAGGCCTGCTTTTCAAGTCACTCTCCAATAATGTAGACATGCACAACACCAAGGATCAAGTTGGACTTTATTAAGCTTGTAACGTTTGGCTTGGGTGAAGGTATGATAAAGGATAATAATTTGGCTCAAATCACCACAAACACATAAATCATTCAAGACTATGTAGAGCTTTACCCTATAACACAACTTTATTTCAATTCACCAGGTTACTCCCCCAAACTTATTTAGAACACTCAATCTTTTTTTTTTTTGCAGAAAACAAAGAAAACTACACCCCCACACTTTGTTGTTTCATTCTTTTTAAGAACACTTAAGGGTATAGATCTCTTATTCTTCTTCTTTTGTTCTTTTTTTTTCTTTTTTTTATTACACTTTCCCTCCCCCACACTTAAACAACACATTGTCCTCAATGTGTAAGTACGTGGACGATAAATACAGATTGGTTTTTTTTCTTTTTTTCTTTTTTTTTTCAAACACAATAGAACTCACTTGCATTGCTCATGACACATCCCAACCTCCTCTAACTTTTCAAAACCAGAACATAGCTCAAAATTTAATTGTGAATGATCTACATGCTCATAGGTAAGGGATAAACTGTTTGGAACAAATTCATTTTAGGTTAGGAAATCTTTTAGTGAGTTAACAAAGAAAAAGGCTTACAGAGGCTCAATGGGGTAACTAGGGATCAATTTCTGTCAAGGTGGCTATTAAGGCTCAAACGGTCCAAAGATGGCCTAAATCATTTCCCCAATGTTGCAAAGCCTAGGATTTCGCCTTGAGTGACCATCAAACAAGTTCTAGAATTCATTGAAATCTGAAGAAACATTTAAATTACATAAACTTTCTCTAAGTGAACAAATAACTCAGTGATAAAAGCTCAGTGCTCAATGATGCGCAAGGAATCAAAAGCAAAGCGAAAACCAATAAACATTTCAAGCACACAGATCCATGCATCATTTATCATTTTCCAAGAGTTATTCTTAATTCAATCATTATCTATCATCGACCCACAAAATGCAAGAAAAGAGGTACGTGGCGTTGTTACACCTGAGTCAAGATTGTATATTTAAACAATCCTTAGGACCAGTAGCCCGCAGACTTAAGGTTCCAGCCTATATACCTTTATTATGAAAGAACAAAACAAGAAACAAGACACTTCAAACAACCTGAAATAAACACACTACAGATTTATTGAGAGAGAATGCGTTTCAAGAGTTAAGAAAACCCCATATTCTGCCATTTTCAGGTTTTTCCACAATGTTTTTTTTTTTAATCGAAACTGATAAAGACAAAAACACACAACAACTCGAAATTACATAAAACTAAACTTACTCAGAAAATAATAAAGTCAAACAAATCAGCAAACACAAACAAGTCAGTTAGAATGGGTCTAAAAAGTTTATAAGTTAGCCTCCTTATTCAGCCATTATGGATTAAAGAAATCCAGAATGCGTTTCAAGAGACCTTGAACTTTTTAAGCCACCACTTTAAAAGCCAAGATTAGAAAATATTACCTGGGGTGAAAGAAACAACCTGAAAAATCTCAAAATAAATAACATGAAAAACTTCAAATAAACACAATAAAAAGAAAGCAAACAAAAAGAAGCAAACCAGCAAATAGAGATTACAGATGGAGTGTTAAATCCAGTTTACGCCTCTTATTGCCTTCTCCAAACCAATCAATCCGAGCTGTTGTTGGATCAGGCGAATAGACGAATTCTTGTAGTTTTGTCAATTAACTCCCCTGCCGTTGAAGCTGTAACAAGGATTTGCCTCGCTGATGGTGAGATAAAATTTTTTTCTACAGCTTGATCAAGAAAAGAAAACAAACCATCAAAAAAGTTATTGACATTTAAAAAACCAATGGGTTTTTTATGGATGTTTAGCTGTGCCCAAGAGGTGATTTGAAATATCTCCTCTAATGTGCCATAACCACCGGGTAAAGCTATAAATGCATCGGACTTAACAACCATATGTGCAATACGCTCATGCATGCTAGAGACTTGTAACTCTTCCCCGATTGTGTTGCCTACGATATCTCGAACAGCTAATGGTTTAGGGAAAATGCCGAGAACTTTGCTCCCTCCTAGGGATGCAGCTGTTGACACACACCCCATTAGCCCAAGACTACCCCCTCCATAATCAAATGAATACCCCTCGCAGCTAATGTCCTCCCAAGATCAAGAGCTGCTGTTGTAAACTCTCCATCTTTACCAAATTGCGATCCACAAAATACGCATATATTTTGGAATCGCCGAATTGGTGTTTCTCCATTTCTAAAAGTGCTCTAAACTTGTGCAAGATAATGATGTGCGTTAGGTATTATGTGATTCAAGTGCAAGACAGGTTATAAAATGGCATTTCAAAATATGTAGCATGGATATATACACACGTAAAACTCTCAAATTTGACACATGGGGACATAATTTCGGTGGGGGTTACTCGATACAGATTTATCGCCCCAAAATTTGAAAAAATGAGATATGCTTTCGACGAGGTTTGACAAAACCTACACACTTATCTCCCACGTGAAGCATGGAAAATGGAGATACACTTTCGGCGGGGGTTGACAAAACCTCCACACTTGTCTCCCACGTGTACTTATATCATGGGGTAGTCATCTGGTTTGTCAAAAAAAAAAAACTTGAAATTAAAACAAACAAAATCAGCAAACAACAACAACACAAAAAACAACATTGATAATCAGATCAAACGAAACAAGAAAGAAATAAAATTCGACAACAACAACACACATTCAAATATACAAGTAGTTGTGATTGTGGCTCACATCGTCCTCTGGGTTTACGTCCAGTAACGGCTGAAACGCCTTCTATGAGTCGGGGATTTGCTTCCCATCCAGTTTTCTTATAAACTGGCAAACAGGGTCGTTTTTAGTCAGATTCCCTAGACTATAACACTGCAATTTATCACGAAATTGTGTCCATAGATTAAGCAATTCACGCTGAACAAGTCCACAAGAATGTGACTCGAGAGTTAACAAAACATTATCCAGCGACTCATTACTCAAACCATTCTTAATAAATGAAAGTTTATTTCTCTATTCCTGGACGCAAAACCTAGTGAATGACAAGTCTGGTTACAATTCCATCTAGCACATTTATAACATACTTGTAACCTTTTCGCTCTTCGCCTCTTGGCGTAGTAGCTCTTTCCTAGACCAGGCATGTATTTGCGAGATTAATGTCCGGCTCACCGGACAATCTCACCTTGGCTTCGATAGCCATCGGATATCAGCAGGCACATTTAGGAGCATCAACGCCCAACGTCTAGTCATCCGTACTTTATAAATTTTAAACACAGCATTTTGAGGAAGTGAAGGGAAATATTTACGAAGGTTCGACAGAAAGATATCGGCATCCATTGAAGAGGAGAAAAGAAGAGATATTACCGATAATGCAATCGGGTTTGTTTTTCTCCAAGATATGAACGTTTCAAACCTTTGGCGAATGACTTCAACTTCCGTTTGGATGTTTCCACAAGCTGCTGCACAAATGAGGTCAAAGCACAGAGTAATCAAATTGAACAAAAGAAATGAAAAGAAAAGAGCAGAAACGAAACTAAAGACACATAAAAGAGATAACAACACAATAGCAAACAAAGTCAAAAACAAGTAAAAGAAATATAAAAACAAATAAGACAGATGGCAAAGAGAGATAAAACCTGATCAATTTGATGGCCTATGAAAGGAATCTCCCTGAGACACAAAAATCGATCATTATTACCTCATTTTATTTTTCTTTTTTTTTTTCAAAAACATTTGGTTGCCTCCCAATAAGCGCTTGGTTTAACGTCCTCAGCCCGACGTTGGTTCCATCATGGGAGGATCCAATCTCCGCTGTGCTTCTCTAGTGGGCTTGGATCCTTCTTTCTACAAGAAATGGTGCATGCATATGGCTGGGCCTTGGATGTGAGCACTTGCCCACCCAATAGCCGTTTTGTGATCTCTAAGTACATGGACGGGTTTCACTTCTTGTATTAGTGCAAGGCCCATTTCTATTATAATTGACAAAGTACCGTTCTCACCCAAGAATCCATGATTCAAATGATCTGGAAGTGACTTAAGCTCCACGGTATTGGCCTTCATCACAGAAGAGAGAAGTTTCACATTAGATAAAGGAAATTGAATGCATGAAACATCATACCTATTTGTGGTTATGGCTATGGTCTCATCTAAGAATGCCACAGCTTCCTCCATTTCTTTGGACACTTGTATCAAAATTCCTGACTCATTGGAATTTTCTATCCCTATATGCTCACTAATAGCTACATCCAATCCATTCTTGCGAGTTAACTCAAAATATTGTTGTGGCAAAGAATCAACAACGTCAACTGCAAAAACAGAATGTAAGTCACTAGAGTACCTCATTGCCTCAAAAATATTGAAACATATCACCTTGCCATCAAACTCTATGATGAGAGTGTCATCGTGAACATCAATCTTAGTTCTAACAGTTCTCGAGAATGGTCTCCCAAAAAGAATCGAAGTTGGATTAGGAGATGTCTCATCCTCTATTTCAAGGACATAGAAGTTTGCTGGGAAAATCAATTGGTTCACCTGCACAAGCACATCTTCCACAACTCTTTTGGGATATGAATTAAAATGATCAGCAAGTTGAATGGTAATACTAGTTTTCGCAAAAGGTCCAAGATCTAAAGAAGCATAAATAGAATATGGCATGACATTAATAGATGCTTCTAAATCTAACATAGCACTTTCAAACTTGGTTTTACCAATGGTGCATGGAATGGTGATCGTACTTGGATTACTGCATTTCGGAGGAATTTTTCTTTGTTGTACAGTTGAAACATTTTCCTCCACACTTACTTTCTCATTCCCTTTTAACTTTCTCTTGCTGGTGCATAACTCTTTGAGACATTTTGTATAACAATGCACTTGCTCGGTAGCATCCAGAAGTGGTATATTTATCTCGATTTTACGAGAAGTTTTCAGGATTTCTTGTTCTTGTTCCTCCTTCGATTTTGCAAATCTACTAGGAAAAAGTGGAGGAGAAACATATGAAGGAATGAGACTTATAGGATTTACCTGAGAAGTAAGTGTTTTGTTCATGGTAGAAGTGGTGTCATCTCCTTCATCAGTTTGTGATTTCTTTGTCAGGTTTTGGATACTTGCTCCAGTTTCCATTTGCGCTCCACTTCGCAAAGTTATCGCACAATCATTCTCTCTTGGATTAATCACCGTTTGAGAAGATAATTTTTCTGAGCATTGGCCCTCGAATTTGCTCATGCTAGTAGCCAATTGTCCCATTTGATTTGCCAGGTTTTGGATACTTGCCCCAGTTTCCTGCTGGAATTGCATTGTGTTAGTGGCAAGTGCATTAACAATATCCTGGAGTGACATACCTGAGTTTTCTGGAGCTGGTTGTGGTGTTGGTTGTGGCATTGGTGGTGGTTGCATTTGAAATGGTTGCTGTACTCTAGATTGATTAAAACCTTGTGGCCGATTTCGTATGGCATTTGGAGTGATTGATTGATGATTCCAGTAACCGAAATTATGTTGATCTTCCCATCCAGCATTGTAAGTGCTAGAGAAAGGATCATACCATTGCCTCGTTTGTCCTGGAAATCCACCCATGGCATTGGCTTGTTCCATATATTCTTCTTGTAAAGTTGGATACATGTCGATTGGATGCTCCATCGTAGAATATATCCCACATTCATAAGATTTTTACATATCTCCTACAGCCATGTTTTCCACAAGAGAGGTTAGCTCAGAAAGTTGTTGTTCAATGTTCGGAGTGCTTACCTCATTTACTCTCCATGGTACTTGTGGCTCAAATCCGCTACTGAATTGATAGAAGTTTACTGCCATGTTGTCTAAACACAAACAATCAGAAAAGAAAAACAAAGAAAATATGAATCAACAATGAAAACAAAATAACAAATCGATTAGAAAATCAATCCCCGGCAGCGGCGCCAAAAACTTGATGCGTTCGAAACTAGCAAGTATACTAGTCGCACAAGTAATAAAGTGATAAGTAAGATATCGTTCCCACGAGGATTGATTCTAATTGAATTTGTTATTTCCAGCAACAATAAACTAAAGCAGGGGGGGATTTTTGTTGAATGCTTTACTAAATGAAATAAGAATGCAAGTAAAGAATAACAAAACAGAAAGTAAATTTGAATGAAAAATCAATGGGAGAAAGCTGGTTAAGGGATCCTTCTCTACCACAAGATATGGATTTGCGAATTAATTGTAGAATTGTCATATAATTACAGCATTGAAGTTATCAACCGTAGATAATAACAAGCTCTATTACCCCAATCTTTCCTTACTTTGTTGTTAAATAAACAAGCTCTTTATTTAATCTCTATCCATTAAACAACCTAGAACAAGCTCTCTGAGTTTAATTCAATGGATGCATTATGATAAGAAAGATAGGTTGATCTAAGCAATAAACACACAAGCTCGGATTATTTAACTTAGGTTATATTCTCCAATTGTAATCTCTGATCACAATTTTGCTACTAATGATTAGAAATTCAAGACAATTACGGATCAAGATTTCTAGTCTAGCAATAAATCACAACCAGATTATATTCAGTTGGCCACTCAAATACAATCAGCAAGCAATCATAAGCATTAAATATGGGAGAATACAAGCAACTTCAATTAGAGAATTGGATAACAATTCCTTACACAATCAACTTACAAAAACCATATCAGGGGCTTTGAAATCACCCTCAACCAATTCAGATTCAGTTACACATGTTTAAGAACGTGGTAAATACAATACAACATGGAGACATTCCAGAAAATGAAAGGGAAGGGAAAAACTTAGCAAATTTGATGTAATTCTCTTTGGATTGTAGTTCTTCCTCTTTCCAAGCTTCCTTTCTCCTTCAAGAACTCCAAGAGATGAAAGAATTCCAGAGCTGCAGCCTCCACCACGTTCTCCCCTCTTCAAGTTATGAAATAAAACCCTAAAATGTGTTTAAATACTCTGCTACAGTAACGTGCTACAGTGTCCCGTATTATACATGCTACAGTGATGTTGTGGAATTACATTTCTACACTTCTCACACTGTTTTGATTACAACTTTCGGTACACTGAATGGATTCATAAACCGTAAATTTCTCCAAAAAGTAGACTTCGAGAGCTTTCAACGGTATATGATATGTCATCGGGTTCATTGTATATCAATACAATTAAATCCGAGAAGATGGTTGACTAGCAGAGGTGAAAATGAAGGTTTTACTCCATTTTTGTGCAAGTTGCTCCAAAACTCCTACAAACATCAAAACCACACAAAAACATAAAAATACCAAGGAATATAGCAAAGAAACATGGACGAATTGATATGAAAATGATATATAAATAGACACTTATCAGTAACCAACTTTACTTACTGATTGTAAACAAACTTTTTAACTTTGTAACTATGAGGATCTTGTGAATTATATCTTTTTTATATAATTAAATAAAACATCTAAATAATTCACGTACGATATAAGTCATTAAAATGTAATTTGCTTAAAAAAATAATTTGTATCCATAAAATAATTTTTATTTATAAAAAAATTGATTATAATTATCTACTTTAAGTGCATATAGTTTTTATGTCATCATCTTAAGCATATGCTCTCGAACAAGAGTCTCTTTAGCTAGTTTAGTATTAATCAATACCCTGACTGTATCCTGTTTGGTAGGTCAACTAGATGCACCTAAAATTTCTTGTAGACTTAGCATAATATCTGCAGTTGTGGCATAGTTTTGATGTTGTTGTTGTAATACGTTTGACATAGATGCCAATATATAGCACTTAGCCATATCATTAGCCTTTTGCTACTCATTATGAGCATCTTATTCCGTCATGGATGACCCATCTTCGCGTTGATCAGGACATGAATCACTGAGAACAAATTTGTAATCATCATATGTAAGAATAAGGTGCAAATTCCTTCTCTGGTTAGTCAAGTTTGGACCAGTCAATTTGTTTTAACTCAAAATAATGGTAAAATAATGGTAAGTGGATTATGAGACATATTTCTAAAAATAAAATAACCATACATAAATATTTGAGCTAAAATAAACATCACAATAAACATAATTGCATTAATGCTGTATGTAGAACCTACAACTACATCATATTTATTATAGCGATAATCTAATTTCGTAGTGACAACCCACTGTAGGGTAGTTATTAACTAATCAAACTAGAATCTTCCATTTAATTATTGCATTCATGACATCTCATGCCAAACATATAGTTAATTACGATTTTTATTTAGCCAATTTTTTATTATTAATTGTCACTCCATAGGGAGAATATTGATAACTAAAATTTCGAGAGTAACTATTGTTTCAATCTCAATATACATAATTAAAATCATCACCGTGTTAGCCCTAAGGCTACATGATAATTTTGATGATAACAATACACATTGATTAATTGAGATTTACTAACATGTTTATTTATGTGCAAGAGTAAGATCATTGAAATAATTTTAAAATCAAGAAGAGGCTTATTAAAATGAAGTGTTGAAGCTAAGGAGAAGACTACATGTTAAAGGCACCAAAGTTTAAGAACAAGGATTGACTCAAGGAATGTGACACATGAGCAATGTTCAATCAATTGGTCATATATATCTCTACAAATATCCAAATGATGTGATTCTTGAGCCTTTGGAAAGCTTACTCAATTTATAACATTTCATATGTTTTAATGAAATTCAAATTTCAAGTGCAAGGTTGTCCAAATCATCATGCAAGTTGAAAGACAAATGGAAGCAGCTGACATGAGCACCGAATACTCATTTGGACATATCTTGAGCTAGAAAAATCAAAATGACTTGATTCTTGCGGCATTGGAAAGATGACTTAATGAGGAACATTTCATATGTTTTGAAAAAATTCAAATTTCAAACAGAAGGCCGACATAATTGACATGCAATTCGGTGGACTGACACAGAGAAGAAAAATCAACTCACATGAGCACCGAATAGTGTTTTGGCCATATCTTAAGATAGAGATATCCAAATCTTTGAATCTTAATGTTTTGGAAAGCTTATTCAAATATGAAGATCTTTTATGTTTTGAAGAAATTCAAATTTCAAACGGAAGGCTGACAGAATTATCATTCAAGTCGGTGGACTGACACATGGAAGAAAAATCAAGTCACATGAGCACCGAATGGTGTTTTGGCCATATCTTGAGCTACAGATATCCAAATGACTTTGTTCTTGATGCGTTGGAAAGCTTATTCAAATGTGCAGATCTTTTATGTTTTACAGATTTTCAAATTTCAAACGGAACATTGACAAAAATGGCAGACAAGATTACGGTTTTTATGGTGGGCAGAAAATTTGGAGATGGTGTCTTCACTTGATTAAGTTCATCTCATTTGCCTATAAAAGGAGCCATTCTCCCATGCATTCAAAAGAGCAAGAGAAGTATTCTATCAAGCAAAAAACAAGAGAAATATCAAGTCTAGAGAGCTTTAATATTCTTTATCTACTCTTTGAAGAGAGTTGTACTTTTGTTGTAAAAATTTACTTTGTTCTTGTATTGTGGTGAGAGTGAGATCTTCTTGTAAAGGATAAAAGTTATCCTTGAGAGAACTCTTTCCTTGGTGAGTTGTTCATCAAGAAGAACTCTTGGTGTGGTGTTATCAAGAGTTGAAGAAAGTTGCCTTGGTGAGGTTGTTCATCAAGAAGAACTCTTGGTGTGGTGTTATCAAGAGTTGAAGGAAGTTGCCTTGGTGAGGTTGTTCATCAAGAAGAACTCTTGGTGTGGTGTTATCAAGGGTTGAAGGAAGTTGCCTTGGTGAGGTTGTTCATCAAGAAGAACTCTTGGTGTGGTGTTATCAAGAGTTGAAGGAAGTTGCCTTGGTGAGGTTGTTCATCAAGAAGAACTCTTGGTGTGGTGTTATCAAGAGTTGGAAGAAAAAGTCTTGGTGAGGTTGTTCATCAAGCAAGTTGTAAAGATTTCTACAACTTAGTGGAAAGCCTAACTTGTGGAGCTAGGAGCCCGTGGACGTAGGCGAAGTTTGCCGAACCACGTAAATCGAGTTTGTACTCTCTCTATCCCTTTCCTCTTTACATTTACTTGCACTTGTGATTGTTCTTTATTGATATTCTCTTGATTGCATTCTATCTTCATCTTCTTCACCTTTATTCTCAAAGAAAGTATTAAATAATTTTGATCTTTCAAGAAAAGTTTTCTAAATCCGTTTTGATAAATAAAAACCCAATTCACCCCCCCTCTTGGGTTGCCATACCTGGGTCAACACACCGTAGGGTGATTAATTTTCTTAAATCATATTTTGATCTTATCTATAAGAGATTCAATCTATTAATTATCTTAATGCATATCCTCCTTTAGGGAGCTCACAAGATAAGTTTATCCCTAAATCCTAATGTTTATCCATAAAATAAGTTTCTATCTCTAAAAAATGTACAATTGGATCTCCATTTAACCATAATCAAGTAAAAAATATGTCCAAGGCTACTTTAAAGCACAAGAAGAAGTGAAAATTGATCAATTCTAGCAACTTACCCTGATGATATATCGAAAAACCTTGTGTTCCTCCTCCTCATTTCTTCACTTCTCTCTCTAATAATGTCTCTTCCTCTTCCTCTATTCAAACCTCTCTAACCTCTTTCATTAATCTTCTATATATTTATTTGTGTTATTAACTTATTTGAAGAAAACAAGGGGCGAAATTGCTTTCGGGTTTGGGAAAATTAAAAAAATGATCCAAATTAAGGGACCTCATTAAAAAATGATTTACTATTATATAATTTTGATGCAATAGACCTTTTACTCAACAAATTATCTAATTAACCTTCTCTATTAACTCTCAAGAATGTAAGAAACAAAAAAAAAAGAACGTAGCAACAATAAAACGCAAAAAAAAAAAATATTATCTTCTTCTCTCTTCTGTATCCTTTCTCTCTCTACAATTTCAATATCTCTCTCATCTTCTTCTCTCTCTTCCCATATTTTCCTATACTTTGCCCCTCTTATTCATTATCGAATATACATTTTATTAACCAAGAAGAAAATTCAGTGAAACTTCAACTCAAGTTCCAAAACGAGAGAAAAGAATTCAAGAGAGAAATAAGTAAGGGTTTGGGAATCCGACAGCATGGAATCTGACACTCGACAACATGAAATTCGACACTTGCCAGAATTCGACGCTCGACAGCATGAAATCCTACGCTCGATGGCACGAAAGTCGACCCTCAACGGCATAGAATTTGACACTCGACAACATGAAATCTGACATTTGACGGAATCTGACACTTGACAGCATGAAATCTGACACTCGACGACTTGGAAGCTGACACTCGACGGTTGGAATCCCACGCTCGACAGCATAAAATTCAGCTTGATGGCATGAATTGACGCTTGATATATTTGATGGCATGAAATCCAACACTTGATGGCATGAAATTCAACAACACAAAAGTGATTGAATTAATTAAGTGGGTAAGTGTGGGGAGACATCGAAATGGGATAGTGGTTTGATTACAGTTTAAGGTTTCTGCTGGATGACGCTAGTTTTGAATAAGAGGGAGAAAAAGAGGGAGACAGTGTAGGAAAATATGTGAAGAAGAGAGAAGAAGATGATATTTTTTTTATGTTTTATTGTTGCAGCATTTTTTTTTCTTGCGTTCCTGAGGGTTAATGGAGGAGAGCAATGAGGTAATTTATCGGATAAAAGGTTTACTACATTAAAATTTTGTGGGAGTAGATTATTTTTCAATGACGTCCCCTAATTTGGACCATTTTTTTAATTCTTCCTTTGGGTTTTGTAACCATTGACGGCGTTTTGAGATGGAGTGAAGGAGTTGATTTTTATTTTGATTGCTCGAATGGTTATATGAAAGGCATTGTGGTTATTTGACTGTTTGGCGGCCATGTGCCGAAAATATTTTGACTATCTGGTGATTTCCAAAACCTCCTAATTTGAGACCTAGTTTTAAAATTTTCCCTATGGGTATTGGGCTGACAGTTTTGTTAGGTAATAAAAGAATAAAAAAGCGTAATTTTTTATATAACCACCGATATTTGGTGCTTTCTTATTATTTTTTATTAAATAATATTAATCTTACAAATTTTTTTATAAATTTTTATCTATAAGTAATATAAGGTGATTTGAATAATAAATATATAAAATATGCTCATTTAAGTAGAGGTTAATGATCATATAAATGAGTAATATTATATAAATTTGTTTACATGAGACGATGAGTGAATAAATTAATAATACTATATCGGTTTGTATATATAAATTTGTATAAAAAAATTTAAAAGAGTATCACTACTCTTCATGATTTTTCACCCCTTACTAAGATTATGTTTTTGAAACATTAAAAAAAGTACCAAATTTCAAAAACATTACAGAGCTTGATGATTCCAAAACAAATATTTTATAAATCTAATTTATTATTATAAAATCAAGATGGTAACCATGTTAGGCTCCAATTTCAAGGCAAAGGAAGAAATATTTGAAATTTCTAAACGGCGCCTGAGGCCTTGACCTAAGTTTTGTGAACCGTTAACAATGGCGGAAAGCAACAACACATACGAAGAGGCTCGCAAGAAACGACTCCTTGAAAACAATTCCAGATTACAAGTGGGTCTCCCTCTCACTCTATAACCCATTTCCATTTTCTTCATCACTCTGTTCTTTACTTCTCTATTTGTATGTTTGTTTATTGGGTTGAATTGCTTGAAGCCAGGATTTGGGAATTCCCAACATTAGAAAAAGTCTATCAGAACTCACAAATTTAGAGAAGAAGTCGCAGCCAGGAAAGGTGATGTTTGTCCTTCTTTAAATCTTTGAACTTACTTGTATGTTATGCTTCAGCTTTATAGACGTCTTAGTGTACTTGTTGATTGTTGTCTTTGGTCCAACTTGAACTGCAGCCACGCCTTTCAAGACGTGGATCAAAGAGTGTTACTATAGTAGAACCAAGGCGCTCTTCTCGTGCTCGAAACACGGTTGCTTCGTATGCTGACGACGTGAGTGTCCATTAGTTGCTCTTGTTACTTCAATAGTGAAAGAACTAATAGTTGTTAGTGGAATTGCATGCTATTATGAAATGAAAAACTAGATTTTTATCGTTTTTGTTGCCATTTCAGGTGGAAGTAGACCTTCCGCCTTTACGGAAGAGGTCAAGGTCGAATTCATCATCATGGGCAAGGTCCATTTGGTTCTTTTTGTTGAATTAATGCCAATTTGCTTTATTTAGTTTTGGGTTTAGCTAAGCTACTGGCCTGGTCTGTTACCAGGTTCGGTATCAGAGTATGAATTGTAGGGGAATTGTGAAGATTATTGAAAGTTGTTTGTATGTTTAGTTACATTGCAAGGCCATTAGATGAAATCAGAACCGCTTCTTATGAAGAGAGGGCTCAAGCTTTTAAGGCAGCAGAGGAACTCCAAAGCTGTCTAGAGTCTGGATTTCCTTCTTTCGTCAAATCAATGGTTAGGTCTCATGTTTATAGTTGCTTTTGGTTGGTAAGTTAAGGTGATTGAATTGTTTTCCTCTGAGATCTGTTCTTAATTTACTTTAGCCAATTGCAGGACATGTTAGACGAGAATATGCTGCATAAGTTGTGTTCATTACACTGATTATTTGGTTGCTTCTTTTGATTACTTGAAGGGGCTTCCTACCAAGTTCTGTGAGGACCATCTTCCAAAAACTGTGGTAGATATGGTGTTAGAGGATGAAAATGGCAAGGAATATGATGCTATCTTTATTGGAAAAAGAACTGGTCTTAGTGGGGGGTGGAGAGGTTTTGCATTGGATCACAAGTTAGATGATGGTGATGCACTAGTTTTCGAATTGGTTGAGCCAACGAGATTTAAGGTAGGCTGGTGTATCCTTACTGTAAGGATGAATTCTCCTGCCTTTATTATTATGACCTATTTTTCTGTATAAGCAATTTCCTTCAGATTGTTGTTCTTATGATAATGCTTCAACTGCTGAAGTCCACGCCCTTATGTGTGAGGCATGCTTGACTCTTGATTTCAGTTGATGTGGTTTTCACTTTAGTCAAAGGTTGCCCCATTTACAAAATTGGTCATCGAGCTTGACACTCAAAACTCCCCACATTGACAGGGACTTTTTCCATAATGTATGAGTCGGTTAATTCTACTACAGCACCTTGTCAAACACAGATGAAAAGTAAATAGCATTAAAAAATTGGACATATATGCATACATGTAAAATTCTTGTAATATATATATGAGAGGCCACAATGAATAAAATACACTGGAGCGAATTCAAATTCCTAGTGGATTGATATGTATCTTAATGGATTCATTGATAGAGTTGTGGTCTATCAAGATATCAATTTTACTGCAAAATACAGGGAACGAAGGAATGTCATAAGTAGTGTCAACAATAACCCTCTGAACATTAAAGTCAAAGATAGGCAGTCAACAAGTTTTTGAGTGATGTATTCTCTCTCTCTCTCTCTCTCTCTCTCTCTCTCTCTCTCTCTTTGGAAAGATTAAATGTTTGGTGATTAGTCAAAAAATGTTCTAACCCTTTTCCTAAGAGAATGTTTCTATAATTGTACAGTAGGTTTGGATGGGAATAAAGCAATTATGACTTGACCATTAAGTTTTTGATGGGTAATTAGGGTGTAGGGCTGCCATTATGAATATACTGGATAGAGGTGGACAATTTTGGGTTGCTAAGTGTTAATTGGAACATAAAGTAGTTCAGGAGGATGACATGCTTTCAAATATTTTTTGGAGAATAGCAACAGATTTCCAGGTTTGTAGGGGATATATTATCCTGGTTTAAAAAGGGTTTTTCTGGGAAATGAAATTTTGGTTGCAATATAGGTTAAGGAAGGCTCAATTGTGGTGGGGAAGATAAAGTCATGATAGAAGTCCCTTTTTTAGCTCTGTGCACTGCCAAAAAAAGGAGCAATCTGTCTTGTTTTGCATAAAGAGGTGGTTTAATTATGAGAAACAGTCAACAGATTCCTCTAAATAGACAAACTAATTTCCAAGACAATAGTTCCATGATTTGCATCAGATTTCTAGGTACAAAATTTGGGGCCAGTTTTACAAGGAAACAGCTATTTACAGTTATATGGTGGCAATAAATGATACACACAAAATCTTATCAAATACAATCTGCTGATTTTTGAGTATTCTTTCAACAGCCTTGTTTACTTGTCAAACTTCTTTATTGTCTCAATTCATACTATATCCTATTCGACTAATCTCTATCTGCATTCTTCGCTTGTAGATATACATAATTAGGGCGCTGCGACTCAGCAGTCAAGAACGCAATGCCAATGTCACAGGCAAAGATGGGTTTACAGCTGATACCAAAGAGGCAACAGAAGTGGTTATGGAGCTTGACTTGCAAACAGATCAACCAAAAGAGAGTGACATGTTAAGTCCATGTAAAATTGGTTCTGAAGGAACAAAGGATGTAAAGCTAGCTAAAAAGGGTAGATCAACTTCTGAAAAGCTTAAAAAGAAAGGGAAACAAGCCAATGGTGGAAAATTGAAGAAGGAAATATCAGTCGAGGATAAGAGAAAAAGTGCCTCCTTCAAGCCTAGAAAGAAGCCGTCTCCAAAGTTGTTCAGAAAGAAAGCAAACTAGAAAAGAGGAGGGGAAGGAAACTTCAAAAGCAAGTAAGCCACACAAAACTACTGCATTTGACCATTTTCTCAGAGCTACAATGAATAGATCTTTCCTAGGCTCTCCCAATCTTAGATGATTAATTTATGCAAGCATTGTTAACAGTATGGTATGCATCTTTTGTTTTTGTTGATTTGGTAAATTAACCTTTTTCGTTCTTATAATCACCGACTTTCGAGAGATGTTCATTTATACTTTCTTAGTTTCATAAAAATATATGAAATATCATCATACTTAGCTCTCTCTCGTTATTAATGCTTTTAAATAGCGGAAGTAGAAAGTACAGAACAAAATTGTCATTTTAGACTTTTGATAATTCAAAAGTGTATTTTTAACAAAAATTGAACTTGAAATATGGAACTTTGAGGTGTACATAAACACATTGAAAAAATTTTACTGATTTTGCCAGGGATAATTTTGTTCAAAGTTACGGTATTTATATTGACTATTAAAATAAAGATTAAAAATGAATTACCAAACACCAAACGATTGCCCCTTCAGCATTGAGAAGAGGCTAACTGTACACAGCGGTTTTCCAGCCTAGATATATCCCAAATATAACCCCTAATGATGTTTCTTCTTTTTTCTTCATGAACAAATATACTTCCTAAAATCTAATTTTTATTTGGGTCGAAATCTTCATTTTAATTTTGATGATTAAATAGGCCGACCTCCCTAAAGATTATATTCCATAATTCTTTAACTACCTTGATCTAGTAGATTGATTTTCAAGTATAAATCTAACGGATGATAACATAACAAAGGCCGACCGCATGTATGCCAATCTATCAACCAATTACCAAATCCAACAGACATGCAACATCATTTTGTCAATAGTCAAGTCGTTAGATGGCACCAGTGGCATACACTAAAAACCGTTTTAAGAAAAGAGTGATTTAAAACTAGAATCCTATATCAAGTCTTGGTTGTAAAATGGAAGGTATCTCAAACTTGTTCTGAACATCAAAGATAAACTCAATAGCATACCACAACAGATAAATCTCAGCAGAAACTTTGGTTCAAATCCCACAGGTATTTTGATATAAAAAGGACAAAATGAGAACATTGGTACTAGAACAAGTGCTTCAAACACATAAATGCTAGAAGTTTGCTAAGTTCTTTCATGGAAGTTGCATTAAAAAGATCCTAAGCTGTGGCGGGTAAAAATGCTCTTCCCGGTTGACGATAAGCCAAGGGTCCATGACATCCAAGAAGCTGGAAGAACCGATCATTTATCAGTCAAAAATAGGAAAAACATCCTTAAAATTACAAAACAGACAGACAATATTAATAAAGGAAACTGAAATCATATAGGGCGGCATGTACTATACTGATAATCATAGAATTGAATTTGCAAACTAGATTTAAAAAAGAAGGTTTGTAGAAGACGTTAAAGACAGACCTTAGCATTGACACCATCAGGGACAATACGGTTCTCTGACTTGAATTTCAAATAATCAGTGCGGCTGAACTTGGTAAAACCCCTGAAAATTGCATTAAGAAAGCAAAAATAAGGATGAGTAACCGAAGACCAATATGATAAGAGTACAACAATATCCTACAAATCTTCATAATCTAGTAGCTTCATAGAAAAATGTCCACATACCACTTCCTGCTGACAATGATCTTTTGACGACCAGGGAACTTGAATTTTGCACGGCGTAGGGCCTCCTGTGCATGATGACTGTTGCTGTCCTTGCAGCGAACAGACAGAAGGACCTGTCCAATGGCCACACGAGCACAAGTTCCCTGAGGTTTACCAAAAGCACCCCTCATACCTGTTTGTAGCCTATCAGCTCCAGCGCAGGAAAGCATCTTGTTGATACGCAAGACATGGAAAGGGTGAACACGGACTCGCAAATGGAAAGCATCCTTTCCAGCATACTTGGCCATATATTTGTTGCAAGCAATTCGGGCAGCCTCAAGTGCTTCACTTGAGACATTTTCCTTCTCCCAAGATACCAAGTGAACACAGAAGGGGAATTCATCAACTCCTTTCTTCTTCATTCCTACATCATAAATCCTGATCTTTGGGTCAGGCACACCACGGCAATACCTTGACTTAGGATACGGCTTGTTCTTGATCTGACGATAACACCTCGCTGGTCCTGCACAATTATTCCATGTTAAAACGGTATTACCGCATATCTCAACCCTTCAAATATCCAAACTACACCAACGCCAATAAAATTTGCAAACTACTGAACCGGATGTTGGACAAATGCTGCAATAGAAAAATAACCCACCCGAGATCTAAACACTAACAAAGTATTTATTCACTCATAAACAAAAACTAAACCGAAATACTAAATTCCCAACTCAATATGGCAGAATCTAAAAATAAAAAATATTCGGGATCTTCCAACAGGAGCTAAAAATTGAAGCAATTTTTACAAACAAAGCGAAAAAATGTAAAACAAAATCCAAAACAAATCTCTAAACAAAGATCGCAATTGAAACCCAACAAAGCAAACTACCAAATTTCCAACCTTAGGCTAGCCAAATAACAACCTATTCAAATAAACCATACTTGTGCATTTAACATATTAAAAAAAAAAAGCGACAACAGTTTAAGCAAGCATCTTAATCCACATGAAAGCAGAACTCAAAACCACGAATACCAAAACAACCAACCAAATCTATACTTGCTAACGCAAAAACAAAAACCCAGAAAGCAAATAAACTTATATTCAAAGCCCAGAGAGCAAATAAGTAAAAATTTGTTTATTGTTTGTCAAAATCAGCCCATGAGAAGAACCCATTTCGATGGTTCGTTAGAGAAACAAAAAAAAAAAAAAAAAAGAGAACTTACTCCTCCCCATGGCGGATGCTGCTGTGGGATATGCGGCAACAGACAGAAACCCTAAAAAATGAGAGAGAAGCAATTGGCGGAGTCGTATATAAATAGATAAGTGAAAAACCCTAACACGCTTCGACGCTTACATGTACACGTCTGTGCTTCCGTCAGTTGGACTGGACAGCCCAAATTTAATCTTTCAGAGGGTTCTAGATCCGGTCCAAATCTTGGCCCAATTTGAATTTCTCTTCTTGTTTCTTGGACTTAACTTCGTTTGGTCTAACTTCACTTCGTTTAATCAGGATACAATTCCCTTGACATCCCTCATCTTTGGTGAACAGACAATAGAGTCCCTTTTTAGAACTCATCTGATCTTTGACATGAAAATCAAACACATCCTCTGATGTCACAATTTTTTGGTTTTTTGGTTAGATTCTCTGGGTGCGTTTGTTGTACCGTATTAAATTTTATTAGTTTTTGAGATTGTATTGGATTGAATTTAATGTGATAGGACTGGATATTATATAGTGCTATACTGTGTTTTAAATAAACACCGCATATAATAACAAATACAATTATTATTTCCTAATGATTTAAATAGCTGAAAATTCAAATATGTATTTGTTATATAATTAATTAGTAAATTAAGGATACCAATTAAATCATTAATTTATAATAAATTATAATTGAATTTTTGATAATTTATTATTAATTTCACATCAGTATTTATAAAATTACTCAATTAAAATTTAGTTTAATATTTTCTATATTAAATTAATAAATAATCTTTAAATTTATTATTTTAATAATATTTGGTATTTAAAAAATTAACAAAACTATAGGTGTTAGTCAACATATAGAACGTATCATACCATTCTAACACGCCGAAAAATTTTGGGTTTTTTACACTATTTGTATCGTATTTGACCTACCATGAAGTATTTCATGACGTTTCGTGCCTAGCACAAAAATTCTGTTGGAGGCACAACACGAGCCATATGACATGGTTCGAATGGATTATGTTGTGCCTATGACCATGTCTATTCGTGCTTGGGCCAAAGCTACATGCAAAATTTATTTATTTTTAAATTTTAAATTTTTATCAAAAAGATATATTTATCTTAAAAAGACTAATTAACCTCTTAATTAGGAGGCCTAAACATCTCTTTTAAGAAAAATATGCTTATCTTAAAAATCAATCAAATTTTTAATTTTTTAATAACCTAAATTATTTTAGAATTTTATAAATAACATCTTTTAAACTATTTTCAATAATTATTACTATCTTGAGTTAAAAATTACATCATTTGCTTCGTTAAAAGTAAAAAACTAAAAATTTTATTTAAACAAATATGGATCTACTAGTGAATTTATAAAACAAGATTTGAAATCTTTGTTAATAATTTGAACTAAAAGTACAATTCTTTAAAGATAATATGAGAATTCTATCATTATAATTAAGACTCATCATTTCATTTGATTAAAAATGCATTCATTTTATAAAATAGATTAGAAAGAGATGACTTAGAGATTTACAAGAAGGACTCAAATGGGAGTGTAGGATCAAGTAAACTAAAAAATTTAATGATTCACTTCTTCTAGTTCAAAATTGGCTTATTTTATTAAATTGATTAAAAAGCTAACCGTGCCCATTCATGCCTTTTTGTGCCTATTCGCGTTCATTGTGTTTCGTGTTGGCACAGTCCATCTTGCAAAACTTTTAACCCATCCTAGTTCAATTCTCATTTTGTATTATGTCATGTTGCTACAATTTTTGTGTTTGTGTTGTACTTGTATTATATAATTTCATGCTTGATCATTTTGTGCTCGCGCATGGCCCAACCCTTTTGACATGTCTAGCAGTCAGCCGGTTACTTATTTTGCATTAACAAATGCATGAGGGAGGGTTAACTTCTGTTAAAATAGTACCCTTTATATGCAATCTAATGCCATCCAATCCAACTCAAAATTAGTACCAAGCACAATAAATTAATTTAATGCTATGCAATTTTATGTTATATTGCATATCAAACCAGCCTTAATAGTAAGGGGTTTGAGTAATTTTTATAAAAGTTAAGGGAGGACAAGGATGAATCAATCAACGTAGAAAAGATATTAATTCATATTCTTTAGGTTAGAAAACAATTTTTCTTCTATTTATCAACGACTTTTTATATTTACTAAAATACGTCATGTTCTCATCATTTTGAATTTAAAATAGGATACTAACCATTAGAACATGTTAGATCTATGTTTTTTTAGCTTTAGTTTTGTTCTTCTAAGTATAAAGGACTGATTGTTTTTTGGTCTGAAGTCTGAATTTAACTTATTCTCACTCAGGCTTCAGATCTTTTGATGATGATTTTTTTTAATTAAGATTTAATATAAGATATTTAATCTGAATGGAAAAACTAAAAATTCTAACTTTTATCTAAATGCAAATGTCTGAATCATTTATAATTTCTTTAATTCTCTTAATGCACTTATAAAAATTTATTTTTGACCAATTTGTACTTAGCCTCATATTTTAATTTTGGGACATTATTATTTATTTTTAATTTTATATTATGATCCTATATATTTTTAAAATTATTTTATAGTCATTTAGCTTATTATATATCAATTTTTTTTTTAAAAATAACTTCTTTCCCAATTATGCACTTTTAATAAATTTAAATTATAAAAAATTTTGATATACAAATACTTTTACTATGCAAAATAAAATTACAAGTGAAAATAATATATATAAATAGGGATAGATGTGTAAAAACATTAGTTTTCAAACATTTCAATTCAGATGTTAAAATAAAAAAACAAACATATCATTCTAATTTTTATATAACTCATTCATATTTCAGTTTATTCATACCTATTCATACAAAAAACAATCGCCCTCTTGGTTTTGGTTGGAGAATCTCTTTCTTCAAATTTTCTATACATGCAACACAATTTTGGTATAAATTGGACATCTAGAAAAAAATATTTGACCTTGACCTGGATCTAATCTTGGCCAGTGTTGATTCAAGGATTTTTGGGGCCTAAGATGAAAATTATAGAATAAGTTTTTTGATATTTAATATAAAAAATTAATTAAATTTTATGTTATAACTTTTTTATTTAAAAACTTCATCATATTTCTATTAATATTGTTTATTAAATTATTCAATTTTCTTTGGTATATTTTTATTATTTTCTTTACATATTTATCAAGAAGCTTTGTTTTTAGGGTTTCACTAGTTTTTCCAAGGTTGGAGGTATTTGTACCTATATTTTTTATGAACACACCCACTCACTTAATAAACTCGCTCCTTAAATTTAAATTTTTTATTTTTTACTTTCATACCCACCCTAATACCAATTACAACCATATTAAAAATAAGAGTGGTGCTACCCTTACAAACTATCCATACAAACTCACTTATACAAACTTATGTTGTATTACTGAATGATTATCACATCATTCACATCGATTAAGGTAATTAAAATTTAAAATTTACACATCCAATCAAATTATTATATGTTAGTTTGTATGAGTAAGTTTGTATTGATAGTTTGTAAGAATAGTATTATTCTAAAAATAAATTAGTAAACTAATTGTTTTCCTAAATATATTTAGGGTGGGGCTATTTGCACCCTTTTTTTTTTACCCTGAATACCCATTTACTTACTACACCTATATTAGAAAATTTAATGTTTAATCAATTTCTTTTACACCCTATGTAATACCAAAGCAATAATGCTACAGTTACAAAGTTTATACACAACGTTGAGTGGCATCAAGTGGATAGAAAAGATTAATATGAGTTGTCAATATATAAATGTTGTTGAGTCATGAGGCATTGAATAAGCGATGCCACATCAAATTTGTATGCTAATTTTATATAAAGACTTTGTAAATGTAGCATTACCCATATCAAAAACATCCTCAATTAAATCTTTTCCTTTTTGTTTATTTTTAATTTCTTTCCCTATTTTCCTCTGTGCGTCCATGAAACCCTATCATGTTTTTCATCTATGAAATATCATTTGAAATTGTATCATTTGATCATTCCAACAAAAATTATTTAAGAAATCTGAAGAAAAACGAAGCCGTGGACCTACTATATCAAGTTGCTGGTTCTCTTCCCATGAGTAATTTGTTAAGAGACTAATTTAAGATCTGTATTTGCAAATTTGCCAAATATTAAAAAATAGGAAAAATATTACAAATAACCTTGAACTAAGGTTCAATATTATATATAATATTAACATTTAATATAATATTATCCATAACCTTGCTAACACCAAATTCTATTAAATTAGTCTCTTAACACATTAAAAACATATATAATGACAATTACACCCTTCAAGCTTACTATTTTCTATTATTTAAATATTTTTAGTTGACCTAACATTTAAATCAAGGAGTTATAAATTTTTTTACCAATACCCTTATAAAACTTTTAGAAAAGATACATAATAAAAGTCAAATTTAAAATAAAGAAGATAAATTATATAAAAACTGATGATAAATTAAACTAATTAAAATAAAATAATTTCATTAAAATCTAGTGTTTTGATACTAAAAATTAAATAAAATTAATTAAACTAACTAAAATAAAATTGCAACCTAAAAGAAATTTTCTTATAATTAAATTAAAATAAATATAAAAATATAACAAGAAAAAAAGACCATAATATTAAAACAAACTATTTTAAAATTAATCTAAAATACCAATTAATTTTGTTCAAACAACTGAAGTCGCCGAAATGTAGTATGTTAAAAAGGCATAGTTGGTGGGTGGTTGATGCATTTATTTTATGCGTTTTATTGTTTATAATTTTTTTCATCAAAGTTTTATATGATTATTTTATTTAAAAAATAAATACATTACTACTTAAACAAATGACTTAAGTTACTTTTTTACCTTCTAGATATTAAGTTTAACTGAATTAGTTAACGGCGGGCTTATGAATAATATTATATAAAACATTAAGGTTATGTGTCATATAAAATTTTTATTTAGGGAAAGGGGTATTTCCCCTAAAGAATATTAATTTTATTTAGAGAAGGGCTCTTTTAACATAAAATTTTAGATGCAATTTATTATCCATAGTAGTAAATTATATTAAGGACATGATAGTACTAAAATTTGTTTTAAAAAAGATGGTGTTTAGAGTAATAATATGGGTGCGAATAGCCCCAGCCATAAATTTATCATCTTCACACCCATCAGCTAAATAATAATTTAAACGATCATTTCTTTTTTTTTTGTGTGTAAATGATATGAAATATAGGGCTCTAAGGAACTCTTTTAATTAATCGTGCGTGCATGCGTGTATGTGTCTATATATATAAATGAGATTAAAGTAGAGGTGGGTGTAAAAAGAAAAACACAATTAAGTTAATTAAGTTTTATTAATTGTAATTTGTAGAAGGATAATTTTGTAATTAAAATTTCAACAAAAAAGTGGATGCATTTATCAAAAATTTGGGTGCAAATAACCCCATCATTTTTCTAAATTTTTTCATACTTTTTTCATATCTATATTCATATTTTCTAATAGACTCGCCAAAAACATAAGTAAATAAATAAAAGTTAATATTGACAAAAAATTAATAAAGTAGATAGTTATAAAAAATAAAATTATAATCATATACTATTTTTATCAACAATCTTGACAGATTGAGAAAGTTTGATATATGTAATTGAGTTAGAAAAATAAGTTTATAAATAAAATTAAAAAAATTCATATAAAGTTAAGATCCTTAATTTATATTGTTGATGCACGATTTCCAGACGGTCGGAAAGCGGGTCGGAGCTTGAATTACACGTCGGGTCCAATCCTAAGAACAAAGAAAAATAGTCAGGGGTGCCGGCGGTGGTGCCGGCGAAAACCCTCCGACGCCTAAGTCAGTTTCCGGCACACCGGAATTTTATAGGAGAATTTCCTAGAGAGAGAAGCTCTCAAAAGCAAAGGAAATTTAGAGAGAGAATGAGTTCAGAAAAGTGTGCATACCTTGAGCAAAAATCCAGGGGGTTTATATAGACATTAGAAGGAGTCATTGTGAGACCCAGATAATAGGCCAAATAATGGGCTCTAATAGTGGGCTTAGATTTAATTGAGACCCAATTATGTTATGGCTATAACAGTAGTCCCCCCAGGCCCAAGTCGACTAACGGGTCGACATATAGGGACGATTGAGTTATCCAGGGAGCGTAATTTAAATGTATTAGGAGGCAGGCCTGAAGATGTAATTTATCATATATGTATGCTTTGTGTGGCTTAAACCCTAAATAGGCGCCATATATAGGATAACGAGTGTTGGAGAGTAGGGCTTGCTCAAAAATAGGAGGAAGCACCTTGGAGGCAAGCGGCGCAGGCGATCCAAGCAAGTAAAATTCTCCAGTCCAAGCAAATAAAGCTTTCCAGTCAAAGCAAATTTTTCCAAAGCAAGTAAAGTTTTCCAGCCGCCACTAATACTTTATATGCACTTCTTTATTATTATTATTATTTTTTCTGTTTGTACTTTACATTGCATTGACTTTATGTTTTTTTTTTTGGAAGATTTAAACATGAACAAATGCCTATGTAGTAGAAACACGCAGAAGCTTAGAATGCATGGAGTAGACTTGAAATATTAGGGCTGTTACTATTAGTTTTGCATGGTTAAAATTAATTAGCATGCTTTATATTATAAAATATATGCAAAAGTGGGCTGGTAAGGACTTTCGTGAAGCACTCAAGCATGCATGATGGCATGTAGCATGTAATAGTTAATATTCCATGAAGTATAGGTTTGCATGATACAATATGGGATATGAATGCTAGGATGTGACGGATTATGACGGATTATAAGCATAGTGAGCATGCAAGATTCCATTAAACGAATGGAAACTCGTTACTTCATGCTGACTATATAAGTAGGCGTGTCATGACTCCATGAATAAAGGCTGAAAATATTAACCAAAATAAACACTTACCGAAACCTTGGTCATGGTTATACTTTGACAACCCAATTCGAAGCTGTTAAACAATGTGAAATATAATGAACACACCAACTAGGCTGGAGACAACACCATGAAATATGTAGGTCTATGTAAAATATAAGGGATTTAGATGCATGAAACTCAAGAACCAAAGTGAGTTGCTATGGTTCAACAGATTTGTGAAACTAAACGTGATTATAGTTGTGCTTAAGCATACTTGGGAACGTGATAAAGGGTGGATGAGTGATCAATGAGTGAGAAGGCTCCTAGAACGTGTCTTTTCAACTAGGTGAGTGTGAAGGAGTGAGTGCTTCGTGAGGGAGGTGAGAAGACAAGCTACTGGGCGAGTGATGAGGGGCGAGCTCGCTAGGGGCGAGGGGCGAGCTCCCAGAGGCGAGGGCCGAGCTTGCAAGGGGGAGGAGTGAGTTTCCAAGGGCGAGGTGCGAGAGGTTATGTCCTAAGAGGAAGTAGCAAACATGCGAAGACCGAATGGCAAGCACGTAAGGAATGAAGGCAAGCATGCAGGGAAGTGAAAGGCGAGCTCGCGATGGGCGAGCTGTATGCGGAGGCTGAGCTCTATGCGGAGGCCGAGCTCGTGAGGGCGAGCTGCATGCGAAGACCGAGCTCGCGAGGGGTGAGGTGCACGCGAAGGCCGAACTGCATGGTTGAGAAGTCGTGATTTTGTTTCTACGTAATTTCCAGTTGCAGGGGCCTTGCTGCAATTTTGCAAACTTCAGTTCAGTTGCAGGGGTCTTTCTGCCAGTTTTGAAAACTTCATTTTTAGTTGCAGGGGTGTTTCTGCTAGTTTCAAAAACTTCATTTTTAGTTGCAGGGGTGTTTCTACAAGTTTTGAAAACTTCATTTTTAGTTGCAGGGGTCATTTTGCAAGTTTTGAAAACTATGCACAGGGGGCATTTTGCAAGTTTTGAAAATTTCATTTTTAGTTGCAGGGGTCTTGCTGCCATTTTTAAAAACTTCATTTGCAGGGGTCTTTCTGCCACTTTGGAAAACTATGAATAGGGGTTTTTTGCAAATTTTGAAAACTATGAATAGGGGCCATTCCGCAAGTTTTGAGAACTATGAACATGGGTCATTCTGCTAGTTTTGAAAACTATGAATAGGGGGCATTCTGCAAAATCCTAAAACTTGCCATCTCCCCAAAAATTTTCGATTTTTTTTTTTAAAAGACCAACTATATATTTTTGGTCAAGAACCAACTTGACATTTTTCTTTTCAAGGGTAAAAAATATTTTTCAAGGGCTATTTAAAAAGTTTTCAATATAGTCCCTTAGCATTTCTTTTCTCTCATTTCTTCCCTTCCTTAGTAGACTTGGTTTGATGACTAACAACTCCTCTTTAACTGTGCAGATGGCTAGAATTAAAACTGTGACAGTGCTACGGGGGGAACCAAGTCATCAAACCCAGTCGACAAGGAACAAGGATCTTGCGACTAACCGTGGAGAGGTTAATGAGTTTTATCAGAACTTTTTCGATCAAGATCGTGAGTTAGGACGTAATTTTGTTAATCACAATGTGGTAGATGCTGAGGGGGAGAGTGACCGGTCGTCCTCTTCTACCTCAGATAGTGATCCTGAAGTTGAACACTGGTGGGAAGTCAAGCAAGGAGATTCTAACTCATCATCTTCATATATAAGTCTAAGTGAGCTTCTTGCAACTTGATCATAAATGAGTCTTTAAAGATGAACGAATTGTAATGTGGTAAATCGAATACTTAATTGGTAATCTCTTTATAGGTCTCCCTATGGGAGTTGTCATACATGCATAAGTCCTTAGAAGGAGTTATTACATATATAAAGAGATCATGGATAATATATTTATTTTAAGTGCTCAACATTTCATGGATGACGAAGCAACCTCCCATCCATGGTGACCAGTCTGTAGGTGCCTGGTCGGATGACTGCTTTGACTCGATAAAGGCCCTCCCAGTTAGGCCCCAATGCTCCATCAGTGGGATCTCGAGTACTTTGTAGTACTTGCCCACTTAGCTTATGCCCACGGAAAGTTCTCCTCGAATCATCAATAGCTTATGTGCCTTCTCTTTGAAAGCCATGTTGTAGCATTCTCGAGAGGCTCGCTGTTCACCTCTAACTTCTCCTATCCCCGAAGGTGTTGGAAACTTCAAGATATGATGATAGACACCCATTACTGCTTTGAAGTCATAAAGTGATGGTCGTCCAAGAATGGCGTTATAAACACCCGGATGATCTACCACGAGAAAATTCACCATCTTGGTTGTCTGTAGGGAGCCTTCTCCCAAGGTCACAGGTAACGAAATTGCTCCTTCAGGAATAACCTTTCCTCCAGCGAATCCCACCAGAGAAGTTTGGATGCCTCTCATATCTCTACGGTTAAGACCCAATCGATCAAATGCATCCAATGACATTATGTCAGCTGAGCTCCCGTTGTCAATCAATACTCTTTTTAACCTTTTATTGGCCACAATTACGGTGAGGACCAAGGCATCACAATGAGGATGATGGATACCATGAGCATCTTGAGATGAAAAAGAGATAACGTCATGATCCCTAGCATTGGTAGAAGAAGCCGTCAAGTTGACTTCATAACGAGGGAGGTCATATCTTGCTTGCCTAGCTAGGTGCCTTCGGGCTTGGGCACTTGGACCAGCCACTACTCCCCCAAAAATCGTGGCTACTTCTTCTAATGGTTCTTTCCCTTTGTCATTCTTGCTAGATGGTTCGGGGGGCGATAAATGTATTCTTGTAGCTGGCCATCCTTGATAAGACCCTCAATTTGTTTCCTCAATTCAAAGCAATCTGCAGTGTTATGACCATGAGCCCGGTGGAAATGGCAAAACTTTCTCTTATCTCTTGCTCTTGGATCCGACCGTAAAGGGGCAGGTTCTTTCAGTAGTCCCTTATCTTTGATTTCTTTCAAGATATCATGCTGTGGCATGTTAAGTAATGTGAAAGTACGGTGCTCCTCTTGGGGTCGATCATTATGCTCTTGGCGGGATTGGGTGGATGACCCTTGCAACAAGAGACGATCATTTCTAAATGTATCTCACACGGAGCATCGGTCTGAGGTTGATCTCTGATTTCTATCATGATGCTCTCTCCTGTGATTGCCATACGGTCGTCCATCTGTACGCGAGGAATTAGGCATCACCGGAGTCTGCCCAGGATAATTTGCTTGATAAATTTCCTCTGCATCGGCATGGCTAGAGATCCTTGCCAATGCTTCTTGGTACGTGCGTGGGAGGTTAACAGAAAATTTCTATGCTAGAGGGAGCTCCCCTTTGATTCCTTGGACCAAACCTTGCATAGCATAACCATCATTAAATTGATCCACTCGAACAACCTCCTGCTGGTACCTATCCACAAATGCACGGAGGGATTCATTACGACCCTGCTTGATTGAAAGAAGGCTCTGTGCTGGTCGACTTCTTGTTTTCATATTGCTAAAGTGCGTGAGAAAACTACGAGCAAGCTCATCAAAGCTGGAGATGGATGAGGCTGGTAACCTCCTATACAATTGCTTAGCTGATCCTCCCAGGGTAAGAGAAAAAGTTCTACACATTATTCCTCCTGAGACCCCTTGTATCTCCATATGAGAAACAAAAGAGTCTAAATGCTCTCGGGGGTCAGTTGTCCCTTGGTAAAGCTCAAGTTGTGGCATCCGAAATCCGTATGGGTATCTTTCCCTTAGAATATCTTCAGCAAAGGGTGATTCCCATTGTGGACGACCATCCTCTTCTCCTCCTGAACGCTTAATCAACTTCTCCAGTTTATGAATTTTCTCATCCATTTCTCGCTTGAATTCCGCATAATGATTATTTGATGTTTCCTCTTCTGAGACATCCATTGGAATAACATTTGGGCGATGATCCTTACTTCTAGATGGTGAGTTGGGGCGAATTCTTTTTGATTGGAAGTTGCCCCTTGGAGCGTAAGGACCATGATAAGAATAGGCTGGCTGATCAACATTACTTCCTTTTGGTCCTTGCTCGACACTTGTATGACGCTTTTTATTTAAAGAGTGACGAAGGTATACTACTTCCAATCGTTGTTCAGATATGATGAGTGGAGGAAGAGGGATCTTTGGGTGACCATCTCCTCCCTGAACAATAGGATGGGAAAGATTTGGTTGAATAACCTGCTGGAGAGGTAATCCAGTGGTCTGGGCGACCAGGTCAGTATATCCACCGACATCAGTTGGGACATTAGCTACCATCATAGCATTCATTGGGGTGTTTCCAGTAGCATTTCCAGCCTGTTGAGTACTCTGTCCAAAAGCTTGATTGAACATGGTCACCATGTGGTTCATTTGCTCACCAAAATTTCGCATGGTATGCTCCATAGTAGTCAATCGACTCGTCTTGCCTTTCTTTGGTCTCCTAGGTAGAAGTCGGGGTTGCTTGGGATTAAGGGCCATCCCAGAGGATATTACTAAAGCTCTCCCAGTATCAACTACCCTTCGACGTCGGGGAGGGGCTTCTACTTCGATTTCTTCGTCAACCTCTTGGGAGGTTGAGTGTTGGGATGCATGACTCATGATGTATTTGATTATGTTCGGATGGGAGTAACAACTAAAGAGACTTAGATTGTCATTCCCACAGACTGCGCCAACTGTTGATGCACGATTTCCAGACGACCGGAAAGCGGGTCGGAGTTTGAATTACACGTCGGGTCTAATCTTGAGAACAAAGAAAAATAGTCAGGGGTGCCGGCGGTGGTGCCGGCGAAAACCCTTCGACGCCCAAGTCAGTTTCCGGCACACCGAAATTTTATAGGAGAATTTCCTAGAGAGAGAAGCTCTCAAAAGCAAAGGAAATTTAGAGAGAGAATGCGTTCAGAAAAGTGTGCATACCTTGAGCAAAAATCCAGGGGGTTTATATAGAAATTAGGAGGAGTCATTGTGGGACCCAGATAATAGGCCAAATAATGGGCTCTAATAGTGGGCTTAGATTTAATTGAGACCCAATTATGTTATGGCTATAACATATATATCAATGTTTTATCTTTTTAATAATTCATATCCAAATCTTGATATCTTTTTGAAATTTGAAAATAAATTTTATATAAATTTAAAAATAAAATGATATTATTTAATTACATTTAATTTCTAATAGAATTAATTATAGATATTTAAGGAAATAATTTATGGTTAATTAAAATCTCTCCCTAAAGTATTGATTAAGAAAATGATTATACCGATCATTTCAAATATTGCAAATTGCCACTCAATTAGAATTGCGGCCACAACTTTAACAACAAAATGGTCCTTGACGTTAAATTTAATAGAATCAAGGACATAGCTTTATAAAACTACTTATCAAATTGTTAAATATTAAATTTATTTTAAATTATACAAGATCAAAAATTAAAAAATAATCAAAGGACTTTAGTGGTCTTTATCTGCATCTCACCACCACATTTATTCTCTACAATACGAACCCAAAGCTCACAATACGAACCAAACTTTCTCTAATCTTGAACTATTTATCCCCAGGAACCATATAATATGATTTTGATTTAACAAAAAGCACCAATAACACAAATGAAGAAGTCAAGCTGAAACCTAAAAGATATTAGTTCAATTCAAGGCCTCACAAAAATGCTTGTTGGACAGCATCACGTGGATTACTATGTGTTCTAGTCAATCTATGTGATATTTATGTGTTGGCATTTTGAAAGAAAATAAACTTGTGATATTTTTACCGTATTACCTTCCTGTTTTAAACTGATACAGTTAAGTAACACTTAATTGGATAATATCTCTAGAATTTGGATTTGAATTAAGGAAGTTTTTATTTTATCTCACTTTAGGAAAACATACATATTTGATTATTTATTGGATATCCTAACGTGATTTAGCTTTCTTATATCTTTAAGATTTACAAGGTAATGAATGATTTGTGAAGATCTTGAAAAATCCTTGTTCAATAAGGAAAGTTTATTGGATGAGTACTTAACTAAAATAGTTTAGTCTATATCTAGTAAACGTTTTGTGTGCAAGTTGTGTGAGTTACCTTGAGTAGTGATAAGACTTTATGCTTATCATGATTTGTTTGTCTGGAGAAGGTTATTATCGCTTTGGATAATTGTAATATAATTTGAGAGGGACTCTAATTGTGGGAAGTGTACGTGCAGCAAAGCTTCAGGAAGTTGGTTTGCTATGAATGAAGTTCTTGGGGATTAGAGCATAGTTTATATAGGATAAGTGAGTGTGAGTGAAGTGAAGTTCATCAACTATAAAGTCCCAGTCCTTGTAAACATGAACATCATAGTGAATTGCAGCTTGGCTGCCCGTGGATGTAGACTTGTTTAAGCTAAACCACATAAAACTTCTTTATGCAATTTTTATTTATGTCTGTTACATATTTTATAACTATTGTAGTTTTGTTTTACGTAATTGAGTTTGTGGCATCAGAACTTACAATTGGTATCAGAGTAGAACACTAACATAGTGTTGTAGATTTGTCATTATTCGTAAGCCATGGACTTTCACAAGCACAGAGGTTCAATTAATCATCCACCACTTCCCGAGGAAGGAAATTATGGATATTGGAAGGTCAAGATAATGTTCTTTCTTAAGACTATAGATGAGAAGGTATCGAAAACTATTGTTTATGATTGGAGTCCACTTACTCAAGTTAATCAAGAAGGTGTTAAAGTTATGAAAGAAGAATCAACTTGGAATCAACAAGACTATGATGCAGTTTAATCGAATTCTGAAGTAATTCATTCTTTTTTCAATGCTATCAATTCAAAAGCATTTAGTGTTATCTCTTCCTGCACGTCATCCAAAAATGCATAGGAGAGACTCCAAAACAAGTTGGAAGGGATTACATCAGTTGAGAGAACAAAAATTTTGATGTTTGCCTCTCAATTCGACAAAATCAAAATGCAAGAGGATGAAATAACTTCAAACTTTTATGCAAGACTTTGTGAGATAACAAATGCTACAACCTTGTTGGAAAAAACATATAATGAATTAGATGTTATTTTAAAGATTCTCAGATCACTATTGAAAAACATGAGGCCAAAGCTACTACAGTTATTGATACTCAGAATCTTATGAGCTGAAAATGGATGAGTTGCTAGGATCACTTCAGTCGTATGAAATAACATTCATGCCACAAATCAAGAAGAACAAGTCCATTGCATTAACAGCCTCATCATAAAAAACAAAAGAGAATTATGAAAAGACAAAAACCTTAGATGACCAAGAAGTTGCTTTAATGGTAAGAAACTTTAAGAAATTTCTCAATAAGAATTCCAAAAAGAAGAATCAGTTCAAAAGTCAAAAAGTGGAGAAAAATACAAATGATTTAAAGAAGTTCAACCGGGAATCGGAAAAGATACCATAAGTGCAGTATTTTAAGTGTTTAGGATGCGGACATATCAAGTTTGAATGTGCAAATTTAGAGAAGAAAGGCAAAGGCTTAAATGCTAACTGGAGTGATGGTGACTCTGAAAGTAGTGTAGGTGAGCAAGAGTAGCAGATTAGTTAGATTGCATTTATTACATCAACATCGACAAAGGGAAGATAGTCATGCATGAAACAACTGAATCAGTCACTACAGAGGTAACTAATGATGCTAATACAGAATCTATTTTAGATATGACTTATCATGAACAATTGCAGGAAGCCTACATTGATCTTCATCGTGCATGGGCTTTCAAGTTTAAAAAAATAAGGAGAATGAAAATAGAATTTAGGAGCTTATAAAAGAAGTTGAAATTATGACATGTGAAAAGGTGAATTTGGAAGAAATTGTCTATGAACTTGAAGCATTTATTAAGAAACTGAAATTGGAGTTGATTGAGAAAAATGAGTTCATAAAGGAATATGAAGCTTCTATTCGGTATCTATCAAAAGGAGCCAAAAAGCTAAATGAAATTTTGGTCCAAAGGAGACATAGCAATATTTAAGCATGGAATGGGTTTTGAAGCTCACAACCAAGCATCCTCTTCAAAAATAACCTTTGTGAAAGCTTTTGGATCAAGCATTTCACAAAAATCAGAGTCTTCAACAAAGTCAGAATCATCAAAGTCTGACATCTTAAGCAAGTTAGGCAAAACCTCTTCTTCCAAAAATTCTAAGAATTCATTTCATAGTGCATTGTCACATTCTGTGAAATCTACAATGTCTGTGACTAGAATATTTGTGCCAACATGTTACTTTTGTGGTGTTAAGGGACATATTAAGCCTAGATGTGATAAATTGAACAATCTGCTGTACCAAAATGAACAGTAGCATAGGCAGTCAAGTAACACACAAAATAAATAGTCATACAAAGCATAATGGAACTGGGTTGAAAAGAACACAGATAAATGTAATGTTGCTTAACTATTCTGAATGCATCTACTAATTCTTGGTACTTTGATAGTGGTTGTTCATGACATATGATAGGTAATGAAGAGTTGTTGAAAAATTTCAAATCATGCAGCCAAGGTTCAATCACATTTGGAGATGGTGCTAAAAGCAAAGTCATGGGTAAAAGTACCTCATGTGTTACTGGTTTACCTAAGCTTAATGATGTTCTTTATGTTGAAGGTCTTAAAGCTAATTTGCTTAATATTTGTTAGATTTGTGATATATACTGTTGAGTTTAATAAGAATAATTGTATAGTTCTTTATTTCAACAAGTATTGCATTATTGAGGATAGTAGGTCTAATGACAATTGTTATTTATTGACTAAACTGAGTGTATTACTTACAAAGACTTTTGAAATTGAATTATGGCATCAAAAACTTGATCACATGAATTATAAGGACTTGTTAAATTAACTACGACTAGTGCAATTAGAGAAGTGCCTAAGTTTGAGATAAACCTGACATTGTGTTTGGCCCTTGCCAAAAAGGCAACAAGATTAAGAGTTTACATGGTTCTAATTCTTTTCTTGGTACCTCAAAGATTCTTGAACTGCCGCATATGGATCTCATGGGTCTAATGTAAGTCCAAGGCATAGCAGGAAAGATATGTGTTATGTCTTGATGACTATTCAAGGCATACTTGGATAGATTTTGTTAAGGAGAAATCTGATACATTTGATGTGTTTAGAAACTTGTGTGTCAGGTTGGATCGAGACTGAATAAAATAGAAAAATCGAGAGAATTGATGCGTTCGAAACTAGCAAGTATACTAGTCGCACAAGTAATAAAGTGATAAGTAAGATATCGTTCCCACGAGGATTGATTCTAATTGAATTTGTTATTTCCAGCAACAATAAACTAAACAGGGGGGATTTTTGTTGAATGCTTTACTAAATGAAATAAGAATGCAAGTAAAGAATAACAAAACAGAAAGTAAATTTGAATGAAAAATCAATGGGAGAAAGCTGGTTAAGGGATCCTTCTCTACCACAAGATATGGATTTGCGAATTAATTGTAGAATTGTCATCTAATTACAGCATTGAAGTTTTCAACCGTAGATAATAACAAGCTCTATTACCCCAATCTTTCCTTACTTTGTTGTTAAATAAAACAAGCTCTTTATTTAATCTCTATCCATTAAACAACCTAGAACAAGCTCTCTGAGTTTAATTCAATGGATGCATTATGATAAGAAAGATAGGTTGATCTAAGCAATAAACACACAAGCTCGGATTATTTAACTTAGGTTATATTCTCCAATTGTAATCTCTGATCACAATTTTGCTACTAATGATTAGAAATTCAAGACAATTACGGATCAAGATTTCTAGTCTAGCAATAAATCACAACCAGATTATATTCAGTTGGCCACTCAAATACAATCAGCAAGCAATCATAAGCATTAAATATGGGAGAATACAAGCAACTTCAATTAGAGAATTGGATAACAATTCCTTACACAATCAACTTACAAAAACCATATCAGGGGCTTTGAAATCACCCTCAACCAATTCAGATTCAGTTACACATGTTTAAGAACGTGGTAAATACAATACAACATGGAGACATTCCAGAAAATGAAAGGGAAGGGAAAAACTTAGCAAATTTGATGTAATTCTCTTTGGATTGTAGTTCTTCCTCTTTCCAAGCTTCCTTTCTCCTTCAAGAACTCCAAGAGATGAAAGAATTCCAGAGCTGCAGCCTCCACCACGTTCTCCCCTCTTCAAGTTATGAAAATAAAACCCTAAAATGTGTTTAAATACTCTGCTACAGTGAATTGCTACAGTGCCCCGTATTATACATGCTACAGTGACTTGTGGAATTATATTTCTATACATCTCACACTGTTTTGATTACAACTTTTGGTACACTGAATGGATTTATAAACCGTAAATTTCTCCAGAAAATAGACTTCGAGAGCTTTCAAACGGTATATAACATGTCATCGGGTTCATTGTATATCAATACAATTAAATCCGAGAAGATCACTGACTAGCAGAGGTGAAAATGAAGGGTTTTACTCCATTTTTGTGCAAGTTGCTCCAAAACTCCTACAAACATCAAAACCACACAAAAACATAAAAATACCAAGGAATATAGCAAAGAAACATGGACGAATTGATATAAAAGTAATACATAAATAGACACCTATCAAGAATTATCAGAATTAGAAGTGACCACAGGAAGGAATTTCATAATGAGAATTATGTAGATTTTTGCAAACTTCATGACATAACTCATGAATTTTTAACACCTAAGACTCCTGAGCAGAATAAAGTAGCAAAGAGGAAGAATAGAACATTGCAAGAGATGGCTCAAGTGATGTTGAATAGCGAAAAGCTTACAAAGAGGCTATGGGCTGAGGCAATAAACATAGCATGCTACACCATCGATAGAATGTTCTTAAGGCTAGGAGCATGTCAAACACCTTATGAGCTATAGAAAGGGAGATAGCCTAACCTTAAATATTTTCATGTATTTGTGATAGGTGTCTATTTATGTATCATTTTCATATCAATTCATCTATGTTTCTTTGCTATAATCCTTGGTATTTTTATGTTTTTGTGTGGTTTTGATGTTTGTAGGAGTTTTGGAGGAACTTACACCAAAGTGAAGTAAAACCCTTCATTTTCCACCTCTGCTAATCAGCCAATTTCGCGGAGTTGATTGTATGGATATACAATTAACCGGATAACATGCTATATACCATTAAAAAGCTCTCAAAGTCTATTTTCTGGAGAAATTTACGGTTCACGAATTTATGTAGTGTACCGAAAGTTATGATAAAAATGGTATGACAAGTGTATATTTGTAATTCCACATATCACTGTAGCATGTTATTAAATACGGGGCACTGTAGCAAGTTACTGTAGCAGAGTATTTAAACACATTTTAGGGTTTTATTTTCATAACTTGAAGGGGGGAGAACGTGTTGGAGGCAGCATTTCTGGATTTCTCTCATCCCTTGGAGTTCTTGAAGGAGAAAGAAGGCTTGGAAAGGAGGAAGAACTACAATCCTAAGGAGATTCATCTACAAAGGAGATTTTCAAAGGATTTGCTAAGTTTTTCTTTCCTTTTCAATTCTGGAATTTCTCTGTATTGTATTTATGTTGTGATTGAACATGTGTAACTGAATCTGAATTGGTTGAGGGTGATTTCAAAGCCCTTGATATGGTTTTTGTGAGTTGATTGTGTAAGAATTGTTATCCAATTCTCTAATTGAAGTTGCTTGTATTTTCCATATCTAATGCTTATGATTGCTTGCTGGATTGTATTTGGAATGGCCAACTGAATATAATCTGGTTGTTGTCTATTGCTAGACTAGAAATCTTGATCCGTAATTGTCTTGAATTTCTAATCCTTAGTAGCAAAATTGTGATCAGAGATTGCAATTGGAGAATACAACCTAAGTTAAATAATCCGAGCTTGTGTGTTTATTGCTTAGATCAACCTATCTTTCTTATCGTAATGCATCCATTGAATTAAATTTAGAGAGTTTGTTCTAGGTTGTTGAATGGATAGAGATTAAATAAATAGCCTGTTTTATTTAACAACAAAGTAAGGAAAGATTGGGATAACAGAGCTTGTTGTTATCTACAGTTGATAATTTCAATAGTGTAATTGGATGACAATTCTATGATTAATTCGCAAATCTATATCTTGTGGCAGAGAATGATCCCTTAACCAGATTTTTGTCATTAATTAATTCTCACTTCAATTAAGTTTGCATTGTGTTATTCTTTATTTGCATTAATATTTCATCTAGTTAATCAATCAACAAAACCCCCCATTTATTCTGTTTTCGCTTTCAAATACCAAATTTAATTAGATTCAATCCTCGTGGGAACGATATCTTACTCATCACTTTATTACTTGTGCGACTAGTATACTTGCTAGTTTCGAACGCATCAAGTTTTTGGCGCCGTTGCCGGGGATTGATTTTCTAATCGATTTGTTATTTTATTTTCATTGTTGATTCGTATTTTGTTTGTTTTTCTTTTCTGATTGTTTGTGTTTAGACGACATGGCAGTAAACTTCCAACAATTCAGTAGCCGATTTGAGCCACAATTACATTGGAGTGTAAATGAGGTAAGCACTCAGAACATTGAACAACAACTTTCTGAGCTAACTTCTCTTGTGGAAAACATGGCTGTAGGAGATATGCAAAAATCTTATGCATGTGGGATATATTCTACCATGGAGCATCCAATCGACATGTATCCAACTTTACAAGAAGAATATATGGAACAAGCCAATGCCATGGGTGGATTTCCAGGACAACCGAGGCAATGGTATGATCCCTTCTCTAATACTTACAATGCCGGATGGGGAGATCACCCTAATTTTAATTACTGGAATCATCAACCAATCGCCCCAAATGCCATACCAAATCGGCCACAAGGTTTAATCAACCTAGAGTGCAGCAACCATTTCAAATGCAACCACCACCAATGCCACAACCAGCACCACAACCAGCTCCAGAAAACTCAGGTATGTCACTCCAGGATATTGTTAATGCACTTGCCACTAACACAATGCAATTCCAGCAGGAAACTGGGGCAAGTATCCAAAACCTGGCAAATCAAATGGGACAATTGGCTACTAGCATGAGCAAATTCGATGGCCAAGGCTCAGAAAAATTATCTTCTCAAACGGTGATCAATCCAAGAGAGAATGCTTGTGTGATAACTTTGCAAAATTGAGAGCAATTAGATGTCCTGCCAAAGAAATCACAAACTGATGAAGAAGATGACACCACTTCCACCATGAACAAGACATCATCCTCTAAGGTAAGTCTTAAAACTGCTATTCCTTCTTATGTTACTCCTCCACCTTTTCCTAGCAGATTGGCAAAATTGAAGAAGGAGGAACAAGAACAAGAAATCCTGAAAACTTCTCACAAAATCGAGGTAAATATACCACTTCTGGATGCTATCGAGCAAGTACCTTGTTATACAAAATGTCTCAAGGAGTTATGCACCAGCAAGAGAAAGTTAAAAGGAAATGAGAAAGTAAGTGTGGGGGAAAATGTTTCAGCTGTATTGCAAAGAAAAATTCCTCCGAAATGCAAAGATCCAGGTACGTTCACCATTCCATGCACCATTGGTAAAACCAAGTTTGAAAGAGCTATGTTAGATTTAGGAGCATCTATTAATGTCATGCCATTTATTTATGCTTCTTTAAATCTTGGACCTTTTGCGAAAACTGGTATTACCATTCAACTTGCTGATCATTTTAATGTATATCCCAAAAGAGTTGTGGAAGATGTGCTTGTGCAGGTGAATCAATTGGTTTTCCCAGCAGACTTCTATGTCCTTAAAATAGAGGATGAGACATCTCCTAATCCAACACCGATTCTTTTAGGGAGACCATTCTCGAAAACTGCTAGAATCAAGATTGATGTTCATGATGGCACTCTCACCATGGAGTTTGATGGCAAGGTGATCCGTTTCAATATTTTTGAGGCAATGAGGTACCCTAGTGACTTCATTCTGTTTTTGCAGTTGAGTTATTGATTCTTTGCCACAACAATGTTTTGAGTTAACTCGCAAGAATGGATTGGAAAATAGCTATTAGTGAGCACATAGGGACAGAAAATTTTAAAGAACCAGAGAAGGTTGATACAAGTGCCAAGAAATGGAGGAAGTTATGGAGCTTAGATGAGACTATAGCTATAACCACAAATGGGTATGATGTTTTTCGTACATTGAATTGCCTTTGTCTAATGAAACTTCTTCCTTCTGTGATGAAAGCCAATACCATTGGAGCTTAAGCTACTCAGATTATTTGAAGCATGGTTTTTTGGTGAGAATGATACTTTGCCAATTATAATAGAAATGGGCCTTGCACCACTACAAGAAGAGAAACTCGTCCAAGTACTTAGAGATCACAAAATAACTATTGGGTGGACGATTGCTAACATCCAAGGCCCAGCCATATGCATGCACCAATTCTTGTTGGAAAAGGATCCAAGCCCACTAGAGAAGCACAGCGGAAATTGGACCCTCCACATGATGGAACCAACGAGGCTGAGGACGTTAAACCAAGCGCTTATTGGGAGGCAACCCAATGTTTTTGAAAAATAAATAAAAAAAAGAAAAGAAAAATAAAATAAGGTAATAATGATCGATTTTTGTCTCGAGGAGATTCCTTTCGTAGGCCATCAAATTGATCAGGTTTTATCTCTCTTTGCCATCTGTCTTATTTGTTTTTATATTTTTTTTTACTTGTTTTTGACTTTGTTTGCTATTGTGTGTTATCTCTTTTATGTGTCTTTAGTTTCGTTTCTTTCTGCTCTTTTCTTTTCCTTCCTTTTGTTTAATTTGATTATTCCGTACTTCGAATTCATTTGTGCAACAGCTTGAGGAAACATCCAAACGGGAGTTGAAGCCATTGCTCGAAGGTTTGAAACGTGCATATCTGGGAGAAGAACAAACTCAATCGAATTATCGGTAATATCTCTCCTTTTCTTCTCTTCAATGGATGCTGATATCTTTCTCTCGAACCTTCGTAAATCTTTCCCTTCACTTCCTCAAAATGCTGTGTTCAAAATTTATAAAGTACGGATGACTAGACTTTGGGCGTTGATGCTCCTAAATGTGCCTGCGGATATCCAATGGCTTATCGAAGCCAAGGTGAGATTGTCCAGTGAACCTGACATTAATCTCACAAAATACATGCCTGGTCTAGGAAAGAGCTACTACGCCAAGAGGCGAAGAGCAAAGAGGTTACAAGTATATTATAAATGTGCTAGATGGAATTGTAACCAGACTTGTCGTTCATTAGGTTTTGTGTCGAGGAACAGAGAAGATAAACTTTCATTTATTAAGAATGGTTTGAGTAATGAGTCGCTGGATAATGTTTTGTTAACTCTCGAGTCACATTCTTGTGGACTTGTTCAGCGTGAATTGCTTAATCTATGGACACAATTTCGTGATGAATTGCAGTGTTATAGTCTAGGGAATCTGACTAAAAACGACACTGTTTGCCAGTTTATAAGAAAACTGGATGGGAAGCAAATCCCGACTCATAGAAGGCGTTTCAGCCGTTACTGGACGTAAAACCAGAGGAAGATGTGAGCCACAATCACAACTACTTGTATATTTGAATGTGTGTTGTTGTTGTCGAATTTTAATTCTTTCTGGTTTCGTTTGATCTGATTATCAATGTTGTTTTTGTGTTGTTGTTGTTTGTTGATTTTGTTTGTTTTAATTTCAATTTTTCTTTTTGACAAACCATATGACTAACCTTTGGCATAAGTACACGTGGGAGACAAGTGTGGAGGTTTTGTCAACCTCCACCGAAAGTATATCTCTACTTTTCATGCTTCACGTAGGAGACAAGTGTGTAGGTTTTGTCAAACCCCGCCGAAAGTGTATGTCCATTTTCCATGTTCACGTGGGAGACAAGTGTGTAGGTTTTGTCAAACCCCGCCGAAAGCATATCTCATTTTTTCAAATCTTGGGACGATAAATCTGCATCGAGCAACCCCTACCGAAATTATGTCCCCATGTGTCAAATTTGAGAGTTTTACGAGTTTATATATCCATTCTCCATATTTTCAAATGTCATTATTATAACCTGTCTTACAATTGAAAAGCATATTACTTAACGTGCATCATTGTCTTACACAAGGTTAGAGCACTTGTAGAAATGGAGAAAACACCAATTCGGCGACTCCAAAATATATGCGTATTTTGTGGATCGCAATTTGGTAAAGATGGAGAGTTTACACCAGCAGCTCTTGATCTTGGTAGGACATTAGCTGCGAGGGGTATTCATTTGATTTATGGAGGGGGTAGTCTTGGGTTAATGGGGTGTGTGCGACAGCTGCATCCTTGGGAGGAAGTAAAGTTCTCGGCATTATCCCTAAACCATTAGCTGTGCGAGATATCATAGGCAACACAATAGGGGAAGAGTTACAGGTCTCTAGCATGCATGAGCGTATTGCACATATGGTCATTAAATCTGATGCATTTATAGCTTTGCCCGGTGGTTATGGTACATTAGAGGAGATATTTCAAATCACCTCTTGGGGCACAGCTAAACATCCATCGGAAACCCATTGGTTTGTTAAATGTCAATAATTTTTTTGATGGTTTGTTGTCTTTTCTTGATCAAGCAGTAGAAAAAAACTTCATCTCACAATCGGCGAGGCAAATCCTGGTTACAGCTTCAACTGCAGGGGAGTTAATTGACAAATTACAAGCATTCGTCTATTCGCCTGATCCAGCAATAGCTCGGATAGATTGGTTTGGAGAAGGCAATAAGAGGCGTAAACTGGATTTAACGCTCCATCTGTAATCTCTATCTGCTGGTTTGCTTCATTTTCGTTTGCTTTCTTTTTTAGTGTGTTTATTTGAGATTTTTTATGTCATTTCTTTTGAGCTTTTTCAGGTTATTTCTTTCGTCCCAGGTAATATTTTCTAATCTCGGTTTTTAGAGTGGTGGCTTAAAAAGTTCAAGTTCTCTTGAAACGCATTCTGGATCTCTTCAATCCATAATGGCTGAATAAGGAGGCTAACTTCTAAACTTCTTAGACCCATTCTAACTGAATTGTTTTTGTTTGCTGACTTGTTGGACTTTGTTATTTTATGAGTAAGTTTAGTTTTATGTAATTGAGAGTTGTTATATATTTTTGTCTTTATCAGTTTCGATTAAAAAAAAAAAAATCTATGGAAAAAACTTGAGAATGGCAGAATATGGGGTTTCTTCAACCCTTGAAACGCATTCTCTCTAAATAAATCTATAGTTTGTTTATTTCATGTTGTTTGAAGTGTCTTGTTTCTTGTTTTGTTCTTTCTAATAAAGGTATATAGGCTGGAAACCTTAAGTCTGCGGGCTACTGGTCCTAAGGATTGTTGAAATATACAATCTTGACTCAGGTGTAACAACGCCACGTACCTCTTTTCTTACATTTTATGGGTCGATGATAAGATAATGATTGAATTAAGAATAACTCTTGGAAATGATAAATGATGCATGGATCTGTGTGCTTGAAATGTTTATTGGTTTTCGCTTTGCTTTTGATTCCTTGCGCAACATTGAGCACTGAGCTATTATCACTGAGTTATTTGTTCACTTAGAGAAAGTTTATGTAATTTAAATGTTTCTTCAGATTTCGATGAATTCTAGAACTTGTTTGATGGTCACTCAAGGCGAAATCCTAGACTGTGCAACATTAGGGAAATGATTTAGGCCATTTTTGGACCGTTTGAGCCTTAATAGCCACCCTTGACTGAAATTGATCCCTAGTTACCCCTTTGAGCCTTTGTAAGCCTTTTTCCTTGTTAACTCACTAAAAGATTTCCTAACCTCAAATGAATTTTTTTTTCCGAAACAGTTTATCCCTTACCCATGAGCATGTAGATCATTCACGATGACATTTCGAGCTCTGTTCTGGTTTTGGGAAGTCAGAGGAGGTTGTGTTGTGTCATGAGCAATGCAAGTGAGTTCTATTGTGTTTGTAAAAAAAAAAAAAAAGAAAAAAACCAATCTGTACTTCTTGTCCACATACTTACACATTGGAGACAATGTGTTGTTTAAGTGTGGGGGAGGGGAAGTGTAATAAAAAAAAAGAAAAAAAGAAAAAAAAGAAAAAAAAAGAGAACAAAAGAAGAAGAATAAGAGATCTATACCCTTAAGTGTTCTTAAAAGAATGAAACAACAAAGTGTGGGGGTGTAGTTTTCTTTTGTTTTCTGCAAAAAAAAAAAAAAAATATTGAGTGTTCTAAATAAGTTTGGGGGAGTAACCTGGTGAATTGAAATGAAGTTTTGTTATAGGCTTGAGCTCTACATAGTCTTGAACGATTTATGTGTTTGTGGGTGATTTGAGCCAAATTATTATCCTTTATCATACCTTCACCCAAGCCAAACGTTACAAGCTTAATAAAGTCCAACTTGATCCTTGGTGTTGTGCATGTCTACATTAGTGGAGAGTGACTTGAAAAGCAGGCCTATGGAGTTCATTTATACACATATCTTCACTATTAAATATAATTCATCTTTATGCATAAACTCATCCGGGTTACAAGTGATTAGGTGAGAATGGCTCTACACACACACACTTGAGGAATTGAAGTAGAGCGAAGCTAATCTTTGTAATGAGATTCTTGATCAAATGCATTATTTTGAAGTTTTCCTTGGGTTATAATTAAGTACAATCTTTGAGGCCTATTTGCAAGTTAAAACATGTGTGTTTTAATTTTTCTTTGAATCTGTTTCGATTTATTTTTGTTTCATATCGTCGTAGTTGCTCGAGGACTAGCAAAGTCTAAGTGTGGGGGAATTTGATAGGTGTCTATTTATGTATTACTTTCATATCAATTTGTCTATGTTTCTTTGCTATATTCCTTGGTATTTTTATGTTTTTGTATGGTTTTGATGTTTGTAGGAGTTTTGGAGGAACTTACACAAAAATGAAGTAAAACCCTTCATTTTCACCTCTGCTAATCAGCAATTTCGCGGAGTTGATTGTATCGATATACAATTAACCGGATAACATGCTATATACCATTGAAAAGCTCTCGAAGTCTATTTTCTGGAGAAATTTACGGTTCACGAATTTATGTAGTGTACCGAAAGTTGTGATAAAAATGGTATGAGAAGTGTATATTTGTAATTCCATATATCACTGTAGCATGTTATTAAATACGGGCACTGTAGCAAGTTACTGTAGTAGAGTATATAAACACATTTTAGGGTTTTATTTTCATAACTTGAAGGGGGGAGAACGTGTTGGAGGCAGCATTTCTGGATTTCTCTCATCCCTTGGAGTTCTTGAAGGAGAAAGAAGGCTTGGAAAGAGGAAGAACTACAATCCTAAGGAGATTCATCTACAAAGGAGATTTTCAAAGGATTTGCTAAGTTTTTCTTTTCCTTTTCAATTCTGGAATTTCTCTGTATTGTATTTATGTTGTTTTTAAACATGTGTAACTGAATCTGAATTGGTTGAGGGTGATTTCAAAGCCCTTGATATGGTTTTTATGAGTTGATTGTGCAAGAAGTTGTTATCCAATTCTCTAATTGAAGTTGCTTGTATTTTCCCATATCTAATGCTTATGATTGCTTGCTAATTGTATTTGGAATGGCCAACTGAATATAATCTGGTTGTTGTCTATTGCTAGAGTAGAAATCTTGATCCGTAATTGTCTTGAATTTCTAATCCTTAGTAGCAAAATTGTGATCAGAGATTGCAATTGGAGAATACAACCTAAGTTAAATAATCCGAGCTTGTGTGTTTATTGCTTAGATCAACCTATCTTTCTTATCGTAATGCATCCATTGAATTAAATTTAGAGAGCTTGTTCTAGGTTGTTTAATGGATAGAGATTAAATAAAGAGCCTGTTTTATTTAACAACAAAGTAAGGAAAGATTGGGATAACAGAGCTTGTTGTTATCTACAGTTGATAATTTCAATGGTGTAATTGGATGACAATTCTATGATTAATTCGCAAATCCATATCTTGTGGCAGAGAATGATCCCTTAACCAGATTTCTATCATTAATTAATTCTCACTTCAATTAAGTTTGCATTGTGTTATTCTTTATTTGCATTAATATTTCATCTAGTTAATCAATCAACAAAACCCCCCATTTATTCTGTTTTCGCTTTCAAATAACAAATTTAATTAGAATAAATCCTCGTGGGAACGATATCTTACTCATCACTTTATTACTTGTGCGACTAGTATACTTGCTAATTTCGAACGCATCAATTTGGTTGCAAGTGTTATATTCTCAATGATAGAGAACAACTTGGCAAATTTGATGCCAAAAGTAATGATAGTGTTTTTATTGGTTATTCCTTGAATAGCAAAGCTTCTAGAGTCTATAATATGAGAACTAAGAATATCATGGAATCTGTTAATGTTTTATTTGATGTTTGTGATGATTATGCAGATTTTTCATAAGAAGAAATCATTGAAAGCTTTGCTAAACTTGTTGGTAGACTTGGATCAGAATCTGTAGAAAATCTAGAACCAGTGATAAAATGAGATTATAGAAGTTAAAACAAATGAAACTGAAATATCTGACAGTGTTTTGATTTGAATAGAAATGAAATTAAAGATGATGATAGGACCAGGGATCTCCCAACTTGGATTCAAAAGGCACACCCCACCTCTTTTGTCATTGGAAGTCCAGAAGGTGGAATTAAAACCAGAAGTAAGGTAATGGAATTAAAACCAGAAGTAAGGTAAAGAATTAGGTGAATTTTTCATGCTATATGACACTTATTGAGCCTAAGATTGTTAATGATGCTTTTAAGGAAGAAGCTTGGATTCAAGCAATGCAAGATGTGTTGAATCAATTTGAAAGAAATAAAGTTGGATTTTAGTTCCCAGACCTGAAAACACTAATTTCATTGGAACTAAATGGATTTTTAAGAACAAGAGTGACGAAAATAGGCAAGTGATTAGGAATAAAACTAGACTAGTTACACAAGATACACCCAAATTGAGGGAATAGATTTTGATGAGACTTTTGCACCTATGGCTAGACTAGAATCTATTAGGTTGTTGCTTGCTATTGCTTGTTTGTTAAATTTCAAACTTTTTCAAATGGATGTTAAAACAACTTTCTTAAATGGTATTTTAAATAAGGAAGCTTTTGTTAAGTAATTGAAAGGCTTTGTTAATCCCAAACATCCTACCTATGTTTACAAATTGGAAAAGGCTCTGTATGGTCTGAAACAAGCTTCAAGAGCTTGGTATGAAAAACTGACAACATTTCCTGGGTAAATGATATACTAGAGGCAGTAATGATAAAACATTGTTCATAAAGCATGCACCTATATGTATTATTGTAGCTCAAATCTATATTGATGATATAGTTTTTGGTTCTACACTTGATGATAAAAACTAATAAGTTTATTGAGCTTATGTAGGGAAAATTTAGGATAAGTATAATAGGTGAACTAACATTTTTCTTTGGATCAAGTCAAACAGCTTGATGATGACATCTTCATCTCTCAAACTAAGTATGCAAAGAACTTAGTGAAGAAATTTGAGATGGACAAGAGCAAAGCAATGAGAACACCTATTGCTACTAATCTCAAACTATCAAGGGACAATGCAAGGAACAATGCTGATCAAAGTCTATACAAAAGCATGATTGAAAACTTCTGTATCTTACTACAAGCAGACTTGACATCAGTTTTAGTACATGTTTATATGCACAGTTCCAAACATGTCCAAAGGAACAGCATCTAAAAGCAGTCAAGAGAATAATCATGTATATTCAAGGACTGCAAAACTTGAAATTTAGTTTTTTAAAGACACAAATTCATGCCTTGCAAGTTATAGTGATACTGATTGGGCTAGCAATGTAGATGATAGAAAGAGTACCACAGGAGAGTGTTTCTATCTTAGGTACAATTTCGTGGCTTGGCACAGTAAGAAGCAAAACTCAATTTCACTATCTACTACTGAGGCTGGGTATATAGCTGCTGGTAGCTACTATACTCAATTGCTGTGGATGAAACAAATGTTGGAAGACTATGGTATCACTCAAAAATCCATGAAAATCATTTATGATAACATAAGTGCAATAAACATCTCTAAAAACCCTGTCTAACACTTAAGAACTAAGCATGTGGACATTAGGTATCATTTCATTAGAAGGTTGGTTGAATCTAAGACAATCCATATCGAACATGTTTCAACTGAAAGCAAACTAGTTGATTTGTTTACCAAAGCACTACACTCATCAAGATTTGAAAAGCTGAGAAAGTTTATTGGTGTGTGTCAGTTACATTGTCACATATAAGATATCTAAAGCATAATGAGATTTCTTTTAACTTTGCATTCTATGAGCTGTTTGTGTTTATTTTATTGCAATTCAATGCTATCTTTAATTAATGAAATTTTCTATAAATGCAGAAAGGGCTACCTGTATGTGCTGAGCGAAAGCCATCAGTTGAAAGCAATCCACGTGTATCTAAGAAATATGCTTAGATTGCCCATTTAACATGAAAAAGTCTACCAGCATACATGTGTGAAGCCACTGTGTTTGTGTTTCAATTCAACTAAGATCAATTTCTCTGTGTTTTGGAGATATGCTGAGATTGACCATTCAATTGAATTTTAATTGGTATAAAATTACTGTATTTTAAAAAATTATTAATTCTTGTTTATGCAACTCTAATTATCCTTTGATAAAATGAATCATATGATGTCAGGATGTCTTAGTAAAGACTGGGTTAATTGTGTTAGTTAAATTTTATGTGATTGCTTGATTAAAATTTATGTGTGATTTAGTTGTGTGATTGATTGTGTGTTTTACAAGTTTATACGGAAGACACATCGACAAAGAGGTTTAAAATTGAAATACTGTTGTAGTGGTGGGACTTAATAGCTGTCAATCATTTGGTTACGCCCAAAATATACCGCGGTTATTGTAGTATACGTTGAGGTGTCGAATCCACAAGGAGGCCTTCGATAAAAGAGGTTCGTAAAACAAAAATATTAAAAAGATAATAAAAATGTAAAATTTAACTTTGAAGTGATTAGTTCTAAAGAAAATTCAGTGTTTAATAATTGGAAACAATCGATGGTAATTAAGAAGTAAGGCATCGAGAATCACTTATATGTTTTGTAAATCTAATCCCCACTTTGATTTAATAATTATAACTCAATTGAAAGTTTCACATCCCAAACAATCAATCGGAAAATATGTATAGTATAGCATAAATGATAAACACATGTATTTGATATGCATAAACTCTTTACAAGCAATATTTACCAACAACATTCATCCTTACAAGTTATCCAAGAGCGACAATATATCACATGACAATATTGTAGTAAAGGACTAACTCATAAAACGAAACTACCAGTAACAATTATAATTCAACATGAATCACATAAAGAAAGCATGACTGAATTTATATGAAATTGAGAATTATAATTTCTGGATTAAAAAGAAATCACAAGATGAGAAAGAGTTTAACACATAAACAAACATACAATCTTTATAGCCCTTGAGGTAGAATGAAAGTGGAGAAATAGATAAACTACACATACAAGTTCATCTCTAGCCTTACCAAGAGTTCTAGCCTAACTTACAATTCATTCTTATCATTTCTAAAGAGAAAATACAAGAGAGAATTGTAATATACAATGACAAAATGTGAACTCAAATGATTTTTTCTCTCCCCCCATTCAATTCCTCAAGTTGTCCTTAAATAGGTGATGAAATGGAACTATTACACCAAACCTCCACCAATTTTTTCCACAATGTCGGCCACCAACTTGCAGCTGATTTTTGACCACCAAATGGACCGAATTGGGCTTTGTGGAAAACATGAAAGTTGTAGCATTTTGTCTCAGCTTTCCAGGGCCACTAGATTCATGCAATTTGGACAAGTATTCTCTGAGATATGGCCCAAATACTGGACATGGGTCGGGCTGAGAAACAACTACAATTTGGTTTTGTTGTGTCTCAATTTCGGCCCATCAAATGTTGGATTTGGGCTTTTGATTGTTCTTCAACTTTGTGTAAAATTGAGACATGTTGCTCCAGGTTCAATAATCTCTCCATTTTGATCTATAGATTGAGAGTTGTGTCCATTTTATTAAACCTGAAAAAATGATTTCCATTAATCACAATTTAAGGATAACACTTTATTTCAAGATAAAGACTAAAGAAAATGCAAAAGAAATGAAACAAATGTAAAAGAGGCATAAGCAAAATAATTATGCTAAAATATCATAAAAGCTTTATAATACTGTCCAATTAGCATTAATTATTTATGCTTAAGAGTGTACTTTCATGCGTATATCACCATTGTATTTATTTCATTAAATGCCTAAATCTTTGTGATTTATTTTCTTGAGGAAATTTTGAAAATTATAATTTAGATTCCAAGGGGGAGATTGTATTTGTGTTAAAGAAGTCTTGTTAGGATTCTTGATTTAAAAGGCCATCATCTTTATTTCCCTATTTATCTCGATTTGCCTCTTTTCAAATAGAGCTTAAAAATCTTCTCTGTTAGGGCTTTATATTGTGCAGTTCATTTCAGAGCAATGGCACCAAAACTGTGATAAAAGTCAAGAGCCATGGAACCAGCATTGCATGATTCACCTTCACAATCGTAGTCACAAGAAACACCACTAGAGAAGTCATTGATGGCATAACAAGAAACACAAAAAGATGCTAATCCTTTGCAGAAGCAAGAACAAGGATCAAATACTAATCAAGAACCATCACCAGCACAAAATGAAGAAGAAACACAATCCTCTAATCATGATGATCTAGCAAGGAGTGAGGACTTTGAAATGCATGTTAATCAATTTGATGCTCCTGAGGGTTTCAATCCTATTGAAGGTAAATTTGCCTCAGAGGGAGCAAAGGAGAGATATGATGATTTCATCTCAGCAAGAGAGTTTTACAAGGAAAGATTTGTCAAGGTGGAAACTTTTGGATGATATACACTCAATGCTCTCTTTCAAGATAGATAATGGAGTAAATCAATAACACAGTTTTAACTCCTTGCACCTTCTTTGATTTAAGAATTCTATGCCAATGATATTGATGATGTGAATGTTACTTCCAAAGTTAGATATCATTTAGTTTATTATAGAGGTAAAGATGTTCATTTCTCGCCAATGTAGTCAATGATTTTCTAGAGATTCCTAAAGGTTATGAACATGAAGTTGACTCTCTAAAAGTTAGTTGTATAGGAGAGTTAGCTGGCCGTTCAATCCAAGGCCAAGAATAGATTAATAATCTTAGTTGTTACCTAGGTATAGAATCTTGAACAAAATTGCTAGACACAATTGGACCTCTACCTCACATTCAACTGTCATTAGCTTTGATAAAGCTAAGTTTTTACATTGCTTAGGTAGAAACAAGGGTATCAATTTAGGTCTTTGGATATTTGACACTATCACTGCTACTGCTAAGAATAATTCCTAGAGATTACCTTTTCCTTGTCTTATAATGGGCATATTGATGAGAAATGGCATTGAATTTGAATATGATGATATCACTGAACCATTAGCATCACTCATCACTAGTGGTTTCATGAAAAGAGTAATGGGTCAGTAGAGAGATGCTGATAATGAAGAGGATCCTAAAGAAGAAGTTGATACAGTAGAAAAAGAAGAAGAGAAACAGGAGGAAGTTGAACCACGTCCAAAAAGGCCAAGAATGACCACTAAACAATCCTTAGAGTCAGTGTAGGATATATTGCAAAACCTAACTAACAATTTTCCTTCTGTTTTATAGCAATAGTAGCAAATTTTGGCTAACTAGTAAAAGCTTATGAAGTATCAAGAAGAAAATGATGCTAAAATACAAGTTCATTAGGAGTGTTTGTTAAAGCACTTTGCAGGTTTCTCTTTAACAAGACCAGTTCTGTGGAGTTGAAAAAGAAAATTTAATATATATATATATATATATATATATATATATATATATATGCATTTATATATTGCAAAATTTAGAAATTGTGTATAAAGGATTGAGTGGGTTGGAAGTTGGTGGACCTAGGCCCATGAACCAAGGCCTTATGTTTATATAAGAAAGGATTTTCTAGAATTAAGGGAAAAAAAAAAGAAAGAGAGAAGAGTTTCACGGTTCCAGGAAGAGAAGAGGAGAAGAAGGAGAAGAAGAAAAGAGAGGGAAGAAAAGAGAGGAAAAATTTCAAAGAAGTGTCTAAGCTTGGAATACAAGTAGGGATTTTCTAACACTATACTTACTTCATGTCATGTATTTTGTTGTTTAATTGATATTGGTTTGTTATGTATGTGACTTATTCTAAATTAATTGCTTTGTTGCTTGGATGATGAATTATGAGTAAAACTACTGTTATAAGTTGATTGCTTGTTGTTTGAATGAGAAATTATGTGTGGAAACTAAGTGATGATGAAGTGAAGTAGAGATGGTTTTGAGAGGAATTGTAGTTTATGTGACTATGCATTTTTCTGGATTGAGAATTGTATGATTTTTCGTTTGTTTAGGAAAATAGACATATGAAGCTTTAATTAGCCGCTGATTTCATTGAATTTGGAGTTAAAATGGATTTTTGGTGAATTTTTGAAGTTCGAGGTCGAAATCTGGAAATGAAATGGTGTCACCAACTTAATAGAACAGGTTTACAGGTCTGTACGCAGCTTCTGACTTTTTGCTCGACACCACTCAACACTTGCCTGTCGAGTGTCGAGTGTCGGTTGCGACGCATTCGAGTGTCGAAAGTCGTGTGTCACGCGCTGTGTGCATGACTCAAGCGCATGTTCGAGTGTCGAGTGTCGCGCGCTGTGTGCATGACTCAAGCGCATGTTCGAGTGTCAAGTGTCGCGCGCTGTGTGCGCAACTCGATGTGCGCGTTCGAGTGTCATGTACTGTATGCGTGACTCAACACACATGTTCGAGAGTCGAGTGTCGAGAGGCACTGTGTCGAGTGTCTAGCACCAAGTATCGAGGGTCGAGTGTCGCGCGTTGCGTGTGCAACTCGACGCATATGTTCGAGCGTCGAGTGTCAAGTGTCGAGGTGCACAATGTTGAGTGTCAGCGAAATTACAGAACCACCCCAAATCGACTGTACACTTCCGAAAAGGTCTTGGATTTTGCATAAAGATAATATTCTCTTGAGATTTATCATGGTGATGATATTGAAAGGTTGTTAATGCATGCATTGGACCTTGGATGGGCCGTTTTGTATACGGATCCAAGGAGAATGCGAAGATAAAATTCTTAGTGTTGGACCTTGGATGGACCGTTTCGTATACAGATCCACGGAGAACACAAGTACTATAAACATGATGTGTTGGACCTTGGATGGACCGTTTCGTATGTGGATCCAAGGGGAACACAAGTACTATAAACATGATGTGTTTGACCTTGGATGGGTCGTTTCGTATACGGATCCAAGGAGAACATGAATACTATAAACATGATGTGTTGGACCTTGGATGGGCCGTTTTGCATACGGATCCAAGGGGAACACGACTATAATATGATGTTTTGAACCTTGGATGGGCCGTTTTGTATACGGATCCAAGGGGAGTATAACTATAAACTTGATGTGCAAATGAACATAGTTGTTGATTTATTATTATTAGGTGTAAAATTCTGAAATTGAGTAATTGTTGAATGCGTGTGATTTAGTATAATGTTAGAATTTTTCTTACTGGGCTTTATACTCACTCCCTCCCTCCACAGGTACATATAAGGATGTTCATTTTAGGGATGTTTCAGAGCTTTCCTGGAGAGTCTGGAGTCTGCATGCATACAAAGATTTTTGGGGACGGTCTTGATTCTCCTAACTTATGATAGGAGATTTTGTTATGTGACTAGCAATTCATGTATTAAGTTTTAGCCACCAGTAAATGTAAAGTTATTTTGAAAAATGGTCATATGTTGTAATGAATTCAAAGGATGTATATAAGAAAAGAAAAGAAAATTTTTTTTTGATGATGTCCTTTTATTAATTTCTTATTCACTCACCCCTAAAGTCTCTAAATAAGAGATGTTAGGACGTGACAGAGTGGTATCAGAGCCTAGGCTTTATTGTGAACCTGTGGAGAGGATGTAGATGGTCTGGGAGCGGTAGAGTCATGTTTGTATGCTTGCATGTGCCTTGAATAACTGTTTGTTGTGTTTCTGTTTCCTATGATCAAGAATTCTACCACTAATGTTTTTGCCATTGATAAAATTAGATAATGAGTTCTTCTACATGAAGTGCTTCGAGTTCCAAACCACCTGAGGGTGGTGAGAGGTGAGAGGTTGGAGTTTTACAGGGCCATGAGAGATGTGGCCAATACATTGGTAGAAACAGTGGTAAATACAGTTAGGGAGACTCTTCATACAAACCCACCACCACCACCTCAACCGGTATTAGAGACGGGTGTTGACAACCGAATGAAGAATGCACTTAGAGAAGTCCAACGCCACAATCCACCTATTTTCAATGGGGAGCCCGATCCAAATGTTGCAGAAGATTGGCTTATACGAGTTGAGCGCCTCTTTAATCTTTTGCAAGTTGAAGAAGATTTACGGGTTCGGGTAGTAACTCACTTGTTGACAAGGGAGGCATTGCAATGGTGGACATCTGTTGAGCGTATTAGAGGAGGAAACATCCTTACATGGAGAGACTTCTCTACTGCTTTTCTGGATAAATATTTTCCTACGGTTTTTCGTGACCAAAAGGAAAATGAGTTTATATATTTGACACAGGGGAATATGACCGTGCAACAGTAGAAGGCACGATTTATTGCCTTATCCCGTTTTGTACTTGGTTTAGTGGCGGATGAGGCTAGTAAGGCTTGGAGATTTCAAAAGGGACTGAGAGATGACATCAGACCCTCAGTTGCAGTGTGTAGATTGACAACATATTCTGATGTGGTAGAGACCGCCTTAGTTGCAGAACAAGAGATATCCCAGAGTCACAGGGTGGGGGGTATTGGTATATCTTCTAGAGGAGTGCGACAGCATGATCGTTCAGCGAAGAGACAGAGAACTCAGTCCAGTAGGACTTCCTTTAATTCTCAATCTCAGCAATTACAGTCTCAAGGCTCCATGTCAAGTGGGTCCTCACAGAGTCAGAGAGTTTGTTATGGGTGTGGGAAACCAGGTCATTTACGACAGCAGTGCCCCAGATGTTATAGATGCGGACAATACGGTCACATGCAACGGGATTGTCCAGCAGGGATGAGAGGTCCTCAGAGTGCCACAAGTCAGACCCAACCGACTCCTTAACAAGGGTCAGGGTCACAGTCTAGACCAGCGTTTCAAGGATGTCATACTCAGTCACATCAAACGTCTCAGAGGTCTCAGGCAGCTTCTTCTCAATCCATTAGGCCTCTAAGATCAGCTCAGAGCACTAGACCTCAAGGACAGATGACTCAGGGATGAGTTTTTGCTCTGACTCAACCGACAGAGCCTGCAGACCATGAAGTTGTGGGAGGTACATTATTGATTTTTAACGCTTAGACCCGTGTTTTATTTGATTTTAGAGCTGCTCATTTTTTTTTATATCTACCCATTTTGCATCTGCATTAGGATTAGAGTCTGATTTGTTGGACTTTGTATTGCATGTGGAGTCACCTATGGGTAGTACTCTAGAGGTTGGGAGGATATGTCGTTCCTGTATGCTAGAGATCAATGGGCACAGGTTATCATTTGATTTGATACTTATGGATTTCACAGAGTATGATGTGATATTAGGAATGGATTGGCTGTCCGCTTATCGAGTTATATTAGACTGTCATAAGAAGAAAGTGATCATCCACACGCCGGAGGGCATCATTTTCAGTTTTTATGGGGACAAATATGCATTATCGCATTACTCTTTACTTGGGTCGCAAAACGAGAAAAGGGGTTTTTGAACTTCCTCGTGTGGTGAGTGAATTTTCTGATGTTTTTCCTGAAGAATTGCCCGGGTTACCTCCAGCTAGAGAGGTGGAGTTTGCTATCGAGGTGTATCCATGTGTGGCACCTATATTAGTTACTCCTTATCGAATGGCTCCAGCAGAGTTGAGGGAGCTAAAGCTGCAAATAGAAGAATTGTTAGAGAAAGGATTCATCCGACCCAGTACTTCTCCCTGGGGTGCACCAGCATTGTTTGTGAAGAAGAAAGATGGTTCATTGCATTTATGCATAGATTAAAGGCAGTTAAATCGGGTTACAGTGAAAAACAAATATCCTTTACCTAGGATCGATGATTTGTTCAATCAGCTAAAAGGATCTTGTTGTTTTTCCAAAATAGATCTCCGTTCGGGTTATCATCAGTTGAGAATAAAGGAAGAAGCATACCCAAGACCGCTTTTCGTACCCGGTATGGGCATTATGAGTTTCTGGTCATGCCATTTGGATTGACTAATGCTCCTGCTGCCTTTATGGATTTGATGAACTGTGTTTTCAGACCTCACTTAGACCAATTTGTGATTGTGGTTATGGATGATATCCTCATTTATTCTTCATCTGAAGTTGAGCATGAGCAACATCTACACGTAGCACTTCAAACACTGAGAGAGCATTGTCTTTATGCCAAGTTGAGTAAATGTGAATTCTGGCTATCAGAAGTAAAATTTTTAGGCCATGTGGTGTCAAGACAAGGAATCTCAGTGGAACCATCGAAAGTAGAGGCAGTTATGAAATGGGGACGACCAAAGAATGTGTTTAAAGTACGCAGTTTTTTGGATTTAGCAGGATATTATCGGCGTTTTGTTGAGAACTTTTCTCAATTGGCTGCACCAATGACTAGATTAACAAGGAAAGGAGTCATATTCGAGTGGAATGACGCATGTAAACAAGCATTCCAAGAATTGAAGAAAAGATTGACTTCAGCACCTATCCTTGTGATACCACAACATGGAGTTGATTATTTGGTATTCACTGATGCCTCCTTGGATGGATTAGGGTGTGTGTTAATGCAACAAGGTAGGGTTGTAGCCTATGCTTCTCATCAATTGAAACCTCACGAGCATAATTATCCCACTTATGACCTAGAACTAGCTGCGGTAGTATATGCTTTGAAAATTTGGTGACATTATCTGTATGGTGAGAGGTTTGAAGTCTTTTGTGATCATAAAAGTTTGAAATACATTTTCACCCAAAAAGACTTGAACTTGAGACAACGAAGATGGATGGAGTATTGGGAAGACTATGATTTCTCTATCTAGTATCATCCAGGCAAGGCAAATGTGGTGGCTAATGCATTAAGTAGAAAGTCGAGGGCCGTGGTTAGTGCGATGATAGGAGCGTGGAGTATGATGCTATCTGTTTATGATTATGATATCTTGGTTGAGGATCACGGAGATCCAATTCACCTTTTTACACTTGTTGCGCAACCGTCTCTTATGCATAGAGTGATTAAGTTGCAACATCAAGATCTAGAGACTAGAGCCTTGTATGAGTAAGGGTTACGCAGTGATGGAAGTGTGGATTGGACAATTGGTTCGAATAGGAGTCTACGATTCAAGGGCAAGATCTTTGTTCTATCAAATAAAGAGTGTAAAGATGATATTCTTAAGGAATTTCATCATTCTAAATTCGTTGTTCATCCTGGTGGTACCAAGATGTATCATGATTTACATCGCCAATTTTGGTGGAAAGGAATGAAGAGGGATGTTGCTGAATATGTGGCTAGATGCCTTACTTGTCTACAAGTGAAGGCTGAGCATCGAAGGCCTGCAGGATTACTCCAACCACTGCCTATAGCGGAGTGGAAATGGGATCACATCACCATGGGTTTTGTTACTGGATTACCACGTTCTGTAAAAGGGAAGGATGCAATATGGGTGATTGTGGATAGGTTAACCAAAGTATCACACTTCCTTCCTATATGTACAACCGATTCAGTGGATGTTTTGAGTCTGCTGTACATTAAAGAAATTGTGAGATTGCATGGAGTTTCAGCTTTAGTGGTGTCAGACAGAGATCCTAGGTTTACAGCTCAATTTTAGCAAAGTCTTCAAAGAGCTATGGGCACTCAGTTGTTATTTACTACAGCCTTCCATCCTCAAACTGATGGTCAATTAGAACGTACTATCAAATTCTGGAAGATATGTTGAGGGCTTGTGTGACGGATTTCCAAGGTAATTGGGAGGATCATCTACCACTTGTGGAATTTGCATACAACAACAACTATCAGTCAAGTATTGGAATGACACCTTTTGAGGCACTCTATGGTAGACCTTGTAGGTCCCTTTTATGTTGGGTAGAAGTGGGAGAAGCTACCTTATTAGGACCTGAACTTGTACGAGAGACAACTGAAAAGGTGAAATTGATACGTCAATGTTTGCTTACAGCCCAAAGTCGACAAAAAAGCTATGCAGACAAGAGGAGACGACCGTTAGAATTCAACATGGGTGACCATGTGTTTTTAAAGGTGTCTCCGCGTGATGGCTTGATGCGTTTTGGATAGAAAGGTAAACTTGGTCCACGCTACATTGGCCCATTTGAAGTCCTAAGGCGGGTTGGCGAAGTAGCTTATGAGCTAGCATTGCCGCCACGATTATCAGGAATTCATAACACATTCCATGTGTCGATGCTAAGGAAGTATCAGCCTAACCCAACACATGTACTAGATTAGATTGAATTGGACATCCAACAAGATGTTTCGTATGAAGAAGTTCTTATTCAAATCCTGGACTCGAGAGTGCAAGTTCTACGTGGCAAGTCCATCCCATTACTCAGGGTCTTGTGGAAGCATCATGACGTTGAGGAGGCCACATGGGAGTTAGAGTCAGAGATTCAAAGAAAGTATCCAGAGCTTTTGACTGCGAAAGGTAATTTCTGACACATATTTTCAAATTTCGAGGACGAATTTTTTTTTTTAAGAGGGTAGGTTGTGGAGTTTAAAAAGAAAATTTAATATATATATATATATATATATATATATATATATGCATTTATATATTGAAAAATTTAGAAATTGTGTATAAAGGATTGAGTGGGTTGGAAGTTGGTGGACCTAGGCCCATGAACCAAGGCCTTATGTTTATATAAGAAAGGATTTTCTAGAATTAAGGGGAAAAAAAAAGAAGGAGAGAAGAGTTTCACGGTTCCAGGAAGAGAAGAAGAGAAGAAGGAGAAGAAGAAAAGAGAGGAAAAATTTCAAAGAAGTCTAAGCTTGAAATACAAGTAGGGATTTTCTAACACTATGCTTACTTCATGTCATGTATTTTGTTGTTTAATTGATATTAGTTTGTTATGTATGTGACTTATTCTAAATTAGTTGCTTTGTTGCTTGGATGATGAATTATGAGTGAAACTACTGTTATAAGTTGATTGCTTGTTGTTTGAATGAGAAATTATGTGTGGAAAATAAGTGATGATGAAGTGAAGTAGAGATGGTTTTGAGAGGAGTTGTAGTTTATGTGATTATCTTCTGTTGTTTGAGCTAATGCATTTTTTTGGATTGAGAATTGTATAATTTTTCATTTGTTTAGGAAAATAGACATATGAAGCTTTAATTAGCCACTGATTTCATTGAATTTGGAGTTAAAATGGATTTTTGGTGAATTTTTGAAGTTAGAGGTCGAAATCTGGAAATGAAATGGTGTCATCGACTTAATGGAACAAGTTTACAGGTCTGTACGCAGCTTTTGACTTTTTGCTCGACACCACTCAACACTTGCCTGTCGAGTGTCGAGTGTCGGTTGCGACGCGTTCGAGTGTCGTGTGTCACGCGCTGTGTGCACGACTCGACGCGCATGTTCGAGTGTCGAGTGTCGAGTGTCAAGTGTCGCGCGCTGTATGCGCGACTCGATGTACGCGTTCGAGTGTCGAGTGTTGAGAGGCACTATATCGAGTGTCTTGCGTCGAGTATTGAGGGTCGAGTATCGCGGGTTGGTTGCACAACTCGATGCGTATGTTCGAGCGTCGAGTGTTGAGGTGCACAATATCGAGTGTCGAGTGAAATTACAGAACCACCCCAAATCGACTGTACACTTCCCAAAAAGTTTTGGATTTTGTATAAAGATTGTATTCTTTTGAGATTTATCATGGTGATGATATTGAAAGGTTGTTAATGTATGCATTAGACCTTGGATGGGTCGTTTTGTATACGGATCCAAGGAGAATGCGGAGATAAAATTTTTAGTGTTGGACCTTGGATGGGCCGTTTCATATACGAATCCAAGGGGAACACGAGTACTATAAACATGATGTGTTGGACCTTGGATGGGCCGTTTCGTATACGGATCCAAGGGGAACACAAGTACTATAAAGATGATATGTTGGACCTTGGATGGGCCATTTCGTATACGGATCCAAGGAGAACACGAATACTATAAACATGATGTGTTGGACCTTGGATGGAACGTTTTGTATACGGATCCAAGGGGAACACGACTATAAACGTGATGTGTTGGACCTTGGATGGGCCCTTTTGTATACGGATCCAAGGGGAGCACGACTATAAACTTGATGTGCAAATGAACATAGTTGTTGATTTATTATTATTGGGTGTGAAATTCTAGAATTGTGTAATTATTGAATGCGTGTGATTTAGTGTAATGTTAGAATTTTTCCTACTGGGCTTTATGTTCACTCCTTCCCTCCATAGGTACACAGAAGGATGTTCATTCTAGCGATGTTCCAGAGCTTTCCTAGAGAGTCTGGAGTCTGCATGCATACAAAGATTTTTGGGGATGGTCTTGATTCTCCTAACTTATGATAGGAGATTTTGTTATGTGACTAGCAATTCATGTATTAAGTTTTAGCCACTAGTAAATGTAAAGTTATTTTGAAATATGGTCATATGTTGTAATGAATTCAAAGGATGTATATAAGAAAAGAAAAGAAAAAAAAAAATTTTGATGATGTCCTTTTATTAATTTCTTATTCACTCACCCCTAAAGTCTCTAAATAAGAGATGTTAGGGCGTGACAGAGTGGTATCAGAGCCTAGGCTTTACTGTGGACCTGTGAAGAGGATGTAGATGGTCTGGGAGGGGTAGAGTCATATTTGTGTGCTTGCATGTGCCTTGAATAACTGTTTGTTGTGTTTCTGTTTCCTATGATATAGAATTCTGCCACTTATGTTTTTGCCATTGATAAAATTAGATAATGAGTTCTCCTACACGAAGTGCTTCGAGTTCCAACCCACCTGAGGGTGGTGAGAGGTCAGAGTTTTATAGGGCCATGAGAGATCCTATTGCAGCTAAAACTATTTCCCAAATCACTCAAACTTATGCTGACAATGTTGCATCTCCAGCTCAGTCTACAACAGCTTCATCCTCCACTTCAGTTGAAAAAGACACTTTCCCACCAGCTACTACAACTGTTTCACTTCTGTAAATGTCTTTCATTCCTCTAGATATTGTAGCTCCACAAGCTCAAGATATTGTAGAGACACTTGACAACCATTTCATCTAAGCAATCTACTCCAATCCCCTCTCCAGCTGTTCCTTCAACAAGACAAAGGCCAAGGACAAGAATAGGTTTCCTTAAAAGAGGTTTCTTACCCAATAGGTCTGGTAGACATCAAAAGTAGTGCTCTTTGGCACTTTGTTTAGAAAAAAAGTGACAGTGGAAAGATTTGGAAGTAAGGCAACAAGGTAATCTGCATATGTTTTTGAAACTTTAAACTTTCTTGCATTATATGTTTTATGTTTGGTTTTAGGGGGAGAAAATATTTAAGGGGAGTACTGATAGCTTTGATACTATGTGTTTTTGTTTGGATTTGTGTTTTAAACTAAATTTTTTTATTATTTTTTTATGGTTTGTTTTGTTTTGGCTTGGTCTTTATGAACTCTGATAATGTTGACTAACCAAGTTGTGTTTGTAGGATATGTTTGTAACTATCTTAGAACAATTCAGTTTTATTCTAATGTTGCAGTTATGTTACTTCTAATTGACCTCCACAGGTTATTGTAGATTGGTGTTTTTCTCACAAAATGCCAAAGGAAGAGATTGTTAGGTCAATCCCACGTGGACAGCCATGTGTTCTAGTCAACCTATGTGACATTGATATGTTGGCATTAAGAAAATAAACTTGTGATATTTTTACTTTGTTACTTGCTTGTTTTAAACTGATACAATTAAGTGTTACTTAACTGGATAATATCTCCTTGATTTGAATTTGTATTAGGAAAGTTTTGCCGTATCTCACTTCAGGAAAAGATACAAATTGTGATTATTTATAAAATATCCTAACATGATTTAGCTTTTTTATATTGTCAAGATTTGCAGAATAATGAATTATTTGTGAAGATCTTGAAGAATCCTTGTTTAATAAGGAAAGTTTACTGGACGAGTACTTAACTAAGATAGTTTAGTGTATATCCAATTAATGTTTTGTGTGCAAGCTATGTGAGTTAGCTTGAGTAGTGATAAGACTTTATATTTATCATGAATTTGTTTGTCTAGAGGGGGTTATTATCTCTTTGGGTAATTATAATACAATTTGAGAGGGACTCAAATTATGAGAAGTGCAAGCGTAGCAAAGTTTTAGGAAGTTGGTTTTCTATGGATGAAGTTCTTGGCAATTAGAGTATAGTTTATATAGGATAAGTGAGTGTAGGTGAAGTGAGATTCGTCAACTGTAAAGTCCTAGTCCTTGTAAATGTGAACGTCATAGTGAATTGTAGCTTGGCTGCTCATAGATGTAGGCTTGTTTAAGCTAAATCATTTAAAACTCCTTTGTGCAATTTTTATTTACGTCTGTTACATATTTCATAACTGCCGTAGCTTTGTTTTACGTAACTGAGTCGTGGCTTCACCACTCCCAATGCTAACTTTTTTTTTGGTGAAAAGTTAACTTTTTTGTTTCAGTAAAATTTAATTTTGATGGTATTTAAACAATAAATAGATTATATATATAAATCTTTGAAAAACAAACATTTCATAATTAATTGTGAGGTTATGTAAAATATAGGGCCTTACAAATTTAAACAAAATTTGTGGTGTTATTCCATAAGAATTAAAACAAAATTTATGGCCTTATTGAATTTTAGTTTGGGACGTTAATAATAATAATAATAATAATGTATCATAAATTTTTGGGGCCCCAGGTGATTGCCTTATTCACCTATTGGTTGAACCAACCCTAGTCTTGACAAGTTTAATCTTGCACCTTCAGCATGCCTAGTCTTGAAACTTTTTATACATGTCTTTAACATTTTATAACAATCTAGTTTTCATTATTTACATTAGTTTAGTCTTAACCTTAATGCTACTGTAGTCTTGACATTACTCAATCTGCTCTTAACCTTAGACTAGTTTAATCTTGACCCTAAACAAGTCTTGCCTTGACTTTCATAGTGCTTGCTCTTTTGGAATTGATGCAGTGCATGTATTTTCTATGTTGATTTTGTGTTTGTTTTATAGTAGCATGCAACAGTGAATTAATGGATAGAAATCAATGAGTTCATTTGTCTTCGTGCTTTTTTTTCAAGAACATTAAAGATTTCAAATATCGTTGGTTTGGATAGTATTTTTATGCACTTGTGAAGACAAACTACAGCAGCAAGGCAAAGGTTGATTTGGTTGGGTTTGTTGAAGGGGTGCAATAATTTGACCAGACTAATTTCATCCACTCATGATAGTGATGGTAAAGCTTGTAAGCTCAGTACTAATGGGAGAGGTACAAAGAAGAAATAACACCCAAAATAATAAGCAAAGAGTAACAGATCTCAAAATGCAGAGCAGAGTTAAGCAAGTTCACACTACAAATAGGCCACAAATGATGGACAGAGAGACTTATAGTAGCAAAACCATAAATTCTAAATATGGAGAAGAGAATGTACCTTGTAGAACCATCACTCTTCAAATAAGTCAAAGAAAAATGAAACTATCATTGTGAAAACCATCCGTTGATATATTAAGATTACATAAATCTGTAAATAACAAGGTATGATGAAATCTCAAAGCTGAGGTAAACCCAAAATTGGAATAAGACTTCAAATACCTGATTAAGCCAAGAGTATAATTTTTCAACCAAATGGACAAAAGCAAGAGCAAACAATTAAAGTACATCAGAATAAAACAAAACACCAAATTTTGAGCTTTATTTTTATGGCAAATACGATGTATGATGAACAAAATTGCAAATAAAACTCAACTACTTACCATGAGAAAGTGAGTAAACCAAAACAACTTGGTGAGATTTTGAATTCTAACTTTTATCATGGACCATCTAATCATCAAACCAAGATGTTTCATAGTTAGATATCATTTACAAAAGGTTTCTAACCATCAGCCAAGACTCATGGATCAAAAAACACTATAGAAAAGCTCTTTTAGCCACCAAGGCACTAGTTCGTCTCCTTCAGATCTAGAAATGCCACCAACCTAATTGTAGTAGCTATGCTCTTAAAAGGGTCAATGTATATTGAAATTTACTATGTCATGTTGACCCACCCCAGAAACAATCAGCACCATGGCCTGTATACAATCTACCCATAATGCAAAGAAGAAGCAACATCCAGAATAGAAAGTGCAGAAAAAATCTCAAATTGCATAGACAAACTAAGAACTTCACACTACAACTAGGTCGTACATTGGCAAAATCTAGCCTTAGCAAAAAGATAATGTGTATTGCAATTAAGGCAAGGAAATTAATTTTTCTAGTGAATGGATAGAAACAGGAGCCGAAATAGAGAATTAAGGCAAAGTACATAAAGTTTTCAAATGAATGGACAAAAACAGGATTACACAAATGCACAATTAAGGCAAAACATATATGTATATAATTTTTTCAAGGGGATGGACAATAACAGGATGGTAGTTTCACAGTAACATCTTTACCTGAGATTTGAGAGGAATTGAAGACGATGTCCTCCATATGAGAGATGATGAGTGTTGATACAAGAATTTTGACCAACACTAATAGTAACGTGTCACAAATTGATAGATGAAGAGCCTGGTTTAATAACTATTGTGCCCTTAAATGAACAATAAAAGCATTCAATCAAGTCTAATCACATCCAAACTTCCACAAGCATGTTTTATCTTCTTAATTCTTGTTTAAATGAATCAAATCTAATCAAGAATTAATCTAACTTCAAATCTCAAGCCAAGAACGGCTCATCATGGTGCTCATAAAGAGAATTATGCACTTAGAATAGGAATTGATTTACTGAGTTGGCCTTAAAGCATCCAAAATATCTCTGAGCATTAATTGGTGTTCGAAATGTCATATCACCATTTGAAGTTCCTCTTCCCTTGCATTATCTTGCCACCGATTGCTTTTGAATCTTAACTTCTAGTCTTCTTACAGTTGCTCCAATCAATTGCTCATGATCAACTGCTCACAAATATGAATCTCCACTTTTCTTGTGATTGCTTTGATTAGATGCTCATGAGTCCTTTTAGAAGTCATGCACTACAATATCTGAGTCAGAGTACGTCGAGATTTTCACCGGCGCTAACCCGATGATCAAGTTAGTGGGAGGTTAGCTTTCGGGTGAAAAATCTCAAAGAAAAGAAAAAGAGAGCGGGAAAGTGTATAAAGAGATTTTAGGATTTTTTTCAAAAGATTCCACTCCTTTACCAATTTATCTTATTTATAGGCAAAACATGTAGTTCAGATCTACTTACATACTTAATCCTGACCATCTACCTTTAAGTCATGTCTTCATCCCATTACACCTTTTGTCTTCCTAAAATTTCACTCATAGATATCATCCTCTCAGTGGATAACCATGCCATTCATAACCCAGCTATCAATTGCCAGGTGGCGCTAGATCTATAATTTCTAGAGTAGTTACTCGACAAGTAATTTTTGGAGGCAGTTATTCGATCCGTAATTTTTGGAGGCAGTTATTCTATCCATTATTTTTGGAGGCAGTTACTATTAATGATGCTTGAAACATTTTATCAAAAAAGAGACATTAGCATTGAAAATTAACAAAAATGAATTTCTTTCACCCTTTCCTTTTTATGAGCCATTCCCTAAGCATAATTTATTCTGAGCACTTCTAGCTAGGATAGAAATGTGTTTTTTATAGTGATTTATTTATATCTATAACACTAGGCCTTTAGTCTTAAGTTTGAAGCATGACGACTCAAGACTAAGATTGTTTATATCCATAACACTAGCCCTTTAGTCTTATGTTTGAAGCATGAAGACTCAAAAGACTATAAATACAAAAATTTTTACATCCATAACACTACCCCCTAGCTAGTCTTTAAGTTTAAAGCATGAAGACTTAAAGACTAAATACAAAAATTGTTTCATCCATAACACTCTAACTCCTCTTGTCTCAAATCTGAAGCGTGAACATTTGATACCAAAAATAGAACTTTTCAAGAAATTATTTATGCTGAAAATAAAAATCATCACCATAATAATCATGCTTAAGATAAAAATAAAAAGCAAACATTAAGTATGTGAATATGCATGATCAAATTCTAAGAGCCCATTGTCATGGCCTTATTGTTACACAAGCGGAGACCGTGCAGCCTTAGGCACTAACACACCCTAAAGTGCATCTAAGTAAGCCTTAACTCGCTATAAGAGAGGTTCAAGTGAAAGAGAACAAGGACAGGAGAGATTTAGGTAAGGAAATATTCATTATACATAAGGTAGTTTACAAGGCTTGCAAGACTCTTGAACACCCGAGTCTAGCATGAATTAGCATAGCTTGCTTTACAAATGAGGGCTCACCTCTATTTATAAGCAAGCACCTCATCAACATGTGGCTAATATTCCTCCACATGTCACTACCCTATTAGTGATCTAGAATTATCCTAAGATATTTACAAGCCTTACTTGGGGGCCAAGCAATTCTAGAGACATCCACAAGTTGCTAAACAACACTACACAATTCTACCATACACTAGACAACCTTAGATATCCCCAACATATCCTAGACTCAAGATATTTTTCCAAGCTTCCGGAATCTTCAGTGGCCTTCCAAGACCTTCCGCCACCTTCTAGACTCTTCCAGAGCCTTCTTGAGTCTTGCATGACCTTCTTACGCCATTGGGATCCTTCTGGACCCTTCTTAAACATCACGAAACCTTTTGAAAACTTCCAGAATATTACGCCCATTCTTTGCGCCTTTGAATTCCTCTCTACACAAGATCCCAAATCACTATAACACTTGCCCCGAAATCCCATTCTTTGACATGCTTTCGAGCAAGTTCGGTGCAAAACCATGCACATGTCACGCTGGGCGTGACATCCTCCCCCACCTGATTCCGTGACATCCGCATTGCATCTTTGAGGATTCATCAATGTATGCGAGCAAGTGGTCTTACCTCTATGTTGTTGCCTTCTCTTCTCCCGTTTACCGTGCCTCTTGGTTGCCTTCGCCTGTGTACCTGCGTACTTGGTAACCCCATTCGCCACTTGCCTCCCTCTGTGTAGCCTTCCTCTACGCGCACTCCTTTACCATCCTCCTTTAATTGCATCACCCCTAGATGCATGGTGTTAGAGCTTGGCACGGCTACGGTGGAAAGCATGCATGGACAACCCTCTGACATGCAAACCGCACTGCATCAAGGCCATATCATCACATCATAGCACCTCAAAAAGTCCATGCCTAACACCATATTTGAAGTATCCAAGGGAGCTACGAAGAGATCGACCTCTCTAAGGACCCATGTATAGCTCAATCCCATAAGCAACTCCATGAAGGGGTACAGCTTTCGCATTTGCTGCCTTGATTCGTGCTCGCCCCTTTTTGAGTCTTAGGCCTGACCTCTTGGCCTCACTCGTACCGATGAAGTTATGCGTGGCACCTCTATCGAGCAACACCCTTGTGATCTTGCCATTGATGCAAGCCTCCAAGTGCATCAATGATCGGTCTAGTGACTTGGGATGCGTGGAGGTTTGCATCAAGGAATTGAGGACTTGTAAAGCACCTATGCATGCTGGCTTCTGTGTGTCCTCATGTTCCTGGAGCATAGCACTCAACGCGTGCCTTTTCGGGCAATCTCGTGCCCAATATGGACCATCGCATAAGAAGCACTTCAAGTTGGGCGACAACTCCTTCATGTTGTTCCTCCTATGATGGTAATCATGTCTCCTATCTCTACCATTGTGGGGATGTTGATGACGCGGAGGTCTATCGTCCTCTTCACTACTACACGGTCGCAGGGAGTTTCAATGTGTCTTGAAGACTCACCTCTATAGTAGTCGACAAGCGTCTCCATAATGGTGAGTGCAGTGGCGACGTCCTTCACTCCCCTCCTTTGCAACTCTTGGCATGCCCATGGTTGCAAGCTGTCCATGAAGTTGAAGAGAAGATCTGCCTCACTCATGTCATTGATTTGGGGAATCAACCCCAAAAATTCCTCCATGTATTAGCAAATTGAGCTCATATGCCTCAACTCTTTTATGCGCTTCTTTGCATCAAATGACACGTTCTTAAGATAGAATTGGCGTTTCAACTCCTTTGTAGATCCACCCATGTGTCTATGACGCACATGCCATTCCTAATCTCTCCATACTTTCGATACCACCAACTAGTCGCAAGATCCGTGAGATAAAAGGTTGCAGTGTTTACCTTGGCCCTTTCATCTAGGATCCCCAATGCTTCGAAGTACCTCTCCATGTGCCAAAGGAAGTTATTAGCTCCTTGGCATCTTGTTTGCCACTATACTCTTTAGGTTTGGGTGCCTCTACCCTTGGAATAACAAGTGTAAGTGACGCTACTGCAGCACCACTCGCTATCGAACCCTTAAGCGTGGCTACCTCAACCTTTGTCTCATCTAATCCCTTACTCAGTTCCTCCACCTGAGGTTGGACCTTGGCCAAGACTTTCTAGCACCCTTGCTTGGAAAGCATGAACCTCCTGACATAGCGCTTCAGTGGCGGTCTTGGAACTACGCATGAATTCCTTGAGCCCGTTACCTTGGCTTTCCACCTTGCCATTGAGCTCTTCCATGCCTTGCTCTAGCCTATCCAGCCTTTCCCGTGTATCAGCCATGGCTAGTTCTACCTTGGCCATCTGGGTCTCCATAGCGCTCATTAAGTCACGAGACTTTTCTTGGCCACGGGTCTTCTTCCCTTTAGTGGAAGCTTCCCCACGCCCCCTACTTTTCTCACTCATGACTGGAATCTCTGCCATCGTGTCTACCCTAACTTGTTCTCAACACCCCACACAATAAACCTCGACTAAACCTTGACCAAACCTCGGCTCTGATATCAACTATCACGGCCTTATTGTTTCACAAGTAGAGACAGTGCGATATTAGGCGCTAACACACCCCAAAGTGCACCTAAGTAAGCCTTAACCCACTATTAGAGAGGTTCAAGTGAAAGAGAACAAGGACATGACAGATTTGGGTGAGGAAATATTCACTATACACAAGGTAGTTTACAAGGATTGCAAGACTCTTCAACACTTGAGTCTAGCATGAATTAGCATAGTTTGTTTTATAAATGAGAGCTCATCCCTATTTATAGGCAAGCACCTCATCAATATGTGGCTAACATTTCGCCATATGTCACTACCCTATTAGTGATATAGAATTATCCTAAGATATTTACAAGCCTTACTTGGGGGCCAAGTAATTCTAGAGATATCCACAAGTTGCTAGACAACACTACACAATTCTACCATAGTCTAGACAACCCTAGATATCCCCAGAATATTCTAGACTCAAGATATTTTGCCAAGCTTTCAGAATCTTCCGCGGCCTTCCATCACCTTCTGCCACCTTCTAGACTCTTTCAGAGCCTTCTTGAGTCTTCCATGGCCTTCTTACGCCTTCTGGATCCTTATAGACCCTTCCGGAATGTTCTTGAGTCTTCCATGGCCTTCTTACGCCTTCTGGATCCTTATGGACCCTTCCGGAATGTTCCGGAACGTCACAGAGCCTTCTGGAAACTTCCGGAATATCATGCCCATTCTTTGTGCTTTTGGATTCCTTTCAACACAAGGATCCCAAATCACTATAACACTTCTCCTGAAATCTCATTCTTTGACGCGCTTTCGAGTAAGTTTGGCGCAAAACCGTGCGCGTGTCATATGGGGTGTGACACCATTCACCCCAAAGTGAATAACATCTACATGACCGCGTAAAATACTTTGAATATAACTAATAGTATTCTAGTAAATCAATTAAATCAACACCCACACGTTCGAAACTTAACTAAATCTTATTTTTAAGTATATTTAATCTGGAACACATGGCCCACGAAAACTCAAACTCACAAACGCGTCCGAGCCGTAACTACAAAACAATAATGCCATAAATAAATAATAAACAATCTTTGCACCAATACAATATTATATCCAAATATTAAATCTATGCCATTTTCATGAAAATCTGTTAGTTCTATACCAAATGTTCGGCATGATAGTTAAAAGTGTCTGAACACTGTTAGACATAAATATTTCTAGACAGTTACATTGATAAACAGATATATTGCATGGTTTATTTTTACAGCTGCTAATAAACAAATATTAATTCAACACCTGATGGCATTTTATACACCATTAAATCATATGCTTGCTCAGAAATTCTACACTCAGATTATTCCGAGCTATTGCATGCAAACTATTCATCTCAAGTGCTTATAGAAATAGCTATAATATTAATAATAATAAAAAAATTGTTTGATCTTGCTTACAAAAAACATGCTCTCTGAAATTTCCTTCATCCTTAAGATTAGTTATAATGTGTTTAGTCCAACCATAACATATGTTCTATGCAGCCACCATCATAATATATCTTATGAAAACAATTGCTCTATTTACCAAAACACTTAGACTTTCTTCGTGCTCAGAAAAAAGAAAAGTAATTTCACCAACCTGGCTCTAGGCACATTCGAGCATTAATTCATTTTGCTTCCAACTCAACCAAGCTACACGCCGAAGTGCTCACCTAATATTTTATAGCGAATAAAGTTTAAGGTGCTCAGATAATTCATTTAAGGTGTTGCAAAATTGTTCCTCATAATACACAATTAATAATTAATATGATTTAACAATAAAAGATTAAATTCAAACACTATTCAAGCACCCTTTCACTCCTACTTCTTAATAATGAAGTCACATCTATCTAATACTTTCTTTAAAATATCATTTTATGGCTTTTTGGAATTGAAAAGCTGAAATATATTTCCTACTCTGACATTATGAGACACCTCTACACGCCACCTATTTCAAATAAACCATTTAAAACCCCTAACCACTATGCTTCGCAAACACCTTCTAATAATTACCTTCACCTCTTGCCCTTGTCATCTCAAATACTGCTAATAGGAATAAAGTAATTATGTGACTAATAATGAAGTATTTGTCTCGTTTAAAGCCTTCACCATGCTCAGAAACTTTTCACGCCTCTTTTTAACTTTAATTAGTAAATTTGTATCTTATTCTACCGCTAAGACCAATACTGATATATAAAAAATCATGGCTGGGCTAAACTATTTTATGCTTCAAATCCTCTCTATGCCCATAATTGCTTGTAACGATTGCTCAGAAATTTTCAATTATAATTGCTTTTTACCTCCAGACTTAATATTTTTCGACTACAAGGTATATTTTATCTAACTCCCATCACTAAGAATTACTTACCTCAAGTGTTAAGAAATAATTCTCTATGCCTTCACTCTCCAAAATACCACTTATTCTATTCAACCATTATCCCTAATACTTCTCCAAGAATATACAAGACAAAATGGCTAGACTAATCACTGTCACATTCGTTGATCACTTTGATCAAACTTTTTGACCACTTTTATTGGTCACTTTGATCAAAATTTATGACCATTTCAGTTGGTAACTTTCATTAGAATTTATTACCACTTTATTGATCACTTTCATCGAAATGTATAACCATTTTCATTAGTCACTTCCTTCGAAATTAACCACTGTCATTGGTTAATTTGATAAAAATTTATGACTATTTTTCGTTGGTCACTTTCTTCAAAATTTATGACTACTTTTATTGATTACTTTCTTTAAAATTTATGACTACTTTCATTGACCACTTTTTTTAGAATTTATAACCACTTTCCTTAGCCACTTTGATCAAAATTTATGACCACTTTCTTTGGTCAGTTTCTTCAAAATTTAAGACAACTTTCATTGGCCACTTTCTTCAGTATTTATGATCACTTTCCTTGGCTACTTTGATCAAAATTTATGACCACTTTCTTTGGTCACTTGTTTCAAAATTTATGACTACTTTCATTGGTCAAAAAACTTGTAAGCACCCTTTAATAAATCAATCAAATTTTGTTGCATGCTCATGTTAACCTCAAATTTATCCCGATGACCTTCAATTACCTATCTATCAGTGTATGAATATCTTCAATGATTCCGATGAAAATATCACATCACTTGTTTAACCTTGTTGGTCTTAGCATTCTCATTGCTTAACTATCAATCATCACTTTCTCAATAATTTCATTGCTCAGAAAATAACGATGTCATGCTTGGTGAACTTTCACATCTCAACCAAAATCTCTGGATATCTAACTTTGAGATAAGCCTTCTAACCAATGCTAATAAGTAAGTCCTCTAACCCATTCTCGCATGGGCCCTTCAACCATTTTTTACAAATGAGCAAGTCCTCAAGATTTGAATAAGTCCCTTAGACATCACAAGTGATGAGTCCTCTGACCTTTTCTTGATGAATGAGCCATCTAACTTGTACTTGCAATAATCTTCAAGAACCTAAATAACAACTCTACTTATAGCACTTTTCAAGTGCTCTGCATTTCATGAATATCTCACTTCTATTCCATCTATATAAGTAATCTATGAGCTCCAAAACCTAACATTGGTTGTGTTTCTTGGCTAGATAGTGAGGCCAAACTCACCCACTTTAATGCCCACATCACCAATCTTACTGAGAGACTAGACTTGCTTAGAATTTAGATATACATAAGAAATTTGTCGATGCAATATGTCATAATTTCGTCAACTTTTGTGGCCCTTTCTCACTTCTTTAGTAAACTTACTCCCGAGTCTGGGTATTTGTTTTGTAATCTAAATGAAATAGATCTAATCGCTCTCAAAATTTCTTCCTTGTTTTCTATAAATGCAACTTTGGTATCCAAAATTGTTGATCACATTGTAATTGATAGTAGCAACTCTATTACACTTTTTGGAGATTTGTTGATTACACTTCAGAATATCAATTCTTCACGGTTGAACTCATAGATAAAAAGTGAGCTTATAAGTGGGTGTTGAGAGAACTACAAGGAAATTCTTGAAGGTAGATCATGAGCACAATATTGCTCTAATGGGTGAATGTTAGGATTGCTCAGAAAGCACATAGCTAGACCTCGAAGGATAATAATCAAAGCTCCAGACATAATCAATCTTTGAGAATTATAGAAGTAGATGTCATTCGATAACTAAACTTATGAGAAACGGCTCAAAGTTTTTAAGGATGATCCACCTAGGAGGTTAAGGCTTAAAAATCTAAGATGATCCACCTTGGAGGTTAAAGCTTTAGAAGTCAAAAGATAATTCACCTTGGAGGTTAGTTAAATTGCAAACATAATAATCTTCTCTTGCAGCAAATGCAAGAATGCATATAAGTAATTCTTTATGGCCATATGAATAGGGCCTAATACATATGAAAAACTAAAACTGTGCAAACCACATTTGAATAATAAAAGCAAACAATAATAGCGTTTATATTCACAGTTTCAAATTTTCTTTTATGTCTTTTACAAAAAACTCTATGAGCATTCTTCTATGTTCATAATCCCCTTCATTTCTTCTCCTTAGTTGCTATACTAAAATTTCTATCCTTTGATTATGGGCAGCTTACCTAGTTGTTACTTTGGTATCTTTTAACCCCTCAACCATGTTCTCAACATCAATAAAACTAGCTTCCATAAACCAAATTATGCAACACAGTACCCAAATACAACATTGTCAATTCACAACTCAACCCAACTAGGAATACTTGACAAAATGTTCCCACAGGCGACGCCAAATATTGATACAAGAATTTTGACCAACACTAATAGTAATGTGTCACAAATTGATAGATGAAGAGCTATGTTTAATGGCTATTGTGCCCTTAAATGAACAACAAAAGCATTCAATCAAGTCTAATCACATCCAAACTTCCACAAACATGTTTTATCTTCTTAATTCTTCTTTAAATGAATCAAATCTAATCAAGAATTAGTCCAACTTCAAATCTCAAGCCAAGAACAACTCATCAAGGTGCTCATAAAGAGAATTCCACACTTAGAAAGAGAATTGATTTACTTATTGGTCTCAGAGCATCCAAAATGTCTCTGAGCATTAAGTAGTATCCAAAATGTTATATCACCAATTGAAGTTCCTCTTCCCTTGCACTATCTTGCCATCGATTGCTTATGAATCTTAACCTCCGCTCTTCCTACGATTGCTCTGATCAATTGCTCATGGTCAACTGCTTACAAATATGAATCTCCACTTCTCTTGTGATTGCTCCGATTAGAAGCTCATAAGTCCTTCCACAAGTCATGCTCTACAAAATTGAAGTTAGAATGTGCCAGATTTTTCATCGGTGCTAACCTTTCAATGATCAATTCACTGGGAGGTTAGCTTTTAGGTGAAAAATCTCAGAGAAAAGAAAGAGAGAGTAGGGAAAGTGTATAGAGGGAGTTAGGATTTTTTTTTTTGGAGATTCCAATCCTTTACGAGTCTATCTTACCTTTATTTATAGGCAGAGCATGTAGTTCAGATCTTTAATCTTGACCATCACTCCTTGATACGTGGTCTTATCTTAGATTCCGCCACTTATATCCATAATCCTGACCATCGACCTTTAACACATGTCTTCATCCCATTGCACCTTTTATCTTCCTAAAATTTCACTCATAGATGTCATCCTCTTATTGGATAACCTTGCCATTCATAATCCAGCTGTAAATTGCCAGGTGGCACTAGATCTATAATTTCTAGAGCGGTTACTCAACCCATAATTTTCGAAGGTGGTTATTCAATCTGTAATTTTCGGAGGCAGTTACTATCAATGATGCTCAAAACAATTTATCAAAAAGAGACATTAGCACTTAAAATTCACAAACACGAATTTCTTACGTCCTTTCCTTTTTATGAGCCATCCCCTAAGCATAATGTATTATGAGCACTTCTAGCTAGGATAGAAAAAGGTCTTTTTTAAAGTGAATTATTTATATCTATAGCAACGAGTGTGAAAGAAAGTATCTCTACCATCAATAGGAGAGACGATTCTGATTGAGAGAATTCTGATTGACTATAAAAATGAGAAAAATTTGGTTAGTTTCAGAGAGAATTAATAAAAAGAGAGGGAATGGACTGTTCAAATATATACCAGTTACCCCATAGCTTCTTTTCTCGACTCAATTGAAAATATCCCAAAACACCCCTAAAGTTTTACTTTATGTTGTCCATATATCTTTCAAAAATAGTATAGACCCCCTGCCACTCGTTTTTAAAGGTTAATCACTTAAAATGTACTATATATAGACTTAGCAGTGGGTCGTGTTACAGTGGTTTCGTATCGTTTCGTATTCATATTGTGTTAAATTATATTAATCCAAATCCGACCCATTAATTTATTGGGTCTAAATCTTAAAACCCAAATCCGGCTGTTAACTTAACGTGTTACCCGAATCCAACCCATTTAACCCGTTTTTTATTTTCAAGTTAGACAATAATATGTGTAACAAGATTTGTGTAAATTCTAAACATTCAATACAACCAATAGTTTATAAATTTAATATCTAACAAATATTTTGAAATCTTTTGAAATATCCAAATTTAATATAATACGTAAATATGAAAAAAATTTGTACCCAATATCATTTAAAGATCCATTTGAAGCGTATTTAAGATAAATAATCGATAATGTCCAATTATTAAATGATTTCTAAAAATAAAATAGGACATTTTATAAGTTTCTTCTTTGTATTCCCCATTAAAATGTCATTGCTCATACATACTTAAGAAAAAGATGACATAATTGTATTAGAATAATTTTAATTAGGTTAAACATAGTTATAAATTAGTATTTATTATATTTTATTATTTTTTATTTATCATAAATAAATTTACGTTATTATCCTTAATATTAACGGGTTAAATGGATGAAACGGTTTTTTATAGGATAAACCCAAACACGGTCTAATATCAAACGGGTTTTAACGTGTTAACCCGTTAACGATCCGATCCGATAATATTAAATCCAAAACACGTTTTTATCGAATGAGTTCGTGTCGTGTTAACGGGTCGTATAGGATTTGCCAGGCCTATATATATTTTGCATTTTACATGTTACAAGACGTAGAAAACTAGAATATCTTTTAAGTAAATAGCAAGTCATTAATGAACCATTATATGTTTCATATTTAAAGAATATTGAAGTTAAGGAATCACATGCTTGTTGTATTCTCCAACACCTTACTCTCTAGTTTCTAGTATTCGTTGTCATTTCTGAGACTGTAGGTCAATTGGGTTCCTTTGCGACAACTAGAAATCATTCTTCCCGCAAAGTTGTTAGAAATCTTTTCCCTCATTATTTTTTCGATCCCATAATCAATTTAGGATTTATAAATAGAAATTTAGAAGTTTGAAATATACGTTCAGCATGTTACTCGATATTATTATTATCTCTATCATCTTTAACTATTGTTGATGCACGGTTTCCGGACGGCCGGGAAGTGGGTCGGGAAGCGGGTCGGAGCTCGGGTGGTACGTCGGGTCCAGTCCGAAGCGGGTGCCGGCGAAGACCCTCCGACGCTCAAGTCAGCGTCCGGCACTCCAGAATTTTCTAGGAGAATTTCCTAGAGAGAGAGGCTCTCAAAAGTAAAGGAAATCTAGAGAGAGAATAAGTTCAGAAAAGTGTGCATACCTTGAGCAATAATTCGGAGGGTTTATATAGGAGTCGGGATGGGTCATTGTGGGACCCAGATAACAGGCCCAGATAATGGGCTTCAGTAATGGGCTTACTGAATTAGAAATAACTAGGCCCAGTAATGGGCTTACTGAATTAGAAATAATTAGGCCCAGATGATGGGCTTCAGTAATGGGCTTACTGAATTAGAAATAATTAGGCCCAGATACTAGGCTTCAGTAATGGGCTTAGTGAATTAGAAATAACTAGGCCCAGATACTGGGCTTCAGTAATGGGCTTACTGAATTAGAAATAATTGAGGCCCAATTTTGTTATAGCCATAACAGTAGTCCCCTCAGGCCCAAGTCGACTAACGGGTCGATGTAGGGACTATTTAGCTATTCTGGGCTGAAAATTAAATGTATGAGGGGGCCGGTCCGAAGGTGTAATTCATTAAACCCTAAATTGGTGCTCTATATAAGACACAAGTGTTGGGGAGCAGGGTTTACTCAAAAATAGGAGAGAGCACCCATGAGGCCAGCAGTGCAAGCGACACCAGCAAACAGAACTTCTCAACCCGAGCCAGAATTTCAAGCCGCCACAAGTGAGTACTCTTTCTCCTTTTTTTTTTGTTTGTTTGTTTGTTTTTTTTTTTTTTGCATATGAATGAATTAGGTATAGTTTTTGAATGCAAAAATTCTTGCACGGATTATGTCCTATGTGTGTGTATGTGATTGTGTGTGAAAGAAGGAGAGACATACACGGGTGTGATGGAGGGTGTGTGCATGGCTCGTATGGACGTGCTGGGCGTGTTGCTTGGGCACGCTGGGCGCGCTGCCTGGGCGTGCAGCTTGGCTGCTGCCTGGGCGCTGCCTGGGCGTGCAGCCTGGGTGCTGCCTGGGCGCTGCCTGGGCGCTGCCCGGGGGCTGCCTGGGCTCGCTGCCTGGGCGCGAGCCGCGGGCGAGGGGCGAGAGGCGCTGGGCGCGCGCAGGGGCGAGGGGCGAGGCCTGGTCGCGCGAGCTGCGGGCGAGCGGCGAGGGGCGAGGCGCTGCATGCTACTGCACTGTTCACGTAGCATGCAGGGGCCTCCCAGAAAAAATTCAAGTAAATACGGGGGGCCTTCAGTAATTTCTTCAAAATTTGTTTATTTACACGCGGGGGTGTTTCCGCAAAGTTTGAAAACTTTTACTTAAAATCGTGGGGGGGTTTCTGAAAAATTTCAAACCTTAATTTTTCTCCGCGGGGGTGTTTCTGCGAAAATTCAAACCTTAATTTTTTCTCCGCGGGGGTGTTTCCGTGAATTTTCAAACTTAAATAATTTTTTCTCCGCGGGGGTGTTTCCGTGAATTTTCAAACCTTAATATTTTTTCCTCCGCGGGGGTGCTTCCGCGGGTTTTCAGACTTGAATAATTTTTCCATCCGCGGGCGTGCTTCTGCGGATTTTTAGACTTGAATAATTCGTCCATCCGCGGGCGTGCTTCCGCGGATTTTCGATACAATCCCCCAGCCTTTTTTTTTTTTCACCTCTTCCTTCCCTCAGTAGACTTGGTTTGATGACTAACGACCCCTCTTTGACTGTGCAGATGGCTAGAGTTAAAACCACTGTGAAAGTGCTACGGGGGGAACCGAGTCATCAAACCCAGTCTTCCAGGGACAAGGATCCGGCGACCAACCGTAAAGAAGTTAATGAGTTTTATCAAAACTTCTTCGGTCCGGATCGGGAGCTGGGACAGAATTCTGTCAACCATAAGGTGGTAGACACTGAAGGGGATAGTGATTGGTCGTCCTCCGCTACTTCGGATAGCGAGCCGGAGGTCGAAAAGTGGTGGGAGGCCGACCATATTGATAACCATCTTCCGGACGATCGATTAAAGATATATAGAACCCATTTCCTTATCCCTGCTTCAGTCATCCTGTTTCTTCTAAGGAAGGGTGATCGGTGGAGTAAGCCACCACGCGGTGTCATTGGTTTAAGCTTAGAGCTATTGAGAGCTGGTCTCCGGGTGCCTTTTGATAACTATGTTCGCCGTGTACTCGATGCTATGGGCATCGCTCCTACCCAACTGTCGGCCAATGGGTGGAGGCTTCTGATAGCTTTCCAAAGTTTATTCAGAAGCGCCGGCCTTGGCGACCTTACCACCAACCATGTCAAGCACATATTTGCCATTCATCCGCCGAATGGAGAGAAGACGGGTTACTACTATATATCCCAGCGAGGGAAGACGGATGACCCCAACCGCCTTTTTGGCATTCCCTCCCATGTGAAAGAGTGGAAGTATAAGCAATTCTGGTGTGGCGGCGGTTGGAAGTACCAAGAAGGTGCTCGTCCAAAGGGGGAGAAGTTGAAGATCAGGAGGCGTTTTGGTGTTTGTGGTACCATATTATAATGGCTCCTTATCTGACTTTGTCATGACCACTCTTGATCAACTAACATTATTTTCTGTTTTTATTGTAGCTCCTTGGACCAAACGTCCACTGTTATCTCAGAAAGAGAGAGACGACTTGCAAGTGGTGCTCAAGTTACCCGTGGACTCGAAGAACGTGAATAACCTCACTGATCGAGAGCAATTGGCCCGTCTTGACTTATCACCCCCAATTCCTCCGGAAGGTAAACTTGATCATTACTTTCTGATCTTACTTCATCAAGCATGTGTTTGTTGTCTTACCCGTTTTATTTTCGTGCAGGGCTTTTTCCTTTACATCCTACCAAGAGGCAGTTCGCTTAACTTGTAGCCAAGATGCCGCTTAAGCCCTTCACTCATGACAGACCTAGTTCTTCCCAGAAGAAACGGAACGGAAGTCCTCCAACTCTTGGACCCCCGAAGAGGAGAGCTAGTGGCCATAAGGAGATTCCCGTACGGAAGCCGGTTCCTGTAAGGTCTGCCTCCGTTCAGCCTGCGGGTGAAGTGGCAGCCCCTCAGCCTACTGGGAGCAGGTTACCCTCAGCTTCTCAGCTACCCAAACGTTTTACCTTTGACAGTACGGACTTCCAGAGTGGCTCAACATGTGGAGACTACCTTCGGGAACTGTCTCAAAACGCTGCACGCCTCATGCCTGCCAATGTCTTTCCGGAAAATGTGAAACTCACATACTTTGATGCGATCGCCGTCGGGATGGGCATCATCCTTCAGGTTAGATTTTACAGAGACCCTTTCTTCCTTTTTTATACTTTTGAAAGTCGTGCCTTAACTCCTTCCCTCTCTTTGCCTTTCTTTCTGTAGGCGACAGGACCCTTAGCTCAGGGAGAGTCTACCAATACCAACCTCCTCAAGGAGGTTAACCATCTCACTTCTGAGGTTGATGACTGGAAGGCAAAACACCTAGTCTGTCTTGACAACTTAACCGAAACAGAGAGAAGAATGGCAGAGATGAAGGAACAGATGGGTAGAATGAAGGCAGACCTGTCCAAAGCCAAGAAGGAGGCAGCTATCCAGCGTAAAAGGGCCAATGATTTTAGCCAAGAGCTTCGAGAGAGAGCTGCTACTGAGACAAAGCAGTCGCTCGCTTCCGTAGGGGTCGTGTCTAGCAGCAGGCTATGGAACGCTCCTACATTGAGGGAGTCAATAGGGTGCGTAGATGGTTCCATGACCGCCATCCAGAGATTGATCAGTCACCCATAGCTGAGGAGTTAAACTTGGTAGAAGAGTCTATCCCTACAACGGACTCCGATCCTGAGCAATTCCGCCGCCTCATCCTTAAAGATGAGGATTATGAGTCGACATTGGACACAGCAGCCTGGGAGGCCAAGCAAGGCGACTCTACCTCATCGTCTTCAGACGAAGAAGGAGGTGATGAGGCCACTTCTTAGAGACAGTTGGAATTCTTCCAACTAGGTAGATGCTCATTCATAGGGAACAATCATATCAAGGCTGCTCTCCCGGCCTTGACTTTACCTTTTACTGTCTTTACTTTCAGTTCGATGTACTAGGTGAGGATGTGTGGCATCCCTCAACCAATTTTGGAATAATAAGAACACTAAGTAAATTTTTTCTTTCTGGTGTTGTGTTCTATTACTTGTTCCATCTCATTGCAATTTAGTCATATATGTATTTTAAGGAGGTGTAGTCACAAGAATTCTAAATAGAACGAACACTTTTATTGACAATCTATTTATTGGTCTCCCCATGGGAGTTGTTACACATGCATAAGCTCCTGGGCGGAGTTACTGCACGTATAGAGAGATTACAGGTAGTACCTCTTCAAGTGTTCAATATTCCATGGATGACGGAGCGACCTTCCATCCATGGTGACCAGTCTGTAGGTGTCTGGTCGGATGACTGCTTTGACTTGGTATGGACCTTCCTAGTTGAGCCCTAGTGCTCCATCAATGGGATCTCGGGTACTTCGTAGTACATGCCCACTTAGCTTATGCCCACGGAAGGTTCTCCTCGAATTATCATCAGCTTATGTGCCTTCTCTTTAAAGGCCATGTTGTAGCACTCTTGAAAGGCTCGCTGTTCACCTCTAACTTCTCCTATACCAGCGGGTGTTGGGAATTTCAAGACATGATGATAAACACCCGTCACGGCCTTGAAGTCGTAAAGTGATGGCCGTCCGAGAATGGCGTTGTAGACACCCGGGTTATCTACTACAAGGAAGTTCACCATCTTGGTTGTTTGCAGGGAACCTTCTCCCAAGGTCACCGGTAACGAAATTACCCCCTCGGGAATAACTTTTCCTCCAGTGAATCCTATTAGGGAAGTTTGGATGCCTCTCATATCTTTACGATCAAGACCCAACTGATCAAATGCATCCAATGTCATTATGTCAGCTGAGCTTCCGTTGTCAATCAACACTCTTCGTAGCCTCTTATTGGCCACTATCACTGTGAGGACCAGGGCATCACAATGAGGATGGTGGATACCCTGCGCATCTTGCGATGAAAAAGAGATAACATCGCGATCCCCACCATTGGTGGAGGAGGCTGTCAGGTTGACTTCGTGGTGAGGGGGGTCGTATCTCGCTTGCCTTGCCAGGTGCCTTTGGGCTTGGGAACTCGAACCAGCCACTACTCCCCCAAAGATTGTGGCTACTTCTTCCAATGGTTCCTTCCCTTTATCATTTTTGTTGGAAGGTTCAGGAGGCCTATAAATGTATTCTTGTAGCTGGCCATCCTTAATAAGACCCTCGATTTGCCTCCTCAGTTCAAAACAGTCAGCAGTATTATGACCCTGAGCCTGGTGGAAATGACAATACTTTCGCTTGTCACTTGTTTTTGGATTCGACCGTAGGGGGGCAGGTTCTTTCAGCAGACCTTTATCCTTGATTTCCTTCAGAATATCCTGCTGTGGCATAGTAAGCAATGTGAATGTACGGTGCTCCTCCTGAGGTTGGTCATGATGCTCTTGGCGGGGTTGGGTGGATGACCCTTGTAACAGAAAACGATCATTTCTGACTGTGTCTGGCACAGAGCGTCGATCCGGAACTGATCTACGATTTCTATCATGAGGTTCTCCTCTATGATTATCATACGGTCGTCTATCTGCACGCGAGGAATTTGGTACCACTGGAATCTGCCCAGGGTAATTCGCTTGAAAAATTTCCTCTGCATCAGCATGACTAGAGACCCCCGTTAATGCTTCTTGATACGTACGTGGGAGGTTAACGGAGAACTCCCATGCTAGAGGGAGCTCCCCCCTGATTCCTTGAACCAGGCCTTGCATGGCGTAACCATCATGAAATAGATCCACTCGTGCAACCTCCCGTTGGTATCTATTTAAGAACGCACGGAGGGATTCATTACGACCCTGCTTGATTGAAAGAAGGCTTTGCGCTGGTCGACTCCTTGTTTTCATATTGTTAAAATGTGTGAGGAAACTACGGGCAAGCTCATCAAAGCTAGAGATGGATGCAGCTGGTAGCCTTCTATACCATTGCTTAGCTGATCCTCCAAGGGTAAGAGAAAAGGTTCCGCACATAATTCCCCTTGAGACCCCTTGTATCTCCATATGAGAAACAAAAGAGTCTAAATGTTCGCGGGGGTCCGTTGTCCCTTGGTAAAGCTCGAGTTGTGGCATCCGGAATCCGTATGGGTATCTTTCCCTTAGAATATCTTCAGCAAAGGGCGATTCCCATTGTGGACGACCATCTTCCTCTTCTCCTGAACGCTTAATCAGCCTTTCCAGTTTATGGATTTTTTCATCCATTTCTCGTTTGAACTCTGCATAATGATTGTCTGATGTCCCCTCTTCCGAGACATCCATTGGGGAATCATCTGGGCGATGATTCTTAACTCTAGGTGGTGAGCTGGGGCGATTTCTATTGGGCTGATAATCACGTCCTGGAGCGTAACGACCATGATAGGAATAGGCAGGCTGATCAACATTACTTTCTCTTGGTATCTGCTCAATGCTTGTATGGCGCTTGTTGTTCAGAGAGTGTCAGAGGTCTACTGCAGCTAACCGTTGTGCAGATACGATATGCGAGGGAGAGGGAATTTGTGGGTGACCATCCCTTCCTCGAACAATAAGATGGGGAGGATTTGGTTGAATGACCTGATGGCGAGGCAATCCAATAGTCTGGGCGACTAAATCAGGACGTCCATCAACATCCGTCTGGACATTCGGTTCTACCATGGCACTCATTGGGTTATTCCTAGCAGTGTTTACAGGCTGTTGAGCATTTTGTCCAAATGCTTGGTTGAACACAGTCACCATACGATTCATCTGTTCACTGAAATTTCGCATGGTATGTTCCATGGTAGTTAACCGATTCGCCTTGCCCTTCTTTGGTCTTCTAAGCGGAAGCCGGGGTTGCCTGAGGTTAGGCCCCACCCCAGAGGATATCACTAATGCCCTCCCTGTATCAACTACCCTTCGGCGTCGGGGAGGTGCTTCGACCTCAATTTCTTCGTCAACCTCTAGGGAGGTTGAGTGTTGGGATTCGTGACTCATGATGTGTTTGAGTACGTTTGGATGGGAGCAACAACTAAAGAGGCTTAGATAGTCGTTCCCACAGACGGCGCCAACTGTTGATGCACGTTTCCGGACGGCCGGGTCGGAAGCGGGTCGGAGCTCGGGTGGTACGTCGGGTCCAGTCCTGCGAGCAAAGAAAAACTGTCAGGGGTGCCGGTGGTGGTGCCGGCGAAGACCCTCCGACGCTCAAGTCAGTGTCCGGCACTCCGGAATTTTCTGGGAGAATTTCCTAGAGAGAGAGGCTCTCAAAAGTAAAGGAAATCTAGAGAGAGAGTAAGTTCAGAAAAGTGTGCATACCTTGAGCAATAATTCGGAGGGTTTATATAGGAGTCGGGATGGGTCATTGTGGGACCCAGATAACAGGCCCAGATAATGAGCTTCAGTAATGGGCTTACTGAATTAGAAATAACTAGGCCCAGATGATGGGCTTCAGTAATGGGCTTACTGAATTAGAAATAATTAGGCCCAGATGATGGGCTTCAGTAATGGGCTTACTGAATTAGAAATAACTAGGCCCAGATACTGGGCTTCAGTAATGGGCTTACTGAATTAGAAATAATTGAGGCCCAATTTTGTTATGGCCATAACAACTATCATCTAAAGGCAATCCTCAATACATAACAAGGTCTTTCTTAAAACAAAAGATTAAAAGTAAAAAGAAAAAAAAATTGGAGTAAAACAAAATTAAGAGGTGTATAGGTAGGTGTGTAGAAGGATTAAGTGTTTTTTTTTTTTTTAGTCATTATAGTGGGTGTGTGAATGAAAAATGTAATTTTAGAATTATAGAAGTGGGGTTTTTTTAAAAATAATTGATTGCGAAAACAAATTTCTTCTGTGAAAATAGCCTCACCCATAATCTTATTGGCAACACATAAAGCAATAATACAATCTTATTGGCAAAACATAAAGCAATACTGCAAAAGTCTAAAATGGCTGAAATCAGAAATTAATTGAAAAGAGCTTCCATTTTTATTTCATAGATGAAGAATAAGTAAGTCAAATAATTAGAGACAGACTTACTAAATTATTTTCAATTAATCTCCTTGTTGATTGATAAAGGAGCCAACATATCATTTTAACATTAGTGCATCAAACCAGTAAACTACTATTTTACCCTTCATATAATCAAGTTAAAATATCTCATATATCATCAGCTTTTATGAAAAAAATTGAAATTCATTATCCTTTTGGACATAATTACTAAAACCACATGAAGTTTAGTGATAATAATGCCCCTAAATTTTGAAGTTGATTGTTATTCTTTAACTAGTCTTATATATGTTAAATCAAGATATAGCTACTAATAACAATTATAAATTACCTAAATTTCTAATCTTTAATAACACTTTTCATAAGTGATAATTGAACGCCTAATTATAAAGTGGTGCTACTCTTACAAACTTTTTATACAAGCTTATATATAAAAATTGATGTGGCATCACTCAAATTTTCACACAATATTACTTTTTGGTTAAATAAATTGATTTTGTATATCCATTACCTCAATCACTTTATGACACATCATTTTGTACGCAAAAGTTTGTATATAAAGTTTGTAAGATTAACATTACTTCCTAATTATAACATATATTATCTCCGCTTTAACATTATTTATTTATTTATTTTTTAGGTGCAGCTTATGTATTTACAATGCATGATTACTAACTTTCAAAACTTAAAAAAGCTTTTTAAAATCATTTTCAAAAAGAAAAAAGAAAGGAAGAAAGAAAAATATATTTATTTATCATTAATATTGGCTTATATCTTTACCTAGTTACATGTTTATATTATCAAACCTAAGAAAAGTTTTGATTGAACTGATACAATTTACTTTAAAGAAAATAACATTTAAAGAAAAAGAATTGCAATATATTGTTATAATTACAGTTTTTAATTTTTATGAACTTCAATGTTGCAAGGAATCATTATTTATACGTGTAGATGCAACAACTATTGCAATGATATCATTAAATTATGATAAATTTTGCATTATTGGATTAGTTTTATTTTAATGAATATATACTAAGATTTAATTGCCATGTGTACAAACCATTTTAGACAAATTACTAACTAAAGTAACTATCACATGACTGGAGCATCATTTATTTTAATTCGTAAATTAATATAGCTTTAATTCTTTAATGTTAAAAAATATTATACTATGTTTTTCTTAAAGAATTTATATGTGTCACTGTTTTTATATACAAAAGCAACTTTTCACTTTACAAAATTTAGTTTTGAATGCAAATTATTTTTTTTTCATATCATGATTTTAACACGGATTATATGAATTGGGAATATGCGATGTTGCATTTAGTATCTTGATTTTAACACACAAGAAAGCATGAGGAAGCTAATTGTAATAATTATTTAATAGGCACATTAAATGTGTAAACCAAATGGTTTATTTGGTTACATTTACTATTTTTTTTAATAAAATGTTGGAGGAAATTAAATGTGGTAAATATAGTTTTTTTTTTTTTTTATCGTACACATAAAAACCAACCAACAAATCACTCTTAAATGAAGTTGTGCTATTTGAATAAAAATGGTTTCTGTGGTCAGTTCATAATACTTCGTTATTGAAGACTTCTGCAGGGAAGGAATTACAACAATCCTTGATGAAGAAATAACTCTAGAAGAGTTTGATCAATTTCATTCAATCAGTTTCATTCAAGGTTAGTGAGCAGAATTTGATCAAATTCAAACTGACAAAGTATTTATATCTTGATAATTAATAGCCGATGAAGAAGCCAGAATACTGACATATCATTTTATCTCCAGCATTGCATTAAAATTCCATTGAATTGTTAAAGTTAACAAATAGCTCATACATGATTATCGTGCCTTTTTGATAAAAAAATTAAATTTATTATCCTTTCGTAACAATAACTAAAACCACGCCGGCCTAATTGGATTTAGTGATAATAATGCCACTGCCCTGTACAATTTATTATTATCGCTTTAATTGATCGTCATAATATTCAAGGCAAAAACATTCAGAGACAAAAAGTAAAATATAGCAATATAGAGAAAACTAGAATTAAAAAAATTAAATAAGAACCAGATACAATAAAATTAACTGTAACATAATATATATTTTAATAAATTAACGAGACCAAGAGAGTATATAAAAATACAAAGAAGCAAATATGGTAATATATAATCCACCAAGTTTTTTCACTTTCAATTCTCTTCTTTGCTTTTAACAAAGGCAGGATGGAATAAAGGACTAATATAAATTTCAATGCCAAATAATAGACAAGCTCCCCATTAAATCCATGCGCTTGAGGAACAAGTATAACATGGAATTTATAATGGAAATAAATAATTGTGTTTCAATGAAACATTTCATATCTTAGTACCTTTTGATAAAAATTAGTGTATAAAAATTGTAAATGAGTCAGTAAAAATTGCAAACGAATCTTTTTACAATATTTTCAACTCTTTATTTGCTTTATAGCTTTTATATACTTGTTTGTAATTTTTATACAAAGTTTTACAAAATGTATCGGTACATGAAACATTTAGTGTACTGTAGACATTTCCTAAATCATAGGATATAACAAACAGGTCATATGGTACTCACCCACAATGGGTTCGTTCAAGTGGTAAGGACGGCCCAGGAGGACGTTGGTAAGGCCAACGGTGAAGTTCTGAATTCAACTCTTCACAATGACTCTTCACAATGGCCTTTCCCCATGAGATAAGCGGGAGATCGTAACAGTGGGTTGTGATCGCGCTAGTCTCCCCCGAGGGTTAGTTATGATGCGCGTAAGCTGGCTCGGACACCTCGGTTACAAAAAAAAAAGGTCATTAACGCTTCCATATTTTGGGAAAGCCCATTTTCTAAAATAAAATAGAAGTAATACTACTCTAATTAAAAAAAATGATATTCTAATGAAATGATTTAATAAATGATATGATAAATGATAATGCTAACTTTGACACATCACTTGATTAGATTAAAGATATATATTTGGAGAGAATTGTATTAACCATTCAGAATTTTTACGGAATGGCCTATGACTTGGTCATAAAAAGTGGCCGAGCCGAGTTAACTGGGCCCATTCAACAAGTTTTGCCTCCAAAACCAATGCCAGCTAGTAGGCTGCAACAAAAGAGAATGCTAAGAACTACAGCAGCAATTGCTTAAAAAATTTTGCTACAGACACTGCTAACTCCCGTATAACAACACGATTAACTGTGTGAAAACTAGTATGCTGAGTTATGGAGAAGAAAATATGGAAGAATGATTATTAAAGAAGGCAATCATTATGAACTCCGAAATGATCCACTCCAGACTACCTAAAAAATGATGGATGACAAAAACATTCATCCACTACTTTAATTACATAATGTGGCAGAAGTTTGGTAATTTAGAGAATCAAATATAGCAAGTGATAGAAAAAATAAAGTGTTGCCATACTGAGAAAACTAGAATAAAAGATCAAATAAGAACAAAAATACAGCAAAGCTAACTGTAATATAGTGTCTTAATAAATATACTAAGATAAAGAGACCCCAATAATTTATATGATATACAAAGAAGCAAATACACAATGTATGATTCACTCAAACATATTCTCCACCTATCCTTCACACTTTACATTAAGCTCATTCTGTTAAATTAACGAACAAAGCCAGGATATCAAACTTCAGTACTAGGTGATAGACAAGGTGATAGACAAGGTCCCCATAAAATCCATACTGTTGAGCACCAAGTATAACAAGGAATACACAATTTTATCAGATCTAACATGTAATATTTCAACGCATCTACCATGGGAGTAACATTTTAACTTTATAAAGCCGTCAGACTATATGCCATAGTGAACATTGGATTCCAATGATCTAGTAATGCTTCCATATAAAATATGGTTGTCATAACTGTGCACTCAATGACAGAAAGGCAACAAATTAACCAAATTAATAGTTACATTTCAATTAGATGGCACTTTACAAGCAAAATGATATTGAATCACAAGTGCAAAGTAAATGGTTGCTGAGAATTCTATTACTTTTTTTTTTCTCTATGGAAACACCCATTATCAAGACATTATATGATTTTATCATCATACAGGGCAACATAGCATTTTTAATTTTGATGCCACAATGAATCAAAAGGCAACATGAGTCAATGCAAAATAAAAACATTTGTAAGTTTTAGTAGTTATGGATAGTTAACACAATCGTAATTGAAATAGTTAAGAATAACGGAACATAGGATTTTTCCTGGTTTGGCTATAAATTAGTCTACATCCACAGGCAACAAGAGTTGCAATTCACTATTCTATATGTGTTTAAACTTGATTCAGGACTCTTTACAGTGGTAGACACCTGCTCACTCACTAATCTAATCTATGCAAACTTGATCAATCTTGGCCACAGCCATAATCCTTCACACACTCTTATGATACTGCACTTTTTAATCGTAAACAACTTAACTACACCTAACGCATAACAAACGTAACTGTTATAGACTCATGTAATCACTCGACTCACTTAAGCTTACATAACTCACTAACACTTACAAATCAAATCTATGTACATACTTAACACACATGAGCCATACACAATCTTAACACACTCAAAAGCATTAAGCTTTTACAATGAATGCCAAAGAACATAGCACACTCAACATATTTTTCTCGGTTTTGTGCATGCTTCCAAAAGTCTTGAATGTTTTCCTTTTTTAGCTATGAAGATAGCTTTATAAAGCATATACCAACTGCATGCAATCTTCATCATTAACATGAAATATCTCAAGGAAACTTTAGATGGTAAGATCAGATAAATATCAAAAAATATAGGAAGTGATAATATAGTCTCCTAAGTAAACTAGAATACTATAAGTAATATCTAATTTAATAAGAGATAATATCTATATCTATATCTATATCTATATTAGACTTCCTATTCAACTAGAATACCAAATCAAGTTAATTAAAATTCTCTTATTATAAAATATCCAAATGAAATTAGGAAATAATATCCAAATTAATGTTTTTATCACATGATGAGAACTTTAAAATTTGATTACATGCATAGCACATGCATGCCACATGTCATAGTGACACCAACAACATTATTATAATGACAAAACTAGAAACTAGAAGAAAGATTTATAGCAAAAGCCAACTATGGAAAAATATTTTATAAACCCACACCTTTATGCATTCAAGTAGAAATCTCATAAACAACTTTACTTTTCATCTAAGAATTTCTCTTGTATATGTTGGTTGAAGCACACGTTGGAGCATCCAAACAAACCAGCAGGGACTACTCTGGCAGAAACAATAGCAAAAGCACTAACTCACCGATAAAAGTTCATAGAACGAGGCTATGAACACCAACCTATATTTTTACATAGCTTTAGATATAATTGATCCCTCTCTAGCCTCTCTTATAACTTTATAGCTTCAAAAATAAAGCTTCATCAAAAGGAGCATGATAACCTTCATATTCCAATGTTGATGTCGTAAAAGTAATGTTGGAAAAATATTTCAAAATACCAACTAACAAACCACAAAAGATTTATTTGTTTCCAAACAAATTAACTTAAATCTTATTATTAAAGGAGTGAATGCTTATCCAAAGAATGCATTCAAATTTTGTGAAGCAAAATCAGATCCATAAGTTTTACTTACATATGTATCAATGTGAGTGCATTATCAACTACGAAGTGTTCTCTGTTTGAATGAATGAGAATAAAATTAAAATTAAAAACAATTGTTACATTACTATGTTTCCGACCAAGTTTGCAAACTACACTATTCATTAAATATAGATTAAAATTAATTTATTCTTACATAGGTAAAGCAAAGAGAAAACCACCATTATCAAGATCCCTTGACACAAATAGAGGCAAAACCAATCGGGGATTCAGACACAATACCATTTGGTCAACTACAATCAAATAACACCATTCATTAAATATAGATCAAAATCAATTTATTCTTACACATGTAAAGCAAAGAGAAAACTACCATTTATCAGGATCTCTTGGCAGTTGAAAAAATAATAAAAATGGCCAAACAAATAGAGGCTAAATCAATTGGGAATTCAAACACAATACTGTTTGGTTAAATGCAATCATATAACATGCCAATTTTACCGCTCAACGAAATGTTTAAGCTAATAGATAAGGACATAACAATTCTATTCAAATTCTAACAATTGTAAGAAGTTCAATAAATCAAAAATCAAACAGAAAGATGATACAACCAAAACCTGAATTCAATAAAAAGGATATATATCTACCAACTAAAATCTTAAAAAATCATAACTTCCAAATTAATACACAAAGTCATACTTAAATTCCAAGCAAGCCAACAAAACCATTAAAAATAACTCACTTTAGAAAACTATTAAATACACTTAAATTCTTCCTTCTATGTATTTTCTTGATGTCATACTAGTTAAAGTTTAATACATCAAACACACTATTATGTGTTAGAACCACAGACATAATTCTTCAAATTGAATTCTTATACTATCCATTTCCTTGAGCAATATGCAGGATTAGGCTTAGCTAAGTTAGAAAGATATTAGCATTGGCTTTTGCTATTCAAGACAACATGTTATAATAAAATCTTATAAAATGAGACATGAAAGATTCAAAATGACAAATGCAATAATAGCAAAGAAAGAAACTTGATTCTCTATGTTCTTGCCACCAAAACAAGGCACATTTATACACATCTTCTATTGCATATTGACAAAAAGGAATGTCTCAAAAGGAATTGGTTTTCTTAAAAAAAAAAAAGAATCACAAAAATCGAATAGCAATTTAAGGACAACAAGCTAGCTGCATCTTGATGCGAGCCTTGTTGACAACAAAAATTTTAAATCCCATAACAACATATTACCCAAAAAACAAAAACCCATCATTAGAGGAAAAATAAAAATAAGGAAACTTTGTTGATCTGTGATCTTTACAAGTCATTTGCATGTATATGTCAAACCATAAAATGTAATGAAAAATAAAATTCTTCATATTTTTATCAATTGCCTTAGAACAATTGAAAACAACTGACAACACTATATCCAAAAACAATAGAAAAAAGCACCATATTTAGTACAGTTGACCTAGTATCTCCAAGATATTGTGATTTGTATTACACTAGAACATAAAACAACAAAGGGAAGGCAAAAAAGTTCTCATTGAGGCTCAATAACATTAAAAAAGCGACCCATATAGAAGCACTAGACACAAAATAAATCATACAAGAAATTAATGTTTTCCAAATAGAAGCGTCCTACAAAGTTACATTCCCCCAGGACAGTTGTTGATGATTTGGCTAGTTATAACTGAGGCTATAATTATAATGACATGGTACTTCATATAGTCATCAAACTGTAGACAGTGGTAAGCATACTGTAATTAATATATTATCCTGTGATACCATTGGTTGTTGACATCATAGTATGCTCTTGTGTCAGGAAAAATTTCACTATTACCACACAGGATTGTATTCAAAGGCCATTACACTACAAGAAAAATGATCATATTTGGTGGTTTTGGGCCGCCAAATATGTATATATTTGGCAGTCTTGAAAGCGCCACCAATGGCACCGCCAAATATAGTCAATTGACTATATTTGGCGGTTGGTCAACTTGCCAAATATGCATCTGACTATACTTGACGGTTTTTGACCGCCAAATATAATAGGTTTAAAAATTTTAAAAAAATTTATACTCGGCGGTTTTTGGCCGCCAAGTATAATAGTTTCAAAAATTAAAAAAAATATACTTAGCAGTTTTTAGTCGCCAAGTATTTAAAAAAATTAATATATATATATATATATATATATATATATATATATATATATAATAGGTATCATTGTTAAATAATATAATTTTATAGCATTCTTTGTCCGTACACTAATCTCATTGCAATGAGTAGAAATTGCAACATGAAGGAAATCTATGTACAGCTCCCACCCTTAATTCATATTCTATTGAAGACCACGAGAAGAAGACATTCATTCCAATAAAGCATCCCTTTTCCTTCAACCTTCCTCCCAGTCAATATCATCCTCATCCTCTCCAGAAGCCTCGGCCTCAACATTCAAGTCATTGACCTTGAAACTTTCACTTGTGTTGCCTGTAGTAATGCAAAGGGAAATGGTTGATGAATAATGACTAACAAACTAGTGTTAAATAGTAAGATCTAGGAACAACAAAATCTAAAGCAAAAGTAGTAGAAAGATAATCCATCGTATAATGGCCATATATAAGTGTGTTTGAAAAAGACAAACAAACACCTGCATGCAAATTCTTTAAGCATATTACTTTGTGTCAGTAATAAATACACAAATATGATGTCTACACAACACACCATAGATTAATTAACTCTATAGCAGTCCTTGATGGTTATCTTTATGACTTGACATTTTTGGGGAAAAAGACCTCCATAAATAAGCTTGAATTGACTATAAGATTTCTTTTCCACCAAAATGACAACAAAAAAGCCCAACAAAATTCACATGTAATTTGCGATCCCAAATGAAAAAGTCTCACAAACTACGGACATTTTCTTTATGTTGAATTTCCAGGATCTGGAAATTTAATAATGTAATTAGCAACCCATAACATTATAGTAACACATTATCATACTAAATTAAACTGACATTAAAACAAGTTACCTGCTAGTGGAGCCTCTTCCCAATCGACATCATCATCTACCTCATCCTCTTCACGTTTAGACTTCATGCCCACTTGACGATTAGAAGAGATTCCAGAGAGACCATCAGCAATGGCTGTGTCTGAAAGTTCAGGTTGTTTCTTAGCAGCTTCTTCTAGTTCTTGTTGTTTCTTAAGCAAAGCAGCATAATAAGCTTTAATATACTCATCCTGCAACATGAGTAAATATGTTATACATTGAGCAAATGAGATGGAGAAAGAAAGAATCCAGATCACAACAAGAAAAGTAATAATCTCATTGCACTAGCCTGTATACTCTGTTTATCATCTTCAACAGTAGACTTCTTGTCGTCTGAGAATCCTCCAGCCGCTGAACTCCCATCCATCTTTGACTCCTGCTTGACCTCTGTACGTTATTCCTTTGTGAGATTCATCCCTTGCTTGATCATCCAAGGTGGCAAAATTTTCAAAGAGGTACTTGCAGTTTCGGATTTGACATCCACATCCTTGGCTTCACCACCAGCAAAGGCAACTTCAACCTGCCAAATCCAACCGACAATTGCTCACAAACAATCCAATCTAATTTAATTGTACAATATGTACAACATCTGACATTAAAGAGTTGCAAACTTATCAATTTACGATAGCATGCCTCATACAAAAACAAAGTTGATATAAGGAAATTAAACCATACTCTTTCTTCTTTTTAATGGAAGTATATCAAACCACCAAGTGGAAACCACATAGCAACAAAAAATAAAGTTTAGATCATGAAACAATGTACCAAAAGAAATATAAGAATCAATAATGTCAAATATATCACTACAAGATCAAACACCAGCACAGCCGTTAACTTTATAAACTTTGATGCTTTAGGAAGAAGTTATTTCACTAAAGTCTAAATACACAAAGGCATGCAAAAGAACTATGCACAACCAAAAATATAAAACAAGTAATAGACATAAAAATTTGGCTCGGGATATTTCTATCTATTGTAGAAAAATCCATGCAAAGCAGACCAGAAACCACAATATGACACCGGATTCATGCATAACATAATAAGCAAAACCATTGATGATAATATGCATAATTGGAATATAAAAGGTAACTTAACTCCTATGCAAACGACCTACAAAACATCCGTGGCTATTACAAGGAAGTCACTGTGATTTAGCACTAAATAGGGGCAGAAAAAGTAAAAAACAGGAGCATGTGCAGCCAACACGGGAGCAAACAAGTGTAATAGGCAGATTAACCACTATATTAAAGAAAAGAGCTCACCTCCGCGTAAAAATCTTGACGGATAATGGTTTGGTCGTTTGTATTTACATACACCTCGCATGAGACTCTCACCTGAAACATTTCAGGAACACAATTAAATGCATCTGCAACATTTCTAATTTTCCTAAAATTGATTTTTAAAAAAAATAAAGAAAAGCAAAGAAAATAAAAAGACCTTAAGAGGGATTTCGACGAAGAAGAGGCCGAGCTGGCCTTTGACCTCAATATCAATATCAAAGGGTATGACGCCCTTGGTCAAATCCTCGATCAAGTAAATAACGTCATGAATGACCTCAAGGCCATCGAGCTCCAGCGTTGCATTCACATAGGAATTCCCTCTCGCTCTCACTTCGCCTCTTTCAGACCTCACCAACCCCAGCTCTCCCCTTCTGTAACCAACCGAAACGGCTAGTGACTCATACTTCAACGAAAAGAAATCTCTGCTATGGACCTTGATGGTGAGGGAGAACGACAGGTCGAGCATGGGCCTCAGAGAGGAGTTGACTCGGATGTGATTGAGGCGGATTCGCGCGAGTTGGAGGGTAGGATCGGAGGGGTAGAGTAGGGATATGAAAAAGGAGAGGAGTAGGACAGCGGCAGACAATAAAACCCTAGGCTATGGCGGTGTTCGTGGAATGGAAGAAATTGATGGAGGTGGTAGTGGCGGCAGACAATAAAAAAGAGAACATCGATCTTCATTTTTTATTTTGCCCCTCTTTCAACCAAAACAACGTAGTTTTGGATGTATAGTTTCTTCATAAATTTTCACTTTCTTACTTTTTTAATTTTAAATTTTAATGAGTAACCTTTTAAACATAAAATTATATCATTTAACAATGATTTTTTATATATTCCTAATTCATAAGTTTTTTTTAAATAAATAAATAATTAATTCATTTCCTTAACTTCCAAATTTTTACATTATTTTATTTATTTCTTTGAAAATTTGTTTAAAAATTTATATTTACCAATGAATTAAAATTAAAATTAAAATTTATTTATATATTATTATATTCTGTGCATACTTGTCACTGTCTAAAAATGTGATAAATATATAATAAAGTAAAAAAGAGTGACAAATATGAAGGAAATGTAGGTTTGACTTCTAGATCAGTGTTATATTTCTCACTTTTTTTAAAAACCGCCAAATAAAAAAATTGTAAAGTAACAAATATTTAAAAAAATTTTGTAGTGAATTAGAAGCAATATTGTGCAACTACTTGATGGAAAAAATTCAGTTGATTTCAAAAGTACAATAGTTGAGGCAACATAATATAAAAGCAAATTTGACTGATTTGTCAAGAATTATATTGATATGTTAACTAATTAACCAATACTAATGACCCTTGGTAGCTACATTTCAAGACAACACAAAGGTCTTAGATCTAGCCTCGGGCATATCAAGCAAACATATGAAGAAACAAAAATGTAGAATATAGCAATAATGAGAAAATTAGGACAAGAAATCAAATAAGAACCAAAACTAAAAAAATAACTGTAAAATAATTTTTTAATAAGTATAATGAGATCAAAAGACCAAAATAATAATTTATATAAAATACAAAGGAGCAAATACGATAATATATGATTTTCTCCACAGGCCTTGACCCTTAACTTCTTTCCACTAAATGAACAAAGGTGGGATGGAGTAAAGGACAAATTAAAACTTCAATGCCACATAATAGGCAAGGTCATCATAAATTGTAGGATCTAACAAGTCATATTTCAAGACAACTTCCATGGTAGTAACATTTTAACTTTATAAAACCATCAAACCATATAACCATCAAACATTTTCTCTACTGAACTTCATAGTTAAATTAACCTCTTTCTGTTAAATTAACAAACTCTATCAAACTTCAATATCACAAAATAGATAGGGTCTGTATAAGATCCATACTCTCGAGCAAAAAGCATAACATGGAATACACAATTTCATCACAATCTAGCAAGCCATATTTCAAGGCATCTACCACGATAGTAACATTTTAACTCACCACTACAAGAAAACGGACCTTTTACGGTGGGCCAAAACCATGGTAAATAGTCTTTAATGGCGGCCCAACAGCGATTTAAGCCCGTCGAAAAAAGTGGCGACGCAAAAGCCATTTTAACTTTTTACCGCGGTTTTGGCCTACCGTAAAAGTTTTTTAATCGCGGTCAACCAGTCCGCCGTAAATGTTTGTGGTCCAGCCTCAAAACGGCTTGAATTTATTGACTGCAGTTTTTTTGCCCATCGTAAAAATTTTTACCATGGTTTGTGAAACCACCGTAAAAGATTATGGTGCTGTCGTGTAGCTTATTTACTTCAGTTCCATAGACCGCCATAAAAAATATAAAAAGATTATGGATGTTTTAACTTCGCTTTTGCTGCCCGTCGTGAAAACTGCAGACCCTATCTAGTTTTTTTGGTTCTTTGGGAAATCCATTTTTATAACCAAAAATTTTTGGAACTTGTTTTCGTTTTCAAGCAATTCATTACATATAATAACATGAAATAAATATATTGATATTGGCATAACACATAAAAGTACAACATAAGAATATATTCGCATACATTTGCAAACATGAAAGAAAAAGAGTTCTACTAAGTTTGTTTCCAATAAGTGCAGAAGTCTAAAATAAGTCTATAAGTCTTATTCCAATCAATTTCATGTCCGAAAAACCTGCACAAATAAAATGCAATAATTACTACCTAACTATTCATAAGTTTATTAAAAAAGTTCAAGCGAAAACTATATGCCTTACAATAATTTATTTACAGAGAAACGATAAATAACTTCATATATAACTAATTCTCCTCATTCTCCTCCTCAATTGTTGTTGCAGAATCAATGTTGACACGATTTCGATGTGCATTTGAAGCATCTGGAACCGAAGCCTAAGATATTTTGGAAGATTTAGAAAAACTTATAATCCTAAATAGTTTCAATCATCAACAACTTGTAATTATAAAAAGAAAAAACAAAGTAATCATGTTGTCACTTGGGTCTAGATTCTATGTACTACATATAACACCACCAGCATATACGCAAAATTAAAACTCACACTACACACTTACTTCAGAGCTGTTGACATTTGACATGATAATAAAAAAACTAATATCAGATTAAAACTCAAATAGTCTTCTTTTTATCAAGTTAACTAATGCATACAATTGAGCATGATATTGTAGTAAGTTATGTAACAAATAGCATTGTGATAAATAGTTAGCAAATACAACTATATTGCCAATGGCGAGTTCACCAACTACATATTCGCAATGTAATTCATAATTAAAATCATCAAATCAATCTCTCACTAGTTTCATGAATTAGATAGCAACTCTTTCAATAACCATATATAAACTAAATAAAAGTTAAGTGAATACCTGATGTAGCATAGGTGGTGGCAACTGCTCTTCAATGTCTAGAAATTTCTGTTTTCAAAAGTTGTACAACTGCGTATTGTAGTCCTTCAATTCTTTGTTCTCTACTCGCATTTCATGTAATTCTTGATGCAATTTCTCCACATCAGTAGGGTGAGATGAATATTGACTTGTGACATTAGTTGGAGATGGAACATGGCCATATGTGCGGGCATAACCACGATGATCACATCCCAATACATCTTGAAATACCTGTTTTGCTGCAGCTTCGGTTTGTTGGTCAATGGGTATTTTGAACATGCCTTTTTTTAGTTGACTCTGCAAAATGATGAAAACAACTGTAAGTGAAAGCATAAAAAAAGGATTGTGTAACCTATTTAACACAAAATTTAAGAGCATATAATTTTGTTTAAAAAAGTACAATTATTTTGGCACTCTCAGTATCTACTACATCTCCATCACTTCTCGTTCTAGTCTTGATGAATACACTTATGCGATCTATTTTTTCTCCATTCTTTGACATCTTAACACAAAAAATAAAGAAAAATATATCAGTGTATATATGCAAAGGAAGAAAGTCACAAATATAATGCATTAATTATCAATGCAAAATCTCCGAAAATTCATACGAATTTTAAATGTTGGTAAAACTTACCTCTTCTATCTTTTTAGCAAAAGATGTGCGACCAGTCCTATGAAGTGCAAACTAGTATGCACGATTTGCCTTTTTTTTTTTTGCTTGTTTCTATAATATTAAAGAGCAATATTTTAGTAAATTTTAAGTAAACAATTATCTTAACAATCATTTTCATAACTTACTTGAGCTCCTTCGCTGCTCCAATAAGCTACTAAAATCTTCCAATGCTCTTCAGTAATTTTTGGAGGGGTAAAAGCTAAACGAGTCTCATCCATTAGATATGGCTTATAAAAATCTCTCTTAACACGAGCTTTCCAATCCCTCTAAAGTACTCCAATTGCTTTTAAACAATGAGGCCTATACTCATCTGGAACACCTGTATTGTCCTACAATAACAAAAAATATAACAAAGATTAGTGTGCTTAAACTAAATACTTTTAAACTTAGCAGTTAAATTAAATTATATACCTTCACTTCTTCCCAAATTGCATTCAATTTGTGCTCGGGCATGGCATGCCAACTAACAAAAGTCAACGGAGCCATTGATCCATTTCTTGCTATGATGCCAAGTTGGGATGTAAATGTCTCTTTATTCGGACCAATTGGTTGCCATTTGTCGTTGAAGTCAACATGTAAAATCTGGCCTGTGCCCCATTCAGAATTACCACAAGCAACTCCATGACCTTTTGCTTGTGATAATGCACCTAAACATATAGAATTAGTTTCACATTATAAAGTAAAACATTTATATGAAAGAATTATCATTTATATACAAACCTTGATCTCCCAAATTCATTTGAGACTAGGAAGATGAAGATAAATGTCGTCGAGATTCTGCCTCCCTTCGTAGTACACTTTCCATAGAGTCATCTCTGTGTCTCTTTGGTGCCATAGTAAGCTGCAAAAAGATACTAACATTAGAAAACTAAAACCCCATTGATACATTATATTACAAATGGAATAAATGTTTGATGCACATATAATAAATGAATGTCCAATAATGTTTGAAAAAAAGAAACTTTCATTAATATATAAGAAATATGACATACCTACAACAAGGACAACCTAAAGACATTACACATAAGTGTCTTCATCACAAAAACAAAATACAAGTAAACTTTAACACAAAAACTATCATTCATCATCATCCATCTCTTCATCATCATTTACACCATTGATGTCAACTGTAGTTCCATCGACTCCTCGCCTAACCCAGGCAACATCTTCTTCACGAAAAAACTCTCTTTCATCCACTTCTTGTTGTGCATATAACTCAACTTGTGGCACAATTTTTACCGTATGCTCATAGTTCTTAATTGAAAAAGATCGAATGAATCTCTAACAGTCATCTTAAGAACTATATGCCAATCTGCTTCTAAAGGATCTTGGATATAACAAACTTGTTCTGCTTGATTCGCTAGAATAAAAGGCTCATCATCCTCATGATTGAGTTTGTATAATAGATGATTGAAGTTTACCATTGTGAAGTTAGATTCATCAAACTTCTTTCCAATCCGATCATCAACCCAATCACGCTTGAGCAACACAAATTTCATTGAGTTGACATAACGAATTTCAATTTTGTCTCTTAAAACTCTATGAAATGTTGCACTGCCTGAACGTGGATTTCTATCCCTTGCACTAGCATAGCTCATTGTATCAGCCTTTAACACAACACCAGAATTTTAGGAGGTTCTAGTGTTGTTAATATCTTTGGTTCGAAATTTGAAACCATTAACAACATAAGATTTGAAACGTTCTGCAATTGTTTTGGGCCATTAGCTAAGTGGACAATTTCTTCAGGCAATGTCACGTTTGAGGTTTGTTGCAAAGCTTCCACCTATAAAAACCCACAAGTGTTATAACTCATATTTAGTATGAGGCTAAAGAATTAATTAAAGTAACATAGCTTACATGGCTTTTGAACCACTTATGAAATTTTGAGTTGTGCTCTTTCTGAATTTGATGACTTGAAGCACAAGGATGTTGTTGAGAGAGCATGTTGATATGCTCCCTTTATAAACGAAAATGATGAATTAAATACACAAATAAGAAATACTAACCAAATGAATACTCCATAAATAATAGATGAACATATATGAATAAAATTGTGAACGACTTACTCTCGGAATGGATCAACTCTTGTAGTATTTACAAGCACATATCTATATGCTTGTATCTAGGAAACGTTGTCAAGGTTAAATTTCACACCTTTTTTTGAGGTACCGTCTTTGTTCCTAGGTGCTCGATTAGTTTTAGTTTCCACTTCATCGAGATATTGTCAACAAAAATTAGTGCATTCCTCCATCAAGTATCATTTAACAATAGAAGCATCAGGATGTGCATGATTTCTAACATAATTGTTCAAAGTTAACAAGTACCTATAATTTTAAGAATTTAAAATAAATGTAATTCCTTCATGTATAATATGTAAATAAAACACATTATCTACTAAATTTAATACCTCTCAATGGGATACATCCAACGGAATTGTAGAGGTCCACTAATCAAAGCCTCTTCAGCAAGATGCACTGGCAAATGTTCCATCACATCGAAGAATGAAGGTGGAAAAATTTTCTCCAAAAGGCACAAGTTTATAATCACTCGATTTTGAATATTCTTTAATTCTTCCCGTGTATTCACTTTAGAGCACAATTGCCTAAAAAAGTTAGCAAGCTCAATCAACGTTTCAACAACATTTTTAGGTAATGCTCTACGAGCTGCAAAAGGAAGTAATTGTTGTATGACTTTTGAGGCCTCAAACGCTACGCTCTTTAACCATCCGGCACTTTCACTCTCTTCAACACATTTAAGAATGCTACTTTGTTTTCTTTATTCATTGAGAAGCATGCAGGAGGCAAATATGCTTTATGCTTTCCCCTTTCTTATGGATGCAATGGTTTCCTTATTCCCATTTGATGCAAATCATGTCAAGCCTTTAAATTATCTTTAGACTTTTTAGGATCTCCTAGCAATGTCCAAAGGATATTATCGCAAACATTCTTCTCAATATTCATGACATCAAGATTATGTCAAAGTAAATTATGCTCCCAATATGGTAGTTCAAAGAAAATGCTCTTCTTCCAAATGCTTTCACAATTCATCATCCCAAAATCTTTCCTCTCTCTTTTATGAAGATCTTCCCTTCTATATTCAGTAAGTACACTTTGCACTTGTTGTTTCACATCAAATCCAGTCATCTGAATAGGAGAAGGTAAAAATTCTCTTTTGCCATTAAAAGACACTTTATCTTTTCGAAATCTATGAGAAAAGGGTAGAAATCGACAATGACGCAAATAACAAAACTTCCTACTATGATGTAATCATTGAGATATTGTATTCATAGAACAAGAAGGACAAGCTTTCTCCCCTTTGGTACTCCAACCCGACAAGTTAGCGTATGTTGGAAAGTCATTAATAGTCCACAACAAAGCTGCATGTAACTTAAACATTTGTTGACGTGATGCATCATAAGTAACCACACATTCATTCCACAAATCTTTCAATTCTTCAATCAATGGTTGTCAGTAAACATCAATTTTATTTCCAGGACCTTTTGGGCCATCAATAAGCACAAACAACATAAAGAATGATTGTTTCATACACAACCATGGCGACAAATTATAAGCTATTAATACCACAGGCCATGTACTATGAGCTATGGACATAGTCCTAAAAGGATTGAAACCATCAGCAGCCAATCCAAGCCTCAAATTACGACATTCAGCAGTAGAGTTTGGATATTTTTCATCAAAGGTTTTCCAAGGAGGACGATCAGCAAATGTCTTAACACACCATCATTTATACGATCCTCTACATGCCATCGCATAAAAGAAGCAGTTTTTGAAGACATGAACAATCTTTGTAATCTTGGAACTAAGGGAAAGTAACACACTTGTTTTGCTGCTATTTTTACCTCAGAATTTGATGTATTATTTGGCTCATCAAACTATTTATATCTAAAGGTATGACCGACTGCACAACTATGAAGATTCTCGTGCTCATTTCTAAATAACATACAGTTATTAGGACATACATCCCAAGTCTTGTATGTAAATCCTAATTTGGTAGTTATTTTTTGAGCCTCATAGTAAGAGGGAGGAATTTTTGCTTTTTGGGGAAAGACTTCTTTCAAAAATTTTAACAGCATAGTCATTGAAGAGTCGTCCATCCACATAACATTTTCATATTCAAGAGACGAACAACAAATGAAAGTGATGTAAATTTTTCACATCTGGATACAAAAGACAGTTCGCATCTTGAAGTAATATAAGGAAGTCTTTTGATGCCTCGTTCAAGTTTGCACCCATATCATTATCCAATGGAGTACTGCTACTTTCACCAAAATCCATATTTGGAATTCCCATGGCATCATGTATCATTCCAACCATATCATCACCCATAGAATCACAACCAAACTCTGAATGTTGAGTCTCAGAATTTTGATTAGACTCTATAGGTGTATACAGCTCACCATGTAGTGTCCACTTTTTGTACTTAGGTAGAAAACCATTGAATATTAAATGGTCTCTCACTATGTCCCTACTCAAAAGATACCGATTGTAACACATTTTACATGGATAGTAAATTCTAGTGCCATTAACCACTTTCTCAGATGCAAAATCTAGAAATGCATTAACCCCATCCAGATGTGGCTTGAAAAATCTGTCTCCTAAGTTAATCCAACTCTTGTCCATGTCTACTTTCCTTCAATAAAACAAATGCAATTTATGTAAATAAGTTGTTCAAGTAGTAAGTTGAAATTAAACTTATTTAATAAGTTAATAGTTTACGAAGTGAGTTGGCATTTTCAGCATATATTCATCTCTCCTTTCTTTGGGTTTAGTGGGGTTGCTTTCATTGGTAGGATTGTTTTGTGGGCTCATTCCATTAGTGGACTGTTTTTGTGAGATTGGGTTTAATGGGCTGGTATAATTGGTGGGATTATTTTATACATGAAAATTTTTGGTTTCTGTGTTTTTATTTTCTATTACTGTGTTTCTTCAATTTAAATTGTAATTTTATAGGTGTTTTTTAATGTAGATGGAGGACTAAGTTCTAAGTTTGTTTGCATCTTTAACAAAAAAAAAAAAAAGGATTTGTAACTACGCAGTATAACATCAATAACTTAGGAAGAATGCAAATTCAATTGGAGGTTCATGCCTTCTGAATGTTATAATGTAAAAACAAATCAGAACAAGACCAAATTCCTCATAAAACAACACATCATTAACACTACATATCAAATATGCTTTACGAGAAGGAAAAAAATCCAATTCATACCAATTACGATTAAACAACATAAAAAAAAATAAATGCAAGCATTTAACTCAGCATGAATAGCAAACAACATATGAATAACAATTGAAAGCAATCAAAACAAAATTAATAGTCTCAAATAGCATATGAATAACACTTGAATCTAACTTAAACATCATAAATAGGAACTGGTGAAGCTTACCTCTAGTAATGGATGCAGATTGTGTTCTATGTTGATCAACCAAGTTTGTTTTCTCTCAAACAGCTCGAAAATCTAATATATGGAGATGTTGGTAAATGAAATTGCTAAGAGGGAGTCAGTTATTACCAGGTCTGTAAATGATAAACAACTGCAATTAACTGTTGTGACCTTAAACAGGAAGAAGAATTTATTAGTTTTTCTTTAATAGTAATCAAATTTTCTAATAACATGTAACCCTAACCAATCAACAAAATCCTAATATATGGGAACCTCAGCTGTAAGGGTGATTTTGAAAAGGATAGAGCACATGACATTAGAAAACTGATCTTGGTTAGAATTGACTACATTAGAGTTTAGTACCAATTAGCATTATATAGGATGGTTTTTTTAGTGCTTGAAGTTCATAGCAGACACAGAACTTTGTATCGGAGTTAGGTGTTCATCCCAAAGATTATGTATCTTTTAGGTGAAGGGACTAACATCTTTATAAACTTCAAGACTCTATTCTATAATCAATGTGGTAGATCGAAATATTCCTAAACATAATGAGGAGAAAATTCTCATTAGTCTATTAGACTACGGTGGGCAAGTAAAAGTCCTAAAAGTAAATGAAATGAGTTTAAGAGGTTCATTAGCTCATTTTGGAGCCTGAGTAGCGTTACTATGTATGCTTATACTAGCCAACCATGGCCATTTTGTTTTTTCATTGTTATGAATTCTTAAGAAGTAAGGTTAAATGACATCATCTTGGCATTTACATGCAGGTAATTGAGAAAAGAGGAAAACATCTATTTTTGCTAGGATATGGGTACCTCTGGTTCCCATTGGCTTTTCTTGCAGAAATGGTCCAAAGTTTCATCTTGGCTAACTTTTGTTACTATTACATCAAGAGGTAGCATTGGAATTCCATCTTCTTGTTACCCTTACTTGCCTCCATGCATTTTCATTGTAATTAAATGATTTATTTTCTCTATTGTTGCAGTTTGAAAGAGGGTGAGCTAGTAATGAGGATGCCTGTTTAAATTTTTGATGTGAAGGTGATTGATAGGAATGATGTACATGAACATTCAGTTCACCTGTTTCTGATTTATAATGAAGCTTCTGCTTACACTTGACTACATTTTGCCTTTATTGTACACAATAACCATCTCAACAACAATTAATAAAAGCTATTTGCTTATTTTATTGTATTATATTACGATCGGTATTTATTTTGTTTGGACATGGTTTCAAATTAAGCAACTAGACACATAATCTCATAGGCTAGGTAAAAAAAAGAGTCAAAACTAAAAACTTAGATTACTGAAATTCCACAATGGTTTTAGGCAAAACAATTAAATTGTAGGCCTCCACAAAATCTCATCGGATTAGCTTATTTCTCTTATGTTTTATGGTTACAATAACAATTGCAGAAACTACTTTATAGGAGACAAATTTTCCTACAAAAGGGATAAAGTTAGGTCTTCACAATCAGAGGGAAATCAGATGTCATGTTTCGTTCCAAACAATTGCCAAACTTCTAATTTATTGAATGGATCAAATTTGAATTTCAAATAGTAGGGAACCAGTGCCTCTCAAAAGGTTCAATAACTAAAAGACAAGCAACTACCATTTACCATTTATCAGCTAAAGTGAGAGGTTCGTGGTATACTTCACAAGATCAACAAATAGAATTGCTGAATTGCAAACATAAACTAGAAAGGGAAAGCAACCCAAGTTGATAAAAGCAAAATACATATCACAAATATAAAGCCAAGCACAAGGAATTAAATATCAATATGTAGAGAAATCACAGATCTTAGTTCTTCAACCCACTAAAAAATTAAAAAAGATGCATAGAAAAGCACTGGGGAAATGCGAAATGGCTTATGAGAGGAGTGTAGATTCCCATTATAACCAGTTGCAACATCATTTCCCAATAAAAAGCACAAAGAAAACATAGAAAGTAAACCTCAATTGTTCAGTAATTCACTCACCAGACAAGGACGATTCTGAGGAGGAACTAAAACCAGCAAATTTGTCTTCTTCACTTTCTGAACTAGAGATTTCTCTACTTTCACTCAAAGTCTTCAAATCAGAGATTCCACAAGCTTGCTCATAGTAACATATACAAACAGATTTAGCACCACTTCCAACAGTAAACTTGTTTTTTGATAGAGACAGAGAAAAACACCAATTAAATCATTATAATCAATTGTCACTACAAAGTCAAGAAAATTTAAGATTACAACCAAATGTCCTACAAAAAATCAATAAGCTAAAAATGAAATCATAAATTTCAATCAACTGGATGTGTGAAACAAGCTCTAGAAACCAGGATAACTAGGTTAGAACCAGCCATTCATATCTAATGGAACATTCATGTTAAAGAACTAGAAAGAAAACAAATGGAAAACCATAAGGATAGTACTTAACTATTAAGCAACATAACTACTAGCAATATCAAAAATCAACCTTTCAAGAGTTTGGATAGGAAACTGTGGTTATGTTTTTCATTCTGGTGTGCTTTCAATACTCTTTTATTTTTTAAATTTTTTAATAGGAAACTGGAGATGTATAAAGCTTACAAAGAAAGGGAATACAAGTATAAACTGGATCACATCCAGCAAAAACTACATAAAGAAAATGCCTTCTCCCTCAAACAAAACAAAAATAACAATACTTTATAAATACACCTCCAACCCCAACCAATTAAGATGAATACAGTAAAGTACTGCCAGTAGGTTGTCTAACTTCTGCATTTAGATTAAAGATTGTTATGTACTGGGCTTGTTTTCTCTGTCTCTATCAAAGCTCTAACAGAAAAGTACTGAATAACAATTGAAGATTGTTATGTATTGAGTCTATAAGATAAGACAAAAAATTATTGGGCATGTTAGACACCTGAAGGCTCTAACAGTCTAACTTCCACACTCTTTCATCCTCCACCATCAAATTTTGTGTGACTATATGGGCTTTGAGAAGATCTTATAGACTTTAGATCAAATTTGGCATAGTGGTGTTAACATTGATAGACTTTAGATCTTCATGATAGAATATCCTATTAGAAAAGCAGCCTCACTATAATCTATTCAAGATTCTGCATTTCCAAAATTTAAGAACAAACTTATGGTCATCTGATTCTGTCTGTAGACTTTTTGTCCTCATATAGAAATGTGCTACAACGCATTAATACAAATAGGTGTACTAAAAAGAGTGTCATGATCCTAACAAGTACAGCATTATATTAGTTAATAAGAGTTCTGTTTTCAACAAGCACAACATTAATTTGTCTCAATTTTTAGGATAATTTGTAGAGGTCCACTCCAATCCTATTAATGAATATTGTAGAACTTGAAACAACAGTTTATGTAATCCCAAATATGTGGTATTATTGGAAAATTAATATATTTCGCATTTATAGAATTATGATGGCATTTGTTGAATTTAATATGTTGATGTTGGTGCACAAGCAAAGAGTGTTAATTTCTTAAACCAATTGGATATACCAGATCCTAACCTAGTTGACAATCTCCTAGGGGTGCACACGGGTCGGGCCGGGTCGGGTTTGTTCAAACCCGATTTTGACCCGACACTGTTCAAACCCGACCCTTTTAACCCGAATTCGGGTTACTATTCAATATTAACCCGATTAAAACCCGACAACCCGATCGGATCGGGTCGGGTTGGATCGGGTTTGGTTTTATTCAAACATAATATTCAAACCTGATTATAACCCGGTACTGTTCAAACCCGACCATTCCAACCCAATTTCGGGTTACTGTTCACGGTTAACCCGACCAAAACCCGACAAACCCGATCGGGTCGGGTCGGGTCGGATTATTTTGCACACCCCTACAATCTCCTATAGGTTTACTTGGTCTTGCTGGAGCCATGTCAATAAAGCCTCACTGTGTGTCTTCGTATATATTGTATTTTCCGACAAGCAAGAACCTAATCCAACTCTTTCACATTTACAAAGTCTAATCAAGAATTAAATATTCAATAATAAATATAACAACAGAAAAGAGTGAAGCACAAAAGCAAACAAAAAAATAGAATTATATTTCCAAAGCTTGTGCTCAAGCACCTAGAAGTCAAGGAAGCAAGTACATATTTCCACATCCTTATCAATAAAATCAAAGTTCACAACTTGCACATGCATTAAAAGAAACAAAAGACATCATGCAAATGATTATGTTTCAATCAGCCACTGAGACAGATCACATTCGGAAATAAATAATTAAAAAAATGAAGCACTCACCGCAGCAACAATTTTTTCAAAAGACAATTTTCCATTGGGTGGCACGCCCTGTTTTCAAGATCGAGGAACACTATTGCAATTCTGGCAGCTGTGGACCTACAACTTACTCTAGGTTTTTCGAGGAAAGGTGCCTCGATGTCTACAGTTACCTCAAAGATGATGCTACCAGCAATTTTAATTGCCCTACTAGGACTAACTATAAGGTCGTATTCTACCCCTGAAGGAAATTGAAAGAGTTATAAGACTTGTTTGATACATGATATAAGATAAGATTATTGCTATAAGACTTTTACTATATGGAATAAGGCTTTAAAGTCGTCATATAAAAATAAGCATATACAGTGATGGGTAGATATGATCTATCTTTAGTTGAAAAAGAAGAGAGAATGTCTACATACATAAAGTGTATTAACGAACTTCTATAGGCTTCTTTCTTATGTATGCGTTGGCTATATATTAATTCCTATTATTATTGATCCACCAATAAATCTCAGCATATTAAAATCAACATATACTAAAATAATAATTAGTGGATAACAATAAAGAAAACTTTGAAAAAATTGACCTCAATCATTTATAGTTAGAAATAATAAGTTACTATTAGTAGTATTTATATCTTGTAAAAATCAGATGATGAGAATGTAACTTTCCAAATTTTACTAAGCAATTGGATGTAGGTGGCAGGTATGGTGGTGAAATGCATATTTTGGTTAAACCATCTTGTCGGTTTGACCTTTCAGAATTCAGATCATGTATGACAGCATGAATGTTATTGTAGAGTTTGAATTCAAGCACTAATTTTGGACTTGGATTAGGCTAATTAACCTTACATGCCAGCAGGTGAAAACTAAATTAGATTTCTATGTGCATTGTGCAGCCATTTAGACTTTAGAGTTTGTATAACAGAAGTCTTTAATTTTCTTGGTAGATCAGTTTACCAAGCTTGATGAACAATATATGGATTGCAATTCTGGAATTTTATATATTTATATCTATAGTAATATTGCATTTCTGATATTTGACATCGACAGTTCTTTGCTTTATGCTTCATCACTCTTTATTTTCATTATAGATCTTTTGGGTCATCATGTGACTTAGAAGTTAATGAAGAAGAAAGAAGAATTAAAGAAATATACTAAGAAGAAGCTGCGTTCCTTTTGAACAAAAAGCTTCTAGGTATTTTGTATTAAAAAACCAGAGAAAGAACAGAGCACTCCTGAATTCAAGTTACTTTTCTATTCCTCCAGAAGTCTAAATCAAAACATAAAAAGAAAAACAAGTCTAGCCTCAAAGCACAATGTTTAGTAGCTAAATAAAAATAAACACTAATCTAACCAGAGGGAATAGATATCCTGATCTTGTTATAGCTCGTAGGCTTAACAATTAATATTTTCTAGATCCAGTCAAGTCTAACCAGTTTGTAATAGAAAATATAGATGAAACAAAAGAAATAGATATCCTTGAGATGCCATGATGATCATCTTAATATAAATCCTCTTTTTCCCTAACCACTACCGCTTCTTCTTATTGTAAGCTTAGCAAATAAAATATTTTTTGCATGCCAAGCCCGCCCCATTAGTTTGACTAGTGTTGTATCTTAATGTCACATTTTCTCCCTCGATCAAATCTCTTTTTCTAAACTAATTTTGACTTGAAAACGGAAGACACAGGATAGCCACAGAACATCACTTGGCAATTCAAAACACCTTGTTTCGCTATCTATTTCTCTTCCTAATATGGGCTTTATAGATTGTTAATTAACATCTAATTCACCAAATTAAAATTGAAAGATTAAACACCTAAACTGAATTTAAGCAACCGAATAAAAAATTCAAATAATCAAACAAAAAAAGTAATTAAAATCATTAAATCACATGCATTGGTAATAGCTTACCAGAATAGCCGATAAAGTCCAATTGAATGAGAAAGTTCTTCCTCAAAACAGAAAGCCGTGGAGATTTTTGATACTCCTACATTGATTGGAGGTGAAGGCCAGATGTAGCTGAGCTGATGATTACGCTTCCTCTTCAACAAACGTTCCAATGTTTGATTTCTGCTTGGAGCCCCATACTGTTGATGCCACAAGGAACAAGAATGGCAAACAATTATTTGAATCAAAAAGGGCAAGAAAACGTGAAAGGGATTTGATGGGAAAGAAGGAACATGAAAGGAAATTAGCTAGGGATTTGACGAGAGAGAAGGATTTGATAGGAGAGAAGGAAATTAGCTAGGGATTTGGGTTGATGGGAGAGAAGGAAATTAGGGATTAGGAAATTAGGAGAGAAAGAAATCAAACGAGAGAGAAAGGAGGGAAACGATTATTTCACAAGCTTCTACTGCAATTCATTAAAAACCGTCGCAGATGTATTAGTCTTTTACTGCTGGCGTGGTATCCGCCGCAAAGTTTGATATCTTACTGCATTTTCAAATGTCCGCCGTAAATGGGTGCAATAAAAATCTACTTCTCTAATAGTGTACAAAACCATCAAAACATATATCATGGTAGACATTGAATTTTAATGATCTAGTAATGCTTCCATGTAGCATATCAATTCATGATTTCCATAAATGCACTAAATGACATAAAGGCAACAAGGAATTTAACTATTAAACAATTTCCTAAACCAAATTAATGGTTAACATTTCAAATGGACGGCAATTTAAGCACCAAAAGGATATTGAATCATAAATGCCAACATAAATGGTTGCTAATGAAAGATGAGAACAATTTTATAAATACAAAGAAGAAATTGATAAACACAAATTGAAAAAAAGATGCTCCTATTTGTCTAATAAGACACATTCATAACAAAATATAACAAAAATAATAAATAATACTTAACATATATTATGACAGCAATAGATTATTTCAATTTACAAAAAAAAAAGAAATCATAAATTACCAATTTAATACTTAAAAAGGATTATTTTTAATATAAAAAATTATGCAAACTATCAACCAATTATCAAACTAATTTCAAAAACAAATTCATAAAATAAAAAAATGATATTAATGATAGAAATTAACAATTTGATATTTGAAAATGTTTATTTTTTTAATATAAGAACCAAAATTTACAGGAAATATTAATCAAATCATCAAACAAATTTTGAAATTCATATAAAAAAGAAAGCACTGGATACATGTAATAATAATAATAATAATAATAATAATTCACTAAACTCAAAATTATCCAGTGAATCAAGAATGTAATTAGTAGAAATTAACACAATTACTCGATTATGCTACTCAATTTAATTATAAACAGAATCAAGATATTAAAAAAAATAGCAGACAAACCCCAAATCTTGAGTTAAATTTTGATCAGAAAAAAAAATCCAATTCAAAAATGGTAAAATCTGCCGACCAAACACTTCAAAAATCGATTATTTTGCACTCAGCGAAGTGATATCCACGATCAAATGATATGCCATAAACCATTCTGGCTTAAACAATCATTTGCTTTCAACGATTTCGAAACCTTATTTTGAATTTCATATCAAGATTTTGAAATGAAGAAAATTATTAAAGACTGATTTGAAATTGATTTCGTAATGGTAATTATTGGCCAACAAGATGAGACAGCAAATATAAAAAAATGGGAATGACAAATTCACGTAGGAGAGAGAAAAGAGATTGGGAATATACATATTGGCTTGGGTTTCAGTGAATGAATTACAAGGGAAGGGGGGTTATATTTAAGCAAGACTCACCACCCCAAAGTCATTAAAATAGCCAATCATAGCTTGCCCAAAATCTAACCAATAAGATGTGCCAATTCATGAGCCAATTATATGGGCTTTGCTATATCAATTAGCCAATGGAAATTTGTCTCCAAGCTAGCCAATAAGGAGGAGCCACAACTCATGCTCAAGTGGTGAGAAGCCACCATGTGAATAGTACTCCTCCTTGGATTCCACCACTTAATATAATTGCATTTGACTTTACTAAGGAAAAACCCAATGGGACAGGAAACCAAAGTAAAGAGATACAATTGTACAATATTTTATGGAGTGGTGTTGGATGTGCTTCTATTGCCTCAATAAAAACCTTGCTGGGAAAACCCAGTGAGACAAAACTTGGTTGAAGGGGAAAAGAGTACGGTGCACATGTGTCCATAACGCTCTCCTTGATGACTACTTGCCTTGATCATGGTAGAAGATCCTTTATCAATTTGATTGCTTGTTGAGCTACAGCATACCGATCTTGTATACTAACATCTCAAATGTTGATGTCGGTAAAGTCTTGGTGAACAAATTTGCAAGATCGTTATTGGAACGTATCTGCTTCATATCGATCTTTTGACTTTCTTGAAGTTCATGCAAGTAGAAGAACTTAGTTGAAATGTACTTCGTTTTGTCTCCTCTGGTATATCCTTCTCTGACTTAAGCAATGCAATCTGTGTTATCTTCATATATGATTGTTGGAGAACCTATGGTAAGAGATAACTTGCATGAACTCTGGATGTGTTTAATAACATATCATAACCATATACATTCTCGGCTGGCCTCATGTAATGCAAGTATTTCAAAGTGGTTAGAAGAAGTAGTAACAAAACTCCATTTAGTAGACCACCATGAAATTGCAGTCCCGTTATAAGTAAAAACATATTAAGTTTGAGATCGAGTTTTATGGGGATCAGATAAATAACAGACATTGGCATATCCTACCAAACCAGGATTTTTAGAAGACTTATAGGGAAAAAATAATCCAAAATTAGTAGTTCCTCAAAGATAACGAAAAATATGTTTAATCCTATTCCAATGTCGTCTAGTAGGTGCAGAACTAAACCTTGCTAACAAATTAACTATAAATGTGATATCAGGTCTAATACATTATGCCAAATCCATTAATGCAGCTATAGCATTCAGATATAGTACTTCAGGACCAAGTATCTGTTCATCATCTTCTTTAGAGTGCAATAGATCCCTTTTAGGATCGAGGATCTAACAACTATCGGGGTACTTAATGGATGAGCTTTATCCATGTTAAATCATTTTAAAACCTTTTTGGTATATGTTGACTGATGAACAAAAATGTCATTAGAGCTGTGCTTGATTTGCAAGCCAAGACAGTATTTTGTTTTCCCCAAATCTTTCATTTCAAATTCTCTTTTAGAAAATTTAGTAGCATTATGGATCTCTTTAGGAGTTTTTAGCTAGATTCATGTCATTAACATATACTGTTATAATAACAAAATCGGATTCTGACTTTTCATAAGGGCATATTGGGATATCCCTTCTTCATAAAGTGTTAACTTTTATATTATACCACAATCTTTTAGATTGTTTCAATCCATACAGAGCTCTGTAACTTTGAATATATGCCTTTTAACTTAGTTTCAATTGCTTTAGGCATTTTAAATCTTCAGGGATTTTTACATATAGATATCAAAATCTAACTTATTATACAAGTAAGCAGTAGCCAAACCTATGAGACACATGTAAAGTTTTCCTTACGATTGCCAGATTAATCAAATATCTTAAAGATAATCACATCTCTTGCCCGGCTCGGGCTTTGAGAGGAATCTGGATCTTTAAGTCAGGATTTATGTTTGACAATCTTGTCGTTCTCTACCCATTTATATTTAATGGGTTTCGACATCTTCAAATGTATGGATTACAAGTCTAAAACTTCACATTTTGCCAAGAAAACCAATTCTACATAAATTGTGCGCTTTTTTCCATTTAAGCCAATAATGCCCTTTTTTCCATCATACACTATATATGGCTCAAAATCATCATTTAAAGTCTCAATGGCTAATAATATTTCAGCGATGACTATTTTATTATGATTCCACATTTCTTTAAAATTAATAGAAATACATGTCACTTCAAAGGCATGTATCTCATCAGGACCGTTTACCTCTTCAAGAGATAAATTAGAGAATGTAGACTTTTTAGCTCGACCATTATTTCCATCAGGACCGTTATTAACCACTTTTCGTTTTCGAGGGACAGTATCTTTTGATCCAAGGGGTCTACCATGCATCTAGCATGCAATAGATTGGTTGTTCATTGATGCTTGAGGAGGTTGCTCAACAAGGGTCTCAATCCGTGTCGGTGTACCAGCATCATGTATATATGATTTTGTTATCTTTGTTACGTCAGTAAAAGCATTCGGCATTTGATTAGCAATATCTTGAAGATGTATCATCCTTCGCAGTTCATTTCCACATTAAGGTGTGTGAGGATCAAGATGAAAAAATGTTTTAACATTCAAAGAAAGTTCTTACCTTACTTTAGGAGGCATATGCCTAACCTCAGGAGGCATTCTCTTTTTCCTTAGAGGTGGAAAAAATGTCTCATCAAAATGTCAATCTGCAAAATATGCAGTATGAAGGTCACCCTCCATAGGTTCTAAATATTTGATAATAGATGGAGAATTATAGCCCACATAGATCCCCAATCGACGTTAAGATCCCATTTTTGTCTACTTTAGAGAGCAATAGGGACTTATACTGCACAACGAAAAGTCCTTAAATAAGATATATTGGGTTTTTGGCCAAGTACAAGCTATAATGGGAAATGCTCATGATAAGTAGTGGGCCTTAATCTGATCAATAATGTAGCATGTAAAATAGCATGTAGAAGTTGGCAGCAACATTCTCAATAACAAAGTACATGCAATTATCTACAGTCGCTTTATAAGTCACTCTACTAAACCATACGAACATGTGGGACATAAATATCAATTTCAACGGACATACAATAATCATCAAAGGCTTTTGATGTAAGTTCGCTAGCATTATCCAAACATATTTACTTAATAGGATGGTCTGAAAATGTGTCCATAATTTAATAATTTGAGCAAGTAGTTTAGCAAGTGTAACATTTCTAGTTGATAATGAAAATATCCATTTATATTTGCAACAATCCTATGCATCATTGTTAATCTTGGGTGACCAAGACCGTTATGCCATAGCATAAGAGTCTTAGGATCGTTGAACTTCTGGTTCATGCCTGCGTAAGTTTCAATGGACCTTATGTATGTGTAATACAATCCAGAAAAGAAAGCTTCAAGCTTTTCTAATAACAACTTTTGTCCTGAGACATCTAAGGTGATATGAAGAAATTCAATACTATTTTCACAAGATGTGTCAATAGATATCCATTGTGCCTTATATCTTTAAAACTGAGCAAATTTCTTCTGGATTTGCTTAAGTATAAGGCATTATCAATACATAACTTAGTACCACTTGCCAACATTATAAAGGCTTTCTAGAGACCTCAATCAAGTTAGTAGACCCTGATATAATGTTAACTTTTACTTCTAGAAAAGATTAACTTCAGAAAATACTTCTTATCCTTTAGGATGTTGTGTGTTGTCACACTATCAACTTGACATAAATCTTCACATCTTCTGGAGATGGGTATCTTGCTTTTCATGTCCATACCATTTCATTGAAGAAAGAGTACATTAGAGACCATCATAAAAGATAATATCAAATTAAAATACACTATCAAATTAATTCTCTTGGCCATATCACCAATCATAAATCAATCAACAAAATAATTTGAGTTGTCATACTTGTCTGATCCACTAAATCATCATTAGAAGATTCTTACAAACCTTCTAAAAAATATTCCTTTCATATCATTGACTCCACTTCTAGTGGTTTAATTTAGTATTTATAATAACCAATTCAATTTCAACAATCCTTTATGAAGCTTAACCACATTTATTATTATCATTGCAATTGATAGTAGCATTCGCTTCTAGGACTGCCCAAGTATCATTTTTAAAGAAATGGTATAATATCATTCACTTTAGGGAATGATACCATTTACCTTTAGGAACAGTTTGGTAATATTCACTTCAGGGAATGTATGAAATCAATAGGGAATTCTTTAGTAGATCAGTTACTCAAATTTTAATGGTGATTATCTAATGGCCATCAATTTATCCTTCAGGTATAAATTTCATTACATCCTTTGGATGCATCTCAAGAATATAATAACATTCAAAATAAAAGAAAATTAAAGATACAGTAAGAATTGCAATGAATATAAAGTGCAATAAATAAATAAATTTAATCAATTAAATATCTCAAAGTAATAAAGGTACATATAAAACTTCATGTTCTAATCGTATAATCGAAAATGTAGCACAATAGGGCCATGGGCAAGATTTTATCTGCTCACTTGAAGTTTTTGAATCAGAACTTCTGGTCTGATTATATCTTAAAGTCTTGTCTCCCGGATAGCTCTATTGAAATCGGGCCTTGGTAATACTATTGTTAATTGCTAAACAAATCACTCCTTTAACTTATTAGAAATCAGGACTTCAAGTTCTGAGTAACATAGCATGATAATAATAAATAAAATGTAATTGACAATAATGATAAACAAAGTAAATATAAGTTTAACATATTCGCAATATCATATTAGGAACAATAAATTTAACATTTAATTGCCAAAAATCTTAAAGTCACGACCAAGTAAATTTAGGCCAAAAAACTTTAAGTAGCAACCAAATAAAAATAAATAAATTGAAAAAGTAAACAATAATATTAACATAACAAAATAAGATTGATAATAAGAATATTTATAGATTCAGAACTTCAGGTTCTTGATTTAAGAATTCGTAATCCCAAAACTTTAGGTTTTGAAATGAATAAGAATCTGAACATCAAGTTTTGGTTTATACAAACTTCATGTTGTAAAACCTTTGCATCTAATGATACTGATATAATAATATTATAACTTTGAAAAATAAAAGTGTTAATGAAATATAATTAACAATAATAATATTATATAAATATATCAATAACATTAAGTCAGATTGGCTAGTATAATAAATAAATAACAATACAATAAAAATATTCAGATCTAATCTTATTTTCTGATGCAAAAGATCAAATAATAAATAATTCAACCAATAAAACAATATGATAGAAATGTCATAACTATTGACTACTGTTATTCAGCAATCGTGTTGATAACGTTTGTGTTCAAGGGTATGTACTTTATGGGCCCGTTTGGAAGACGGGCTTAGCTGGGATTGGACTACACTTAGTCCAATCCTATGTTTGGTGTAGAGGTGGGACTGGATTGATAGTCCAAGTCAGTCCCACCTCCTTCCAAACCAAGACTAAATTAGTGGGACTAATAGTCCCACCTTATAAGGTGGGACTAATAGTCCCAAATTGGGACAAAATTTTTTAATTTTTAATTAAAATTAAAACTAAATAAAATAATAAATATAATATAACAATAATTTTTAATTATATTTAAATATTTAATAAAATCAATTTTGATTGTTTACTAAAAAATAATGAAATAATAGTATGATATTAATATAAAAATAACTATTAAATTAATAATAAAAAATAAATATCATCTAATAATATTTAAATACTAATTATTAATAAATTATTATATTTATATAAAAATTAATTTTAATATAAAATATAATTTTATTATTATTTATATAGAAATATCAATAAATATTTAATATTTAGTTTTTATTCAAGTTCAATTTTAATAAAATTAAGTTAGTTTATTTTTTAAAATTATTTTCTTAAAAATTATTATCTATGTTAATAGTTCAGTCCCATATTACACCAAACATTGGACAATATTATTTAGTCCAATCCCATATGATACCAAACACAAGATAATATTACATAGTCCAATCCAGTCCAATCCTAATCCTAATCCCAATCTCAGTTCAGTCCAGTCCAATCCAATCCCTCCTCCCAAACGTGCCCTATGGGTTTTGATGGAAAGCTCTTGCATATATTGCTTTGGAGATTGAAAGCAAACACAAGTGGGGCCAGCAAGATGAGACAACAAATATAAAGAAATGAGAACGAGAAATTCACGTAGGAGAGAGAAAAGAGATTGGGAATATGTATATTAGCTTGGGCTTCAGTGAATGAATTACAAGGGATGGGGGGTTACATATAAGCAGCACTCACCGCCCCAAAGTCATTAAAATAGCCAATCATAGCCTGCCCAAAATCTAACTAATAAGATGTGCCGATTCATGAGCCAATTACATGGGGTTTGCGATATCTATTAGCCAATCGAAATTTGTCTCCAAGCTAGCCAACAACGACGAGCCATAACTCATGCTTAAGTGTTGAGAAGCCACCACGTGTATAACAAGAAACACGTTTTCAGTTTTATCCATTGGTTCCATTTAACGGCTATTTTTGTAACGATTTAAACTTTAAATTAATCCTATAAAATTAAAATCGAGAACTTGGTACATTTCTAGTAATATTTTGATAAAATTTAAATATATTGGAATTTTCTATACGTTTCAATATAAATTTTCTCAAAGTTTATAAGAAGCAAGCATCCTTTAATTTAATGAATTTTAGAATTCCGTAATATTTATAATAATAATATCTAAATTCTCTTCCTCTTGACATTATGAAAAGTTGGACAACAATGAGATACATGTTAAAAAATAAATAGATATTAAATAATGAGTTTTATCCTTGATAAAAACATATTAAGATTATCTTCTAATAAAATAAAATTATTTACACCAAATATTCATATCTCAATAAGAACTTTATATATATATATATATATATATATATATATATATATATATGATTGATTGAAGGAGTCAACTCATATTCAAAATTGTATTTAGTCATGGGTTTGGCTACAACACATCCCATGCATCAATACATCCCATTTTTTAGGAGCAAAATAATATATATCATATTAAAGGATCATATGGAAAATAAATAAATAAAATACTAACCTGCAAAAATACTAACTTGTGATAGCATGTTACAAAATTATATGATTTTATTTAAAAAAATATTATAAATAGTTTTTAATGTGTAATTACTTTAATAAAAGTTAATTTATTATATAAATTAAATATTAAACATATAAACTTGCGTAGCATGTAATTAAATTATAAAAGAGAGAAGACAATTTCTTCAAAAAAATTTATTTTATTTAACCATAATTTTTAAAAAAGTATAAATTTTTATAAGTTATTTTTATTTGATGATTTAGTTCTAATTCTACAAGTTACGAAAAAAATAAAGAGAATTAACTGATTTAGCAACATTAATTATCATTTTACAGGTTTATCCTTTCTACTATACTCTAGTTTGTTTTGATTTGTTGCAAGTTTTATGTTATATGTTATAAGTTAAGATTAGGTTTTACAAGTTCATTGCTCTTTGCTCCAAGTCCACGTATGATTTCATGTTAAAGGTTTTATTTTACTAGTTTTATGTGTCATGTTACAACTTTGATGTTCCTTGTTACAATCTTGGTTAACCTTATTGCAAGTGTTATGTTTTATTTTGCGAGTTAATATTAGGTTTTACAACTTCATCGTTCCGTGTTATAAGTCTAGAATGATTGTAAGTTAAAAGTTTAATTTTACTAGTTTTAGGTGTTATGTTGACCTTGTTGCAAGTGTTATATTTTATTTTACAAATTAATGTTAGGTTTTACAAGTTCATCATTCCGTGTTACAAGTTCACATAAGATTGTAAATTAAAGGTTTGATTTTACTCATTTTACATGTCATGTTTGAACTTTGATGTTCCTTGTTACAATCTTGGTTAACCTTATTGCAAGTGTCATGTTTTATTTTATAAGTTAATGTTAGGTTTTACAAGTTCATCATTCTGTGTTACAAGTTCACGTACGATTGTAAGTTAAAGGTTTTATTTTACTAGTTTTAGACGTCATGTTGCAACTTTGAAGTTCTTTGTTAAAATCTTGGCTAACCTTGTTGTAAATGTTATGTTTTATTTCACAAGTTAATCTTAGATTTTACAAGTTCATCATTACATGTTACAAGTCCACGTATGGTCGCAAGTGAAAGATTTAATTATACTAGTTTTAGGTGCCATGTTTCAACTTTGATGCTCCTTATTACAATTTTGGTTAACGTTGTTGTGAGTATTATGTTTTATTTTACAAGTTAATTTTAAGTTTTACAAGTTCATCGTTTGTTGTTACAAGTCCACGTATGATTGCAAGTTAAAGGTTTGATTTTATTAGTTTTAGGCGTCATATTGCAACTTGATGCTCCTTATTACAACCTTGGTTAACCTTTTTGCGAGTTTCATGTTTTATTTTACAAGTTAATGTTAAGTTTTACGAGTTCATCGTTCTGTGTTACAAGTTCATGTATGGTTGCAAGTTAAAGGCTTGATTTTACTAGTTTTAGATGTCAAGTTGCAACTTTGATTTTTCTTGTTACAATCTTGGTTAATCTTGTTGCAAGTATTATGTTTTATTTTACAAGTTAATGTTAAGTTTTATAAGTTTATCGTTGCGTGCTACAAGTCCACGTATGGTTGCAGGTGAAAGGTTTAATTTTCATAGTTTTAGGTGTCATGTTACAACTTTGATATTCTTTATTACAATTTTGTTAACCTTGTTGCGAGTGTTATGTTTTATTTTACAAGTTAATTTTAAGTTTTATAAGTTCACCATTTGTTGTTACAAGTCCATATATGATTGCAAGTTAAATGTTTGATTTTATTAGTTTTAGGTGCCATGTTGCAATTTTTTGTTACAATCTTGGTTAATCTTGTTGCGAGTGTTATGTTTTATTTTAAGTTAATGTTAGGTTTTACAATTTCATTATTCTGTGTTACAAGTCCACGTATGTTGCAAGTTAAAGGTTTGATTTTACTAGATTTAGGTGTCATCATGTTGCGACTTTAATGTTCCTTGTTACAACCTTAGTGAACCTTGTTGCGAATGTTATATTTTATTTTACAAGTTCATCTTTTCGTGTTACAAGTCCACGTACAATTACACGTTTAACGTTTTATCTTCTATTATGAGGTGTTAGGCTGCAACTAAGATTTCCTAATTACAACTTTGGTTAACATTGTTGTGATTTTCATATTATATTTTTCAAGTGAATGTTATATTTTGCAAGTTTATCATTCCTTGTTACAATTTTTCATCTAGTTGCAAGTTGAAGATTTTTAATTTGCTACTTTTAGGTTTGAGGCTATAACTTAAATGTTCGTTGATACAACTTTGGTTAACCTTGTTACAAATTTCATGTAACGTACTATGACTAAGCGTTATGTTTGACAAGTTCATTATTTCTTGTTAATGTCTTGTTTCATTGCAAGTTTAAAAATGTGATTTTATTAGTTTTTAGTATCCGCTGCTTCAATAATATAAATTACTAATTATCATTTTAAATTTTAAAAGTATATTTTTCAATGAAATTATTGTTGTAATGAGTAGTTAATTTGAATTTGTGGCCTTTTGGTTACACTTCAACAAATTGGTTAAATTTTTTTGTCTTATAATGTAGACCATAATTGACAATGAAAAATAAGCAATAATTTACTTTTTGAAGTGTTAAAGTATTTAGTTTTTGAAGCGTTAAATTCATTAAATTATGTTTATGATATTATTACATTTTAGTTGAGTTGAAAAATAATTTTAATTATAAAGTATTTAAGAATAAAGGTAGCTTAAGAAATATAATTTATGAGTTAATTAACTTTTTATTCAGATTTTCATTATGTTAATATAATTTCTCAATTGAAATGGTAAAAGACATATTCGATTTGCTCTATATAACATTACATAAATTAAATGTTATCATGCTTATTAAATGTAATTTTATGTCATTTATTTTGGTTGTTAAATATTAAATTTATATTTACAATAAGTTTAATTTTTAGTGTGGTAATTAAAAAAATTAATTTTCCGTTATTGTAGCTCACAAGTGTATTTATAAATAAGAGTCACTCAAATGGATTAAGCTCTTCCTAACATTATGGTACAACATTATTTTTTTAAGTAAACGCTGTGAAATATGAAATTCGAATACATTTATAATGAATTAGTAGCATATAGATTGAGTATTCAATGTCTTTTGTGTGAATAAATAAAACATCATTTAGATTCAAAGTGACGTCAACGAAAGCAAGATTTGAAAGTAATTCCCAATTTGCTTCGTCAATTGTGGATTTTTGTTTATTGCGAGGGTAGGTGGCATCTATGCAATAACTATTTCAACAGTGGATTTTTGCTTTGTCAATAATAGAATTTTGTTTATTTTGCATCGCCTTTTCTCTTTCACATTTTTGCAAAACTGATGTAAGCTATTAGGAATATGCCCTAAGCGTATGTATATTTTCCAATAATTTGTAAACATTAATAATAAATAAAGTTTTATTGTTTATTTGTGTCTGAATATGATTGTATCAATGACTAAAGGTTTTAGAGCTTGTACATTGATGTAGTTCTGTATATATGAGATATATATGAGACATAAAACTTTATCATAGCTCAAAACTAGTTCACAACCTGTTATGGCCATAATAATATCGGGCCTCAATTATTTCTAATTCAGTAAGCCCATTACTGAAGCCCATCATCTGGGCCTACTATCTGGGTCCCACAATGACCCATCTCGACCCCTATATAAACCCTCCGAATCATTACTCAAGGTATGCACACTTTTCTGAACTTATTCTCTCTCTAGATTTCCTCTGTTTTTGAGAGCTTCTCTCTCTAGGAAATTCTCCCAGAAAATTCTGGAGTGCCGGACACTGACTTGAGCGTCGGAGGGTCTTCGCCGGCACCACCGCTGGCACCCTTGACTGTTTTTCTTTGCTCGTAGGACTGGACCCGACGTACCACCCGAGCTCCGACCCGCTTCCCGACCCGCGTCCCGGCCGTATACTGTTATGGCCATAACAAAATTGGGCCCCCAATTATTTCTAATACAGTAAGCCCATTACTGTATCCCATTATATGGGCCCATTACAGTAAGCCCATTACTGTATCCCATTATCTGGGCCCATTACAGTAAACCCATTACTGTATCTCATTATCTGGGCCCATTACAGTAAGCCCATTACTGTATCCCATTATATGGGCCCATTACAGTAAGCCCATTAATGTATCCCATTATCTGGGCCCATTACAGTAAACCCATTATTGTATCCCATTATCTAGGCCCATTACAGTAAGCCCATTACTGTATCCCATTATATGGGCCCATTACAGTAAGCCCATTACTGAAGCCCATTATCTGGGCCTAATTATTCCTAATTCAGTAAGCCCATTACTGAAGCCCATTATCTGGGCCTAGTTATTTCTAATTCAGTAAGCCCATTACTGAAGCCCATCATCTGGGCCTAATTATTCCTAATTCAGTAAGCCCATTACTGAAGCCCATCATCTGGGCCTAGCCCGGCCTCCTAATGCATTTGATCTATAGTCCATAACAACTAAAATAGTCCCTACATCGACCCATTGGTCGACTTGGGCCTGGGGGGACTACTGTTATGGCCATAATAATATCGGGCCTCAATTATTTCTAATTCAGTAAGCCCATTACTGAAGCCCATCATCTGGGCCTACTATCTGGGTCCCACAATGACCCATCTCGACCCCTATATAAACCCTCCGAATCATTACTCAAGGTATGCACACTTTTCTGAACTTATTCTCTCTCTAGATTTCCTCTGCTTTTGAGAGCTTCTCTCTCTAGGAAATTCTCCTAGAAAATTCCGGAGTGCCGGACACTGACTTGAGCGTCGGAGGGTCTTCGCCGGCACCACCGCCGGCACCCTTGACTGTTTTTCTTTGCTCGCAGGACTGGACCCGACGTACCACCCGAGCTCCGACCCGCTTCCCGACCCGCGTCCCGGCCGTCCGGAAACCGTGCATCAACACAACCTATGAACAAAAGCTGGATGCTTTGTTTGGACAAGGTTATTGTGTTGTTTGTTTTCAATAAGGAAATGGTGAGTTTCTAATAAGGACAAAGACACTTGTGCATTATGAATGCATTGAACACGTACCATGTAGTAATTATCCATCTGATGGAAATACCATAACTGAATGTGAATTTCTATACCAGAGCATTAAAAGCATTTCTCCCTTAAACTTGAGTAGGTAGCGTACCTCTACTATGCAGGCTATGGTCTTTGACTAGAATAAAAAGTAAGATCTAAGAGAGTGAGGTCAATACCTTGGCTAGTTGGGATTGTAAGATCTGTATTTTAGCAGACATTATACCATAGATATGGAATTCATGACTCCGAAAGGATTTCGAAATACTCCCTTGATGGTTTTACAAGGTTTTAATTGAGAGAATCTTAGCTAAGTATTTAATGAAAGTTGTTCATTAAATTGAGATTTATTTTGATAAATCTCAACTCATTTAAATAATGTAAAACTGGTATCAATGGCTTAAGATGTAACTGAAGGGTTAACATGGTAAATCATACCTCACTCCAATTATTGGTATTCCATGAAGGGTAGTTATGCAAACTTGATGCTCAGTGGATCAGGCTTAAAGAAATAATTTAATAAGATTAAATTATTAAGCTTTCTGTAAAAAGTCTTTAATTCAAGAGTGCAATTTTGGACCTATAGTGGAATGGAGCAAAGTTAATAGGTAGGGCCCACTATAGTTATGAGATAACGGCATACTGGATCAAACTTATTGGAGCTTGTAATTAAATATGTCCATCAAAGTCCCTTGGGTAAATAATATAAATTGTTTGAACAAAGAATGAACTTGAGAAATTAATCATTTAATTTAATTCGATTTATTAGAGAATAAAGCTTAGACATTAGATTAGATATATTTGACTAGTAAATAGGCTCATTATTTAATTAATGATTAATTAATAATAAAGTCTTTGGGACAATTTATAGGAAAAATTTCACAAATGACCCCATGTTTTGCCTTAATATAAAAAATGACCTCGACTTTATTGAAATAAGCACTTATGACCCAATGTTACAGTCCGTTTGTGTCTGTTACTTCTCTTATGTGCAATTACCTGGATACCCTTCTGATGACACTGACATTCTGATGACATTGACAATGCGTTATTTGCTTTTTTTGAATTTTTTTTTATAATCCCTAGACTACTTTACACTCAAATGGTTATATACACATTGCCTATATATATTGTAACACCCTAAATTTTACTAATGAATATGATATTATTATGTTACAATATATATGTATGTATGCGCATGTCTTGTATTTAAATATTATTGTTATAATTAAAGATTGGGGGATGAGATTGAAAGATCAAGGAAGTTGGAGGTCTAAAATGGATTTTGCCATACAAGCTTATCTATATAAAGAGAGAGCCTCTAGAAAATTCATCATTTTTGCTCTCTATACCTCATAGACTCTAGCACCTTCTTCCATTCTTTCCTCTCCATTTTGCCAAGAATCCAAGAAGACAAAATAAGTGAAAGGAAACGCCTACCTCCTCTTAGTTCTAGCCTTGGAGCATGGAAATATTTAGGAAATCTTTGTGATTTAAGGTGTTTTATGTCATGTGAATAATGGACTTTTGCTAGGAAAGATGATTTGAGTGAGTTATGGCAAAATTAAGAGGATTGGACGAAATTAGAGAGTAAGAAATGAGATTTGGGTAGAGTTTTTATACTGAACAATATGGAGTACGAAAATTCCTAGAAATTCTAGGGTTGTCTTCTGGCTTTAAATTTTTTATTGTGAAACTAGATATGTAGGAGTTCATAGAATTTTGAATCAATCAAAAATTCAAATTTTGTGAATTATGGTAAATTTTTGAATTTGATGAATCAAATTTGAACCTCCCTTGTTTTGAAACAGAGTAGGGGGAACGAATTTTAATTGAGGGGTTTATTCTTCATGAAAATTTATTACTTTTAGTATGCAATATCTTGATTATGGTTTCTTTTGAACGGGAAAGTTTCATAGTGTTTGGAGACACGAATTGCTATAATTTTTCAAATTTAAGTTTGTGAAACTGGGAAATTCAACTTTCAAGACAGAGTTAGTAAAGAAAATTTCATTTGACCGACCTAAACTTATTAGAAAATTATGTTTTTCACTGAAATGACTCTTATATGTATATAGTTTTAGACTGGAAAGTTTGGTAATAATTTGATTAATGTTGAATTTTATAAAATTCTTCAAAGTGGTGCTGCTCAGTTGAGATGCTTGGAGACAGATTTTATGTATGAAAAAAAAAATAAGGGATTTTAATGGCCAAGTGGCCTCCTTTTAATCCAATTAAATTCATGGGATATAATATATGCATATACTTGAGTCTCATGAAATTTGATGATGATTGGGTTGAATTACCTTTTTCTAAAATTATCCAACCAATACGTGTGTAGTATTGAATTGTTAATGGTGTTATGGATTTGTTGAAGCTTGCTAACTCTTAAGAGGTTCAATGGTTTCTAGGTGGAAATCCAAATCAAGGAATGAAGTATCCAGGTAAGTAGCAAGACCATTTCTGAGGGCATAATATATTTTGCGTTAATTTGTAAGTTGTGTTGATTTTCTTATGTTTATGTATGAATTTATTTGGAAATGTTTTGAATGTGTGGATTCTGCTCCCTTATACATGCGTGAACGATGTTTTGATGTGAATACTATGAGTGTGACATATACAAAATGTGAATACGGTTATGTGCTTGTGAGCTATAGTGTGAAATGGCATGACTAATGAGTACTTATGAAATAATATGTGTATGAAAATGCCATGTGATGTACATGGCCTTGCACACTCATATGTGTATGTGAGAATTTGTGATGTGCTATGAAATGGAAATTTACATGCCAAACTTTGGGGGAAACATTAAATGTTTACTTTGTAACACATGCTTTGGTTGGGTTGTGGAAGTGTCTGCCCGAAGCAAGGAAATGCATTTTGCGTTGGGTTGTGGAAGTGTCCACTCGAAGCTAATAAATACATTTAGGGTTGGGTTGTGGAAGTGTCCGCCTGAAGCTAGCAAATGCATGTTAGGTTGGGTTGTGGAAGTGTCCACCCGAAGCTAATAAATGCATTTCGGGTTGTGTTGTGGAAGTCTCCACCCGAAGCTAGCAAATGCATTTTGGGTTGGGTGTTGGAAGTACTCCGCCTGAAGCTAGCAAATGCATGTTAGGTTGGGTTGTGGAAGTGTCCACCCGAAGCTAATAAATGCATTTCGGGTTGGGTTGTGGAAGTGTCCACCTGAAGCTAGCAAATGCATTTTGGGTTGGGTTGTGGAAGTACTCTCCCAAAAACAAAACTGTGAGGCAGGGGGCAACGAGGACCTAAGCGCGCTGGGTTAGTAAGCCCCATCTCGTAAGACCAAAACGGACAATGGACTAGCTTCAAATATGTGATTATGTGTGATACATGTATCCCTAAGACTTCATGTGATTATTTGAATGAGAGAAAGCATGGGACCGGTATCACCTAGATTGTCGGACTAGCCTCAAAATTGTGATTATGTGATGTGTGTGTGTCTTTAAGGCTCTTTAAGGCTAAAGATTGATTAAGAATAAGGTATATGTGTAAACTTGTGATTTTTATCTGATATGTGTGTACACATGTGAAAATATGTGATATATGTGTTCCTAACATTAGGGGAAAATGAAATATGAGCATATGTGTATGGGAAAATGAAATATGAGCATATGTGTATGGGTGATGAGGATAGCTTGAGCAAGCGTATATGAAGTGAGTTACGTGCATATGAATGAATTGTATAGTACCCATAATGTTTGTGCACGAGTGTGTTTAATGAATGGATGGCATAGAATTCATAATGTTTTGTGCACTAATGTGTTTAAAATGGGTACTTCTAATGTGCATGAGAAGTGCATTAAACATGTTCAAGATATGTATGAAATGTGCTTAAGATTTATGCTCTAAAGTGTGATAACATGTGTATCTAATGTGGCAAAGATGTGCATCTATTTTGTCTGAGATGTGTTTCCATATGTAATGAAAATGTGTTATACATATATTAAGGTTTTGTAGAGCATGAACTTTGAGTGTTAAGTATAATGTCTATGAGTGTGAACAAAGAAAATGACCTAAGTATAAAGGTCAAACACAGAATTGGCGTATGAGCGCCAACGAAGTTGCGCAGGAGCACAAGCTCTATGTTGCAAATCATGTGGAGACAAAAAGTTGGCACTGTAGCACGACATGGGTGGCGCAGGATAAGGGTGGCAATTCGTGTCGTGTCGTGTCACTCATTTAATTATTCGTGTCAAGACATAAAACACGGATCCGACACGGTTATTAAACGTGTTACCCAAGTGTTGTAATCGTGTCATATTTAATTCACATAATTTATTTAATTATTTAACCTAGTTATGCATAATATATTATATTATATATATTTATATCAATTAAAATTATTTTTATAATATAAACCATTGTTGGTATAAAATATTATTAAAATCTTTATAATTTATTATTTTGTAAATTAATTTATTTTATAATATAAAATTTTCAGTTTTATAATATATATGTTGTAAGTAGTTAATAATTTATATCATTAAATGAGCTTACATATTAAGCATAGACAAAATATGTTTAACTATTCGTGTCATTAAACGAGTTAGCGTGTTGAACCCCCTCAACACGAATCCGACCCATTTATTAATCGTGTATCGTGTTCGTGTCGCATTCATGTCGTGTTTGCGTGTCATGACCCAAATTGCCACCCCTAGCGCAGGAGCACTAACCTTTTATGGCAAATATCAGTTTAAGACAGAAATTGGGCATAGTCGCACCAAGTGATCTGTGCAGGAGCACAATGTATGAATTCAGGGCACTGTTCACTGACTTGTAGGACAAGAAATGATTGCTTGTTGATTAAGAAAAGACTATGTATAATGTTTTATTTGCTTCATTCCTGCATGATTTTACTTTATATTCATAATCTAGCTACTTACTAAATATTTTACTCATTAGTCTGTTATGTTCCTTAGTTAATCGATAATTTAGTTGATATGGGAAGGATTTTGGGCAAAAGACTGGGAAGTTCCCTTGGCAATTGTTGGTCCACTACAAACTTTGAATGACATATTTTTGAATGTTAATTGAGATTTGATAGCCATAGTTTCTCGTTTATTGATACGTATGAATGCTCAAAGTCATATTCTAGACCTTTAACGTACGAGGTGTGAAATATATATATATATATATATATATATATATATGCACATCATCTCTCAACTCTCTCATTTTTCTTATTCTCTTATTTTTTACAGCAAAAGCATCATGTCATCTCTCACACACTTCATAAACTTCTCATTCATTTCCTTCTCATTTTGATTGTCATTCATTTCCTTCTCATTTTCCATGGCTGATAGAAGAGATTCAAGAGCCGTTAATGGTGGATTCATTAGATTCAAAAACAGGAGGTGTCTATGTGGCCAGAAAGTTGGGGTAAGAATTTCTGAATCAAATGCAAACCCTAACAAGCTATACTGCTCTTGTGACAAAAGGCTATGTGAATACTACTCATTTTGGATTTCTGACGTAGATGAGATTGATGCATTGACATATCCAAACATGCAAGTGCAAGTTGATTTCATGTCTTTAAAGGAAAGAATGAAAGCTATAGAAGCCTCTTTGAAGAAAATTTTCTTCCCAAATGTACTGGTTTTCATCTTATTACTTGTATTTGTATAAGCTTTTATTTATAGCTTTTGTGTTGGAAAAGAAAAGGACAGAACAATGCAAAAAAATTACAATGAAAGATCAATTTTTTATTTTATTTATTTATTTTTTACATAACTGCATCCACATAATTGAGTAGCTTTAATACAAAACAATTTCACATATCATCAAAGCATCCTTACAAAATAGTTTATCATATTAGACTATTGAGTATCAAGCATCCTCACAAACTAATTTCTCATATAGAACTATATATGAGTATCAAGCATCCTTACAAAATAATCTCATATGACATGAGTAGCAAGAATCCTTACAAATAATCTGATATGACATAAGTAGCAAGCATCGTTACAAAAAAATTTTCCAACACAGTTGATAGGTGTCTATTTATGTATTACTTTTATATCAATTTGTCCATGTTTCTTTGCTATATTCCTTGGTATTTTTATGGTTTTATGTGGTTTTGATGTTTGTAGGAGTTTTGGAGCAACTTGCACAAAAATGAAGTAAAACCCTTCATTTTCACCTCTGCTAATCAGCCAATTTCTCGGAGTTGATTGTATCGATGTACAATTAGCCGGATAACATGCTATATACCATTGAAAAGCTCTCGAAGTCTATTTTCTGGAGAAATTTACGGTTCACGAATTTATGTAGTGTACCGAAAGTTGTGATAAAAATGGTATGAGAAGTGTATATTTGTAATTCCATATATCACTGTAGCATGTTATTAAATACGGGGCACTGTAGCAGGTTACTGTAGCAGAGTATTTAAACACATTTTAGGGTTTTATTTTCATAACTTGAAGAGGGGAGAACGTGGTGGAGGCTGCAGCTCTGGAATTCTTTCATCTCTTGGAGTTCTTGAAGGAGAAAGGAAGCTTGGAAAGAGGAAGAACTACAATCCAAAGAGAATTACATCAAATTTGCTAAGTTTTTCCCTTCCCTTTCATTTTCTGGAATGTCTCCATGTTGTATTGTATTTACCACGTTCTTAAACATGTGTAACTGAATCTGAATTGGTTGAGGGTGATTTCAAAGCCCCTGATATGGTTTTTGTAAGTTGATTGTGTAAGAAATTGTTATCCAATTCTCTAATTGAAGTTGCTTGTATTTTCCCATATCTAATGCTTATGATTGCTTGCTGATTGTATTTGAATGGCCAACTGAATATAATCTGGTTGTTGTCTATTGCTAGACTAGAAATCTTGATCCGTAATTGTCTTGAATTTCTAATCTTAGTAGCAAAATTGTGATCAGAGATTGCAATTGGAGAATACAACCTAAGTTAAATAATCCGAGCTTGTGTGTTTATTGCTTAGATCAACCTATCTTTCTTATCGTAATGCATCCATTGAATTAAATTTAGAGAGCTTGTTCTAGGTTGTTTAATGGATAGAGATTAAATAAAGAGCCTGTTTTATTTAACAACAAAGTAAGGAAAGATTGGGATAACAGAGCTTATTATTATCTACGGTTGATAATTTAATGATGTAATTGGATGATAATTCTACAATTAATTCGCAAATCCATATCTTGTGGTGGAGAATGATCCCTTAACAAGATTTCTATCATTGATTAATTCCCATTTCAATTAAGTTTGCATTGTGTTATTCATTATTTACCGTCGTATTCAATATTTCATTTAGTTAATCCATTGTTTAGTTTATTGTTGCTGGAAAATAACAAATTCAATTAGAATCAATCCTCGTGAGAACAATATCTTACTTATCACTTTATTACTTGTGCGACTAGTATACTTGCTAGTTTCGAACGCATCAACAGTTTCATGCACACTAAGTTCACTTTGAGGGCTGTTTAATGTTTTGGTTGAAAAAGAGGTCAACAAGCATTATTTGTTGATCGTGTTTACATCAAAACACAAAAAGAATTAAAGACCCAGAAATATCAAAATATGTCTAACATCTTATATTTTATTTTACCAAGGAACACCATGGTTGAGATGACGTACTTCATTCTAGAACTGGAACCAATCTACAATGCCAGTATTAACACAATTATTTAGAAACATAATTTGCATTTGACACCGAACAAATTGATTCTAGCTTTTAAGATTAAAGAGTTAAAGAAAGACAATATTCATACTGAGATTACCAATAGAAGGAGATCCTCTCCATGTAGCTCTACCTTCTCTTCTGGGAGATGTAAATCCCTTCCCAGGTGGTCTCTCTCTCTTCCGAGCAGATGCAGTAGCCCTCCCAGCACCTCCCAATAGGTGTAGGACCCTCACTAGTAGTAGTGACACCATTTGCTTCAGTTATAGCACCCATTATAACAATAGTTGTTCTTTGAAAAATAATTGCACTGAATTAGAGATTAGACAATAATGTATAAGATAATAAAATTTTAAGCATTTAGGCATTGCAAAAGTAGTATACCATTGAGGCAGTAGAGCTTCTAGTTGCTGATGTACTAGTTGCTGGTGCAGCTTTACAGGTCCTCTGATTATGCCCTATTACTCCACATGTTTTACAAATATTTGTATATGACTTTTTTCATCTTGGATTGCTCACTTGATTCTCTCCTCCTAGCACCCTTTGGTTTGCCTGTCTTTTATATGGGGGGAGGGGGTGCATTAAACTCTGATTCTCTACTTCATCCCAAATACACCTATCAGGTATTGGCATGATCATGCTGGAATATGTTTGTATATAGGCTGGTCTCTTGAAGTAATCATAGATATATGTAATTGAGTCTAACCTATTCGTTGTCAAACAATCCATGGCATGCTTATATGGTAGCCCACTAATTTGCCATGCCTCACACTCACATGTCCACTCATTTAATTAACTACATAGGCCTTGTAAACATCTAACAGCTTATAACAATGGTTTTTACTATAAAGGATCCTTAAGTTTCTACCTTCATGCCAATGTTTTTCAATCTTTTTCAAATTATTTGGAGGCGTGCCAGTCTCCTAATTCTAAGAACTTGGAGCCCTCTCATGTAACCTCACCATAATCCTCCTCCTAATGAATTCAACTAATAATAGAACTGATTTGTTTCTCTGTTCTCCTAACCAAGCATTGAATGATTCTGTTAGGTCATTAGTAACATGGTCACACTTCAACTCTTCATCAAAAGCATGCCTAGACCAAAAGCTAGGAGGTATCTTATTGAGGTAATTGTATGCTGCCTCATCTAAGGTTTTAATTTCAGCCATGGTAGCATGGAAATGCCATCTATTTATTGCTTTACTAGCACTCCAAAAGAGGTTTTTAAATATTATACTAGACCACCTACCCCTAAAATTGGTATAGACATGCCAAGCACAATACCTATTATAGGCATTAGGCCAAGTGTCTTCTAATAAATTCACAATACCTTTCTGCCTATCACTTATGACTGTAAATGTTTTATTTAGACCTAATCCCATGAATTCCCATAAGTGATGCAAAAAAAAAAAAATGACCAACTTTCATTGTTGTTCCCCTTATAGACCATGACAGCTAATGGCAATATGCCATTGTTGGCATCTAATTCTACAGCAGATAAGAGCATACCCCCATAAATCTCTTTCAAGTGACACACATCAATTCCTCTAACAGGCTTACAACTAAAAGAGAGCTTACCTTTTGGGCTTTAAATGATAGAAAAAACCTTTTAAAAACTGGACCACTTGAAGGCCCTTCCATTTTTGCCATTATTTTGGCAATTGAATAAGGATTTGTTGTTAACACCATGTTGGCATATTTGGGCAGCAACCTAAGTGACTCAACATGGTCATCACCTAGGACATTTAGTGCTCTGTTCTTTGCCCTACAAAGTCTCTGTTTACCAACATTAATGCCTTTCCTTTTTAACTCAATCACCATATATTTCACATCCAGATCAGGCATATTCCTAATGGTTTCTAGGAACCTCTTAGAAATCCATTGAGAGGTGGCCTCATTTGTGTTATCAGTCCTAGTGTATGGGTGTTTGTTGTTCAATGTTTTTATCATAAAGGTAAATCCAACTGGTAGAATAGATACATGTATTCTCCAAGGATAGCCCTCACCTTCACACTTGGTAGTGACTCTAGTCTTAGCACTCTTAACTCTCCTTATATTACACACAGCATACACTACATAGTCTTTCAAAGCCATTCTAAAATCCTTAACATAGTTAAACACATCCCTAACCTTAAATTCTATTTCTCTATCCTTCTCAGGGTAGACAAACTCCCTACCCTTAATCTTCCTAGCTAACTTAGTCAATGGTGGATCCTTTCCACTCTTATTGTCTAAGGACTCATCACCATACTCATAACTCTCTAACTGATCAGCCTCAACAGACTCATAACCCTCTAACTGATCAGCCTCTACTGACTTCCCTTGATTCCAAGCCCTATCAGACCCTTGATCAGTATCGCCTACATTTTCCTCAAGCCTCTTATCATCACTCTAGGCATACACCTCATCAAGTAGCTCTCTAATATCTTCTGGTAGGCCAAAACTCTTGTCATCATCACTTCCATCAAATTCACTAGAATCTATTTCTAGGGTTTCACTAGTAGGATTAACGCTCAATTGTGAATCATGGGGTGGGTTTGTATGATAAGGTGGATCAATGGTGGGATTTATTGTGGGTTGTATATTAGTAGGTGAGTCTATTTGATAAGCTAGATCACAAGTCAGATTAACTGTTGATTGTGTCTCATTATGTCGATTTGTTTGAGAAAGTAGTTGGCTTAAGTACAACAAGATTGATGACTCGGAAAACCAGGCAACATATTTTCATTTGACATATCTTCAAAGAATGAAAAAAATTTCAATTAGTGGTTGTGGTGGTTCACGAATCTCAGCTGGTGGTTCAGGCATCTCAACTGGTGGTTCAGGTATAATGGTGACTGCTCTAGAGAAGGAAGTTGAAAGGTCTGGGCAATGTCTATGGGCATTGGTTCCATAATCATATCAATTTCATACATACCCCTCTTCTCAAATAAACTAAAAACCTTTTGCATGTCAGCATCATTACCTATTTCTAGTGTACTTCCCATCCAAGGCAACTTAACAAAAATCCTAAATCCTTGACTCATAACCTTATCAACAACATTGCATATAGTTAGACAACTATTGACAAGGACTATTCTCCTAAACTCATGAGGGTCAACAATGTCTATTGTATAATTATCATTGAAGATATCTACCCTAAGTGTAAATGAATTCATCCTGCACACAATATGGAAACAAAAAGCTAATTATTACTATCAGCAACAAATATAAGCTTTACTTATTTACAGTTAATAGCATTACACATCAACCAGTAAAATAACTTCATTCATCTTCATCCATTCAGTGCTATATAAGAACATAATTATACTATCAAAACATTAGATTGTATGGTTTGATTACCTATTAGCATCAACATTGTAAATTAAACAACTTAGCCATTCAATGCTACATTCATACATTTAATGTGCATACATACATAATGCATCAACTTAGCCAATCAAGTAATCAATATTAACAGTAACATTGTAAATTGAACAAGTAGTTAATTCACATCATTATCAAATTTTCATGGCATATTCATGACAAAATCCAAGCATCACCTATATTTATATTCAAAACAAGAAAAAACCACATAATTCACATTTTCAAAATTTGCATAAACATTCACTACAGAAGCCATGCATAACTGATATCCAAATGTGGAAAAAAACCATACTCATACAAGAAATAAACCACATCTTTCACATGATCAAATTTGCATAAATATTCATTCTTGAAACCATGCATCACCAATATTCAAAATAGGAAAAAACCATGCTTAATAGGAAAAAACCACATATTTCACATTATCAAATTTTCATAAATATTCATTATAGAAACCATGAATAACCAATATTTAGAATAAGAAAAAACCATACTCAAAACATGAAAAAACCAGATCGTACCCATGAAATTTTCATACATATTCATTATAAAAACCCTAAACAAGAGCTATTATAAAAGGCTCTACTTAGCAAGTACAGACGATTCAAGACCAACATACGCATGCAACAGCATATTAATACCATAAATATCCAACCAAGGAAAAAAAATCAAAATTTTAATAAAAAACCATTAAAAACAAGAGAAGATTTCATTACAAAGATCCTAATAGCCATGCAAAGTAAAACACAACAAAAAAATAGAAAAAGTACATACCTTTCTCGGTCCTTTTTCCTCGTTCCTCACTGCTGTCATCCCATAGCCATCCTTCTTCACCACTGTCGTCCCGCTGTTATCCTTCTTCACCACCGTATTTAAGATCCTGACACAGAGAGTGAAATCTCCTTAATTCATTTTTTCAACACACGACGACAAATCATAGAGATATTTTGTCAGAATAACAAATAAAATAGAAAACCCACGAACAAAAAAGCAAAAAAAATCTTAACTTTAACATGAAAAGAAAATGAAAATGCTCGCATTAGCATAGATAATGATCATAAAATGCGTGCAACATTTTATTAAAAAACTACCATTAGTGTATTTCAAAGTTAAAAAAACTAAAGGACAAACCTTTTCTTCTTCAACAACGCTTTGATGAAAGTAAGTTAGTGTCGCCGTTGATCACCACTGTCTCGCCTCTACTGTTAGTCATCACCATTGTGCTGTGTCAGAGGTGCAGTGTCCAAAGAAGTTTAAGAGTCTTAGATATTATAGAAGATAAAGCAAAGCAAACATAGAGAGAACAAAGAAAGGTTTCTACAATACTAAAGGAAACTGAAAAGCCTGGAGAGAGAGAAACTAGAAACGTGTTATAGTCAACTTGCAAGTAAAAATAATTTCTTTGATTGTTAGTGCCACATGTCCTCACTCCATGCATTCCACATGTGTTCAAAAAATATATTTATTCAAAATTTATTCGATTACCCTCTTGCCCCTTAGATGACAAACGGACACAAACAGACTATAACGTCGGGGTCATAAGTGCTTATTTAAATAAAGTCGAGGTCATTTTTGACATTAAGGCAAAACATGGGGTCATTTATGAAATTATCCCATGTAATTAATTAAATTACTAGGCTTATAATTAATCATATTAATTATAAGCCTATACGAAATTAGGTTGAACCTAATTAAGTATTAAAGGGCCAATTCAAGACTTAATAAGATTAAGTTCTAGGAGCCTAGAAAATTAGTTAGATTAAACCTAACAGGATTAGGTTTACTAGTCAAAATAGATAGGACATGGATTAACATACATAAAAAATGAATTAGGTCAGTGTTGTGATAGTTTTTAGTGAACAAGGAACAAGTTGTCATTGTTCACTAGGTACTATTCACAAACCATTGGTCACCAATCACTGTCTATGTGGTATTGTTCACCAATCATTGTTCACCTGATACTATTCATCCATCGTTGTTCATCTGGCCTAATCCAATGATTTTAAGACGCTCACATGCTTCATTCAGGCAGCTTTCAAACATACCTAGGAACTGAAGTGGTGAGAAAACAAATCAAAATTTTGAAGCCTGTGCTCCCAAGATCTTGATTCCAAAGGCTATTCCACAGTCTTGAAAAGTAATCATACAAACAAAAGTTCGAAGCCTAGAGGTAAAATCTTCCTCTATATAAGTACACAAGACTACCACCCAAAACAACTATAACTTTGTATCTTAGACCACCTAATAATGATAACAGAACTGCAAATAAAACTCAAAAAGTGAGTTGTTTTAGGGTAGTAGATAGGGTTCTCCAGTTCTCTCCGATCTACTTCTAATCTACTCTTATACTAGTGGGAGAATTTGGATCAGCTCAGGCTTAAAAAAAGAGGCAAAGAAGGAGGCAATAAGTGCTCAGATTGGACAAACCTTAGAGGTTTGTAATTATCTTTTGGATACTAACTAGAAAAGGTATTTAACAGAATAAATAATTCATTACAATTGACGGTGATAGTATAGTGGTTCTATATTCCCACCCCAATAGAAAAAGGAAAAATGTAAATTAATTGCCAATTAACAGAATCAAACCCTTTTTTTTATCCAAAAAACAATAAAATGTTGTGCATATGGGATTTGAACCCGCAACTTCAAGGTTACAAGCCTTTCGATCTACTAAACTACTCTACCCCGCAATGAAGAGAAAAAACTGAGGACTTATGAACAAACAAGGATCAGAACAAGAGAAAAAGTGATCCAATAACAAATAGGCAAAAGCAAACAAGGCAAAGACACTACAAGCCAAACCAACAATAACTAAACAATTTTTTTAACAAAGCATGAAGACCCATAGATCCAAAAATTTCCACCCTTCGATGAGGATACAAGATTTTGTTCAACAAGGGATTGTTCACTACTTGCTAATTAATTGTTGCCAGCTATGATAAAGCTACCATAAAAACCAATATAAAATATACATGCAATGCATCAATTCAAAGAGATAGAAGGGAGAAAAATGTTACATTCTTTTTCTCCATCCTTTCATACAATCTTTGGAAAATCTTTCTTTGCTATGTGTTGTTGAATTTATCTTTTGACCATTTGGCAAGTAAATATGTTCAACCTATCAGTAGAGATGGATTATTGTTTGGACAAAACTTGTAATATCTTTGCCCACAATAGATGGATGGTTTTTATAGTATATGAAATTTTAGTAATTAGTTTAATATATATACGACAAAACAATGTAGGTTAGTATTATTCTTCCAAGAAGAGAAATGTGACCACATAAAAATGTAACAATATTCAAAGAAAACAAAAATGTGCCTAAGCTTAAGACTCTATGCCTCTTATACATAATAAAAAATAAAAAAAGCTGTGAACTTTTTAAGCAAAATTAAAGAAAATGAAAAGGCAGCACTTAGACTAAAATAACCCCTTTAAAAAATGGATTTTGACCTCATATACTTAACAAAATAAATTGAACTTATGCTAAAGTAACAACTAATATTCTTCAAAATTAACATCATTAATCAATGCAATGCAGCCGTGATACAAACACGACATTTATATGGTTAAGTTAGTCAACATTATGTTAGAATGGTTCAAAACAGGAAGAAATATAACAGCTGCATGACTTAAAGCTTGAGAGAAGAAATTTATCAACAAAACAAACATTCATAAGTGAACAATTAGATATCAAAAGCCAACAAACCTAATTTTAGTAACAATATTCTCACAAGAGTCAATATATGGGAACTATTATATGTCATATCCCACCATATAAAAAATTAGAATCATGGGCATGATTCAAAAAGAAAAGAATAGATTTGCAAAATGCATAGCAGATATGTAGAAGTTTACACAATAATAGTATAGTCCACAAAATAGGCCATGGATAAACCAAAAAAAAAAAACCCTCAAACAATAAGCAAAGAATAGATCTAAAAAATGCAGAGAAGAATTGTAAAAGTTCACACAACAATAAGACATGGAAGGATAGAGAGCCCACACTAGCAAAACCTTATAGTTAACAAAGAAGCCAGGGAAATATCTGAAAATGCAAAGCATATTATACCATATAGAACCTCCACTCGCAAAATAAGTCAAAAACAAATGAAAACATCAATGTGAAAACCATCCTTTAATACAACAGGATCATATAAATCTTCAAGTAACAAGGCGGTAGAGAAAAATAGGATAGATACAAAATTCTAGATAAGAAGCACCTTAATATATTTCTCAGAGATTGAAAAATACAGGATTAGAGCAATTTCGAGAGCGCTCCTCTCTCCCTAGCCAACTTTTCTCTAGATCCTTTTTTTTTATCACGTTGTCCTACTCATCTCGTTTAATTCACTTTTCCCTAAATGCAAAATAACTAACCAACTAATTCCTTTTAACAAACTTGGCCACATGGCATTTATTCTTTTCTCATTGCCTAAATCCCAACATGACCTGAGGTAATCCTACAAGGGCATGATCTCATATTCTTTTTGCCTTCCTATTATAGGTTGGCTTAACTGGAGGCCTATCACAAGGTAAGAATGAAATTGCCTCTTTGACCTCCCAAATTGATGAAAGTGAAATCTTGGTGGTTGTATAAACCCAAAATTCGAATGGAACTTCAAATACCTAATCAAGGCAGAGAGTATAATATTTCAACAAAATGGATCAAAACAAGATCAACAGTCAATAATATACATCAGAAGAAAGCTAAACACCAAATTTAGAGCATTATTTTTATAGCAAATACTATGTACGACGAACAAAATTGCAAATAAAAATTGAGAAAGTGAGTGAACCAAAATAACTTGGTGAGATTTTGAATTCTAACTTTTATCATGAACCATCTGATCATTAGCCAAGATGTTTCATAGTCACATATCATTTACAAAAGATCTCTAATCATTAGCCAAATTCATGGATCAAAATACGTACCTGCACTAACTTACTAGCTGTAGTAAAAAGCTCTCAATTGCACCAAGGCAGTGGTTCATCTTCTTCAGACTTGGAAATGCTCTAACTTACTGAGACATCATAGTCGTAATTCATATGAAAACCATTTAATCGATAGACATACAAAGCTTTATGGCAAGGCACATCGATTTTTGGCTGCTTTCCTCTTGAAAGCTTTGATCAACGTGCAAATCCCAATCCCAGGACATTAAATTGCAATATTATTCTTAAATAATCTAGCAACTCTCCATGCCACCATGAGACAATCACAAAACATTTATATGATAAAAAAGTTAATCAACACTATGTTGAAAAGAATGGTTTGTGAAAGCAAGGAATATAATAGCTACATCTTACTAACCTTGTAGTAACTATATTCTTAAAGGAGTCAATATATTTGGAATTTACTATGTCGTGCTAACCCAACCCAAAACAATCAGCATTATAGCTTGTATACAATCTACTCAAAATACAAAGAAGAAGCAACACACGTAACAATAAACAAAGAAGAAATCTCAAATTGTAGAGACAAATGTTTAGAACTTCAACTAGGCCACAAATTAGCAAAACCAATCTTTGTAAAAAGATAATGTGTAAATAGGGGGCAGAGGAAAAATTTCCAATTATTTAACAAACAAAGTAAACTAGGGAAAGATCTCATAATGTAGAGCAGAATATACCATAAGTTAGCCATAGACAAACAAGACCATGAATGAGAAAACCATCCCTTGATATATACAACAAGATTATATAAATGTGCAAATAACATGGTAGGGATGAAATTGCCTCCTTGACCTTCCAAACTGAAAGGTACGAAACCCAGATTTGGAATGAAACTTGAAATACACAATTGAGGCAAAGAATATAGTTTTTCAAGTGAATGGACATAAGCAGGGTTACCTAAATACACAATTAAGCAGTAAATATATGTTTTCAATTGAATAGACAAAAACAGGATTACCCAAATACACAATAGAGGAGACAAATATAAATTTTCAACCAAAAGGACAAAAACAGGATTATAAAATTGTACATGAGAGGAATAATACAGAGTATTATATTTAAAGAAAATACCAAGAAAGTGAGGGAAACCCTAACCCAAAACTAAAAGGGTAGCAAAATTATGAGAGAAACCTTGAAGGATTTGGGAATTGGCATCTTTTGTTTTTGGGCTTCTCTCTTCTGCAAAAGTTTTTGGAGTAAAAAAAATTGGTGGTTGAGGTCTTCAATTATCTCATAAAACTTGTGTTTCACAACAAAATGTTGTCTCTCTTGCAGTTCAAAAAAAGTGGTCGTTGAGGTCTTCAATCATCCTCTCAAACCCTAGTTTCATGGTAACATCTCCATCTGAGACAGGAGACGACCTGAAGACGATGTCCTCCGTACAAAAGATGATGAGTGTGAGAGAAAGCATCTTTTCCATCAATCGAAGAGATGATTAGTGTGACAGACAACAACAATTCTGATTGATAGATATAAGAGAAATTTGGTTTTCAAAGAGGGAAGTGAAAAAGAGGGAATAATGGGTAGTTCAAATATATAACAACCCAATTGAAAAGATAAAAAAGACCCTCCCAAAGTTTAGCCTCGACGGCCCCTATAACTTTCAAAAATATTTACAGAATGACTTTTATAATTAATTTGATGGATTTAAAAAAGATTTAAGTGCTACTAAAAAATTATGTTACTAATTTAAATATCTTACGAATGATATGTAAAGATTTAAAAAAAATATTGTAAAAAATAAATATACCTATAGTAAAACCTTTTTTTTGTTTCCTCTATGTATTCATGAATTATGAAACTTATATAGTTGCTCTATAGAGGATGTAAAAAACTAGAATATCTTTTAAGTAAATATCAAGTTTATGTTTCATATAAATTTAAAGACTATTGAAGTAAAGTAAACAATGGGTTTTTGCATTCTCCAACACCTTACTCTCTAGTTTCTAGTATTTGTTTTCATCGATAACAATTCAAAGAATTGATGAAATGAAGAAGCAATAATGTCAAGAGAGAGGTTAAAAGTATATCTTTGACTATTTTTATACCAAAATGAACCCTTCTCAAAGTTATCCACTTCTAGATTCAAGACACTATTTCATAAAAATATGAACCACTATGATATATAGCACTAAATGGATCTACCACAACATTATAACTTAACCCTAACAAAGAAAAAGAAAGATCATCAGCTCATTATTAGGAATAAACAACAAACCTATTTCTTACGGCCAACAAGGCATAACCTTTAGAAGGCTACAATAGAATCTTCTGTAAAGTTCACATATCTCTAGAGCAGTCAAAATTCCAAAAAAATTAAAACTAGCACTCTGGAAAACAAAAAAAAACAAAAAAAAAACAAAAAACAAAAAACAAAACTCAAGAGGCTAGTAATAGAAAACCTTTAAAAAATGGAAAAAAAATACAAAAGGCTAGCAATTCAGAGTCACCAAACCAGTGGGCAATGAATCTGTAGAATTGTGTAGTTCTTGTTTTATTCAATTGATACATCACTTGGATATTTATATAACTAGTAGGATAGAATACCTAAATCATATCCCTAAAATCAGGAATTACAATCGTATCCCTACAAGTTAGAGATTATAATTATATCCTATATTGCATTAATTACCAAAATCTTCTATTCTAATGAAAGAATATTTATACCACACACTTCCTAAAGTAAAGAATTTATTTCCCACACTTTCCCTCAAGCTGGAGAGTGGATATTATCCATTCCTAACTTGCTAATAATTTTATGGAATATAACATTGTTCAAACTTTTGGTAAGCCCATGTGGAAGTTTACTTCTAGTAGACACAGATGGAGTACAAATCGGTCCACTTTTTAGCTTCTTTTTTATAAAGTGTCTATCAACTTCAATATCCTTAGGGCGATCATTTTGCATTAAATAATGAGCAATGTTAATTGTTGATTTATAATCATAATAGAGTCTCATAGGTTCTTCGCACTTTACCTTCAAGTCCTCTAATATTATTTTCAGCCATAAAAGCTCACAAATTCCTAGTGCCATTACTATGAATTTAGCCTCTGCACTCAACCTTGCCACCATATTTTGTTTCTTGCTCTTTCAAGTCACTAGATTTCCATAAATGAAGGTACAGTGGCCAAATGTTGACCTTCTATCAACGAAAGATCCTACATAGTTTGCATCTGTATAGGCCTCCAATGTTAATCTTTGTCCTTTCTTGTACAATATTCCCTTCCCAGGGCTTCCTTTTAAATACTGTAAGATCCAATACATTGCTTAAAGATGAACTTCCCTTGGACTATGTGTAAATTGGCATATCACACTCACTACATAGGCTATATCAGGTTAGTTGTGTAAGAGGTAGATTAACCTCCCAAATAGTCTTTGGTATGTTCCGTTGTCAATAATAGTATCTTCATGAGCCTCACCAAGCTTATGATTCTACTCGATGGGAGTTAGTAGGTTTACAACCTAATTTACCCGTTTCTTTCAATGTCGAGTATATATTTTTGTTGTGATATGAAAATTCCATGTTGAGAATGAATAACTTTAATACCAAGGAAATATATTAATCTACCAAGCTCCTTTATCTCAAACTCTTTCACTAAACATTTCCTTAATATTGCTTTTCCTTCAAAATCATCCCCTGTCACTACAATGTCATCTACATATACCAACAAAGAAGTCACTCCCCTTGAAGTTAAGTGTTAATGAATAAGTCTAATCCCTTTGGCTTCGTTTGAATCCCAAAACTCTCATAACCTTGGCAAATCTACCAAACCAAGCTCTAGGGGATAGTTTCAGTCCACACAAAGCCTTCTTCAACTTGTAGGCTTTTTTCCAATCTGAACTTGAGTCAAAACTTGAGGAAGTTCCATGTAAACTTCTTCATTAAGATCTCCACGTAAGAAAGCATTTTTCACATCAAATTGTTATAAACTCCACCTAAGATTAGCCGCCAACAATAGTAATATTCTCACAGTATTCATTTTGGCAACTGGAGCAAAAGTATCAAGGCAATCAATCCTAAAAGTTTGTGCATATCTCTTTCTAACCAATCTAGCTTTGTATCTTTTGAGGGATCCATCTACTTTGTATTTCATAGTAAAAGTCCATTTACATCCTACTAGATTCTTACTTCTTGGTAACTCCACTAACTCCTAAGTCTTATTCTTTTCAAGGGCCTCTCCACTCTCATAGCATCTTAACCATAAGTTGAATATCGTAACTCTTCTCAAGGATTTGAAGACTCCAAATAATGGTTTGAAGAGTTATGAATGAGTTCCGAAGGACACTAAGCTAATCTCAAAGAAACAATAACTCTCAGTCTTCCCTCTACACTACAATGCTAGTGCTTTCCTAGTCTCATTACGTTGACATTCCTAGACTTAGTCATGAATGTTGACTTAAAAGGATTATTAGAAACACTAAATGGAAGGGTTTCATATGAAATTAGAGCGCTTTGGTCATGAGGGCTGGCTTATGAGGATTAGGACATTGGAGTTCCATTTTCAAGGTGGCCATCTTTGAAGGGAAGACAAGATTCTTTATATTATGCCTTCCTTTATTTCATAAGGGCTTTCTAACAGTGCAACAAAACTATAAGGTTAGAAATGTTTTTTGTTTTCAATGATTGACTATGAAACTAATTTTTGATTTGATCTTTAAAAATCGTTTTTAGGTTTGTGTGAGACTTGCTTTGAATGGTGCTGTGGTGTGTATTTCTTGCATTGCTGGGGTGTGCTTCTTGAATATTTGCTCCATTACTTTGAGGTAATTTCGTTGAATCTTTGATTATCTTGACTTTTCTTGGATTCTTTTATCACTTGCTGGATTGGATAATATTGACTTGTGTAGTGTAGGTTCTTAACTATAATATGAATGTAGCATTGTTTCACTTTCATATATAATTGGCCAATATTTGCACCATAAAGTGTACATAGCTTCTAGCTTTAACTTATGAAAAAATCATGGCCATATGATACCACCATGTTTAGCAACTTAAATCAGCCAAGATACTTACTATTATCCATTGGCAAACTTTCCTTTACAATATGGGAAGAAAGGACTGACGAACATCTTTAGATCTAATCCTTACCAAACTCGTTAACATATTTGCTTATTTCGTATATTTCTCTGCTCTAATACTCGTCATATTAGTTTCACTTCCATAATCTCTCAAATATTACTTGGTAAACCATATTACCTCTTTTCCCTTTCTCAAGGGTTAAGTTCAGTTGACAATGGAAATTATTATGCTTCTCAACTAAATATAAGATAATATAGGGCTTCTTATATTATATAAAAATATTGTTTAAATAAATAATTTTTTTATTTTATATATAATTATTACGCTTGACTTGCCACCCATTACCATACATGTATTAAAAAATTATTATATGTCTATTATTATAATTTTTTTTCAAGTCTTAAGATTAGAAAGTGAAACCAATTTTTTATTTTATTTCCTTTCATTCAAGCAATGACATGCAATTTCACCCACTTAAATTGAAGTTAATATTTTCAAATGTAATATATGCATCCTTACTATAACAAATAATTACGGATTTTATATAGATTTACTGTGTTTTTATATATTTTATATACTTAAGATGCAAAGCTATCATATTGTATGAAAGTTATGTGCCCTATTTTTGTAGGGATTTTATCTTAATATATCCTTATTATTAGTTTTATTAAGGTAGTTGAATAATATTGACTAGTCTTGGGATCTTTATCACTGCTAGAGTGATCGTTGTTTTATCTTGCTCCATTTGTTTTTTGATTCAAATACTTCATTATTATATATTTCTCAATTATGTGTTTGTGTTTATCTCCCAATTAAAAGATTAGACGTTTAGCTTTCCTATGACCCAAAACACATGTATGTGATAAAATCTAAAATGCATTAAACAAGTCATAATAATCATTGTATTTCTTAATGATTATTAATATTTGAGTAGCATATATAACAATTAGTATACAAAATTTTAGTCTTTAGCCATTATCTTATATGAGTTGGTATATAATATGTATTCATGACCTTGAAAAATTAATTATATATATATATAACAATTGAAGAAAGAAAATGACGTGAACCCCGTTTGTAGAGGACAGTAGAGAAAAGTGACAAGAATAAGAATAAGCTTAATCGGTCTAAGTTAGATATCGTACATATAATAGGGTCTAAACACAAGGAAGGATATGGTAAAGTTTTCATTTTAATTTTTTTTATCTTTGTTAGACTTTTATAATAGTATTTTCTTCTATTGATAATTACAAAATCATTATAGTTAAAAAACACAGGGGGAGAAATTGATCCAATTGATTGTCGGGAGAAGTTGGGAGAAGTTTCACACTAAAAAAATTGGCAAATGGGCTAGTGAGAGGGTAAAGAACTTCGTGTATGTATCATGAACAAAATTCAATCAATTTTTATTTGTTTAAAATTTATTTGAATGTAATTTTGCATACTTATATATGGTATAAATATGTAGGAAACTATGGTTACAAAGAAGTTGATTGCCCAACCAAGTGAGAATAGAGATGGATATGAAGTGTCTAGCTTGGCCATATATTATGAAAAAATCGGTGCACCAAGAAAAGGTCGCATTATAGAGGAGGTGTAAAACTTAAGGATTTATATGAATCCTCAAGTGGAGTAGGAAGCAAGCATGCTCGAGACGAGTGGTATAAGGAAATGAAGTAAAGAATGCAAAAGATGGAAGAGGAAATGAACAATATCAAAGATTTAAACAAACACATGGAAGAGGAATTGAATAGCTTTAAGGATTTAAAAAAACCCAAAAAAAAGGGAAAATTGAGAAAATAGACAAATTTAGGGGGCTTGTTTGAAAAATGGACATGTTCTGAAAAATTTTCATCCCATAGACACTTTTGTGTCTAAAAGACAAAAATACCCCTGTCCTATAATAAATTCCCAAAACCTTTGTTATTTCATATCCTTAGGCCGAATTTGAAGAAAGACAGTAAAGCAAAACAAAGAACAAAGAAACCAGTAACAGATCGAATTATATAGCTTAAAAATTGGTTATGTATGTGAACTAAGGGTAGAGATAGTGCCATCTGCGTGAAAAAATGCTGGAAATTGGTTGTCGGTGTGCAAAAATCTGTTTTCGCAGTCGAAGGTTGAAGAAGACGAGTGTCTTCGAGTCTCGTCGAGTGTCGAGAAGTTCTGTCGAACCGAATCTCGACAATTCGGATGGTGATTTCGAGTGTCTAGGCATTGCGTCGATTCTAAGTTCGAGTGTCGCGGGTTCGAGTGCCGTCGAGGGTCTTGTGGATTGTCGAAAGTTCGTGTGTCGCGTGTCGAGAGTCGAGTGTCGGACGCGGGGAACCGACCTGTAGATGTCTCGAACCATGCATGTCGAGTGTTTCGAGAGTCGTGGAGACTATTTTGTCGAGCTTTCGAGTACGTGCGTCGAGTGACAAACTTAACGAGTGTCAGTTGCCAAAGATAGTCGAGTGTCGATTGTCGAGTGTTTATGTTGAGTGTCGTCGAGCGTTTTGGCAGAACACTTGTTTTTTGGACTTTTGCAAGCAATTTCGTAATTATTTTTTGTCCACGGAACTTATATGATATGATATGTCTCAATCATGCAGGAAATGGAAAGTTTACACATACTCATTGTATAAAATGGTGTGTAGGACTAGACTAAATTTGTGTGAAGCGGGAGGTGACGGTCGAGAGAACTTTAAACCCTAAAGTTCGAGCTCTTGTGTCGCGTGTCAGTCTTCGAGGGTCGAGGGTCGAGACAAATTGTCGGATTCCGAGTCGAAGTTGAGGGTTTGTTGGATTCCGGATCGAGAGTCGAGGTTCGTGTTACGTGTTCATCGAGCTTCGAGTGTTCGTGTGACATCTTGACCGATCTTTGAGTGTTTGTCTGACGTGTGGATCGAGCTTCGAGTGTTCGTGTGACATCTTGACCGAGCTTTGAGTGTTCGTCTGACGTGTGGATCGAGCTTCGAGTGTTCGTGTGACGTGTTGGTTGCGCTTCGAGTGTTCGTGCTACGTGTTGATCGAGCTTCGCGTGTTCGTGTTCAATATGATCGAGCTTCGAGGGTTCGTGTGACGTGTTGATCGATCTTCGGGGGTTTGTGTTACGTGTTGATCGAGCTTCGCTCATTTAAGTCGTATTTCGCGTGTCGTGTTGATCGAGCGTCAAGTTTTACCGTCGAGTGTCGTCGAGCATTTCGGCCGAACACTCGTTTTCATTTTCTGTTCCTTTAATATATGTCGAGCGTCGAGTTTCGTCCGTCGAGTGGCGTCAAGCGTTTGGACAGAACACTCGTTTCTTCGAGATTTCGAATCAGATTCGAAATGATTTTTCAGTTGAACGTCAGGTAAGATTATTTAGTTTAACAACAACGAACATAAAGATGTGTTTAATACAATAATATTGCTTTACAGTGACAAAATCCAACACCCAAAATATATTAATTTCAAAAGCTTAGGATTTGTTATAAAAAAAAAGAGCAATGTTGCAAACATCAACATTTGGTATACATCATCCCCTGTCATGCAGCGGAACTGGGTTTCGGCAAGTTTGACGATTGTGCCCGAAACTTCCACAACGCCCGCAAGATCGAGAGGAGCTAGACTCACCGACAAAAGGGATTTGATTCCTCTGAGGATGACCGGCTGGTCTCCTCATGACTGGCGGGAGAACCACTTTACTGCGAACCTCCTCAGGAACCACCCAATCCTCACTAACTCCCGCAGGAACTACTGGGAGAGCATATGCATGTAGTAATGTTTCAGTGGTATACCAATGGGCACAGTAACCATGGCACGTAAATAGATTCATACGTTTGCATACCGCTAATACATGTACACACGGAAGCTGGTCAAGATCAAACACCCGGCACGTGCATGTACGCGCGTGCATGTCAACTATGCAAACACGGTCGTTGCTTCTAACCTCATACATAGTAAGAGATATACCACTAACCCTCATACGATCTCCTTCTTTTAAACGCTCCTCCATCAACTTGTTTGCCTAGGGTGAGAGATGTGATTCTGAGTTAGCAAATAGCTGTCGACGCTCATAGAACCATTTCTGCAAGTTGGCCCGAAAATAATTAGCTAACAACATCATCGGGAGGAATCGATGGTGTCGCAAACAGCTGTTCATCGACTTAGCTATATTTGTTGTCATTATGTTATACAACCGACCATGAAACTGTGAATGTGCCCATTTCTCGACTCCGATCTCTCGAAGATAAGTTGCTGCTGCTGGCATATGCGATTCAATTTATCGCATATGATAGTTGAAATCAGCACAATGATATGTCCTTGCAGCGCGGTAGTACAATTCCAACAAAGTCTTGTCCTTGAACGTTGCCTTCAAGTTACCCTTGAGATGATGAGTGCACAATCCATGCAGTGCATGAGGAAAAACTGCTACCACAGCGCGTTCAATACTACGATGACGGTCAGAAATGAAGACAAGATCTCGAACATTTTGTACAACATGATCACGCAACTGTCTCATGAACCAGTTCCACGAGTCATCATTTTCAGAATGCCCAATTCCAAATGCCAAGGGGTATATTTGGTTATTACCATCCATACAAGAAGCCAAAAACATTGTACCCCTATATTTCCCTTTTAAAAAAGAACCATCAACTGCAATAACTGGCCTAATTGACGATGCAAATCCAGCAATCGAGGCCCCCATACTCATGAAAAAGTATCTGAAATGGTTCTCCTCATCAGTTTCTAACGACGTTTTGGTCCCCGGGTTTGCTTTCTCAATCATGTACATGTACTGAGCGAGTAGTGTGAATGATTCGTCATGAGATCCGTGAAGTTCTTGCAAAGCTACCTCCTTTGCCCTCCATGCCTTATTGTACATGATATTAACACCCAATGACTCCTGAACATCGGACATAATATCCTTTGGACGATATATTCTCGATGCCTCAACGAATTTGCTCTTAATATGTTTGCCAATGACATGTGCAGTTGCCTGTTTGTGAACTGGGTGAAGTCCAGCTCCGGAGCACGTGTGGTGGTTCTTATACGTTTTCACTTGGAAGAAATGTGAATCGGCCACCTTTATGGCACGTAAACGCCATTTACAAGATTCAGCACGACATACAACCTTAAACCTTGTGGCGTTGGAGTTCTTCACCTTGAATTGAAAGTTTCGTCTTAATGCCAACATCGCTAACTTCTCTCGAAGCTCCGTTTTGCTGTTAAACATCTGTCCAACCCCAACCTCAATCTCGTCAACTACAAACGATGAGGCATCATCGCCAACTGTGGAGGGTGGATGCACGATAGGCGGCATCCACCTGAATGTGTTAGCCTGAGAGCTGTCATTATTCGACATCGGATCTTCCTGATGTCCATATACTGGACGAGTAGGTGTGAAGTGAATTGGAGGAGGCACGGTAGGTGTGAAGTGAATTGGAGGAGGCACGGTAGGTGTGGAGTGAATTGGAGAAGGCACGGTAAACGGCTCATCCTGGTTCACATCATTCAAGATCTCCCGTTCTCCCTCATTATCGAAATGTGGACCGGCTACATTGTTCCCATCAACAACAAAACATCCAATCCCTCAACATCATTCTCAATATGAACTGTGTAATCATTATTGTCATCGTCAAAATGCACACTAACATCATCACCACCATCATCAGTATCTTCGCAATATTCATTGCCACCATCGCCATCATTAACATCATCAAAATTACCTAGACTCTCAAACTCTCTAATGCTGTCAAGATGACGTACTAATCTCGATGGCATCGATGGAGGCACTCCTTCTTCATTTTCAAATAACACCCCTACCCCAAATGACTCATGCCCTGCATGCCCTGAACACTGCTCAAACTCAACGCCAACATCGTCATTCAATTCTGGTTGTCCACAAACAGGAGTAGACTCACTTAATTGGTTGCTCCCACTTGCTGAACGAAACAAAGAGGGATGAGAAGATCCTTCTCGCTTACGTATTGCATCAGATCCTGACCCTGACCTGTGTCTTTGCTTCTCCCTATCTTCAACTTTAACAACTAATGGTGTATATGATTGTTGGTCCTCTAAACAATGTTGTATGAAAAAACAAACATCGTCGTCAGTCTCAATACGAATCGGCATTGGAAGAACACCCTTACAAGCAAATTGAACCTCTAAACTCATTCTTTTCTTACGAAGATCCCAACCCATTTTAGTACTAATACAGTCAACCAACTCGTTATAAGTAGCACACCTACGAATTATCAATAGCTTCCCCGTCCCACCAGCATACAAATAACTACCGTTCTCTTGCACAGTCCAAGAACCATTGTATACAATGAGTATGCGTAAAGTTTCTATTTCCTGCATGATTGAGACATATCATATCATATAAGATCCGTGGACAAAAAATAACTACGAAATAGCTTGCAAAAGTGGAAAAAACGAGCGTTCTGCCAAAACGCTCGACGACGCTCGACAAACACACTCGACACTCGACATATGTGACACGACACTCGAACTCGACTAAATTTTGCATCCGACACTCTTCAACTTGTACACTCGACGCGCTTACTCGAAAGCTCGACAAAATAATCTCGACGACTCTCGAAACACTCGACTTGCATGGTTCGAGACATCTACAGGTCGGTTTCCCCGCGTCTGACACTCGACTCTCGACACGCGACACACAAACTTTTGTCGACGTCGTCAATCCACAAGACCCTCAACGACACTCGAACTCGTGACACTCGAACCTAGAATCGACGCAATGCCTAGACACTCGACACCACCATCCGAATTGTCGAGATTCGGTCTGACAGAACTTCTCGACACTCGACGACACTCGACGACACTCGACGACACTCGAAGACAGTCGTCTTCTTCGACCTTCGACTATAAAAACCCATTTTTGCACACCGACAGCTAATTTCTAGCATTTTTTCACACAGACGGCACTATCTCTACCCTTAGTTCACATACATAACCCATTTTTAAGCTATATAATGCGGTTGTCAGTTACCAAAGCGATTAATAACAAAAACATTACACATACATTAAATTTTCATGTCATTTACAGAGAGATTAAGGAAAATTGTTCTTACGCGTTTTGCTTACTACTTCAGATGTTGAGGTTGTTTCGGGACAGTGAAGTGAAGTGATTCGAGCTGTTACTGGTTTTCGTTGTTCTTTGTTTTACTTTACTGTCTTTCTTCAAATTCGTCCGAAGGATATGAAGTAACAAACGTTTGGGAATTTATTATAGTACAAGGGTATTTTTGTCTTTTAGACACAAAAGTGTCTATAGGATGAAAAAATTTCAGAACCTGTCCATTTTTCAATAGGCCCCCTAAATTTGTCTATTTTATAAATTTTCCCAAAAAAAAAAACAAAAAGAAATGGATTTGATGAATGAACAACTAAAGTTGCTTCAATCCCAATCATGCTCACAACAACCTCCTTCTAAGTTAATTTTCATTTTCAGGGACAATATCAATTACACCATGATGATAATGGCACAAATTGTTGAATGATTCTTTTTATAGTCCCTTTTGTATGATTTTTGGGATAAAATCTTAATTATAGGAATTAGGCATATAAAGGTCTGACTTTTTTTTGTTTCAAAATAGTTTACAATTATATTTTTAAGGGATTTTTGAATCTGAATATACAATAATGAAAATTGAATGTGCATGCCTTAATATAGAATACAATATTTTAATTAATTACCGACTAGACCTTAAAAAATTATGGAATTTTGTATGACAAATCCTTATATGTTTCTTTTGGTTCTTGAAATTTTTGGGTCATTTGATGATGTATAAAATTTTATATGAATTTTTGAATTCTACTAATTCACTATTACACACAATTTGCAGATTCACTATGTTCTATGATTTTGACGTCAAAATGTTATAAGATAATTTTTAGGATAGAGCATACAGGTATATAACACCTCTGTAAATTTTGGAAGTCTTTTGTATAATGGTTTATTAAATAAAATTCATTGAACAGATCCTGTTCAGATTTGAAGACTGTTTCGTAGGTATCTTGTACTTCAAAATGTTATTAAGTTAAGAATGATTTTGATTTCATAATGTTACAAGAAAATTTGAAACATAGAAAATACATGTTTATAAGGTTCTTATAAATTTTTGGAGTCTTTTGACAAATAATTTATTAAAAAACTTCTTTGAACTGACATTGTTCAGATTTTATGACCGTTTTTCAAATTTGTTGTATTAAAAAAATTATATAATGATTAATTTGATTCTCGTATTAAAATATTATAAGAAAATTTGTACAATATCATATACATTTGAAGGTGGAAACCATATTATCATGTTCTTGTTATCTAAAGGTACAATATCATGTACATTTGAAAACTTGTCATGCTCTTTGTTATCTTTTTGACATTGAACATTGACTTTTTAATATTTGGATTCAATTCCATACTGTTGACTGGTTTTTATTGATTTTTGTTTGTAGGCAATAGTGGTGTCAAATGAAATTCAAGAAGAGAGTGAAGAGATGTCAAGTGAAGATGAGGAGTAAAGTGATCTTATAAATAGATGTCACTTGCATTTCATAGACTTGTTTCATGTTTTTGCACTACATATGCTATACTTTGTTGAACCATCGCATGTGATTAGACTTATTTGAAGGTGGAAACCATATTATCTTCTTTTTTTTCCTTTTCTTATTTAAAAAAAACAATGACTACCTTTTGTTTACTATTATCATTACACTTTTAGATATTTTCTTGTTTTTAATTTTAATTTCATTAATTTGTTTTGACCTATTAGTATAAAATATTTTATCACATAATGAATATGTTATTATTTCCAAAACCTAAAGACCCTTATACCACAAGTCATTTCCGAGAACCTTTAAAATTTTTTCGATTAAAATTACACCTTCAGTAGCCATATTTTCGAGGGGCATAAAACTATTACCAAGATTGTAATTCATCGAAAAAAAAACAATTTCCAACCAATCTATAAAATATTTTTGTTGGTAAAAACGTAATTTGAAGCCATATTTTTTACCATTTAAAATTATCATCGACGACCAATTTAACCGAAAAAACAATATTTACGATGGCAATTTGATCCTCAGAATGATTTATCATCCTCGCTATAATCATATGTGCGACATCCTTTTAGCCCTTGAAAATAAAATAATTTCAGCCCCTCATATCATTTTCAAGGACAAGTGCCTTAGTAAATATAATTATTTCCCACATGATACAACCCTCGGAAAATCACTCAATCATCATTTTAATGCTATTTGCGACAATTTTATGTCCCTCAAAATTACTTTATATTAGTCAAATAATCGTATTTGCAAGGGACAATGCCCTCGAAAACAAGTACAACATATGACAAGAGAGACCCTCGAAAGTAAACTTAATCCCTTGTTAAAAATAATATTTGTGGGAATCTTTTAGCCCTTGGAATAGTACAAATTATTTTTGAGAAAGTATTTTGTCGAAAACAAATAAAATCCAACTTCATGAGATCCTCGAAAATATATTATCAATTAGGGCTTCTCAATCATATTACCAACCACTCCAGCGAGGGCTTTTAGTCCTCAAAACTATATTATCAATGCGGGCTTCTTGGATAAATTCAGTTAGTGATTAGCGAATCAATAAAGGCATTCGAGGACCTTGAGTCATCAAAAATGGCTATTTTTGAGGGTTTTATACATTCAATGAAGGTATTTAGCCTCACAAATAGGCTATTTTGTTGTAGTGTCCATTCTTTATGACTTAATGCCTTGGACAATGTTTTGGGAATGTTTATAGTGTTTAGGTGGGTGAGAAAGGTCATGTGTTTTTGGGATAATTTTCCATAAGACATATAGTAATAGAATGGATATTGAATACATTTTCTTTTGCCTTGTCTAAGAGCAATAGAATCAAACTTTCAATAATTAGCTCAAAACCAAGGGCATTTTCCAATGATTGAACTTGCATTGGTCAAACAATAGATTTTCTCCTTGAATAAACCTACAGTGGGTGTATAGCACTTCGTCTGCCCTTCGTCATAGATGTAATGGTTTAATGTTCACTTGGATTGGGTGTGGTTGTGTTAAGGTCAATGAAGCTGTCTGTATTTAGTCTATCTGTGTTTGAAGCTAGAACTAGTTTGAGTTCAACTAATTTTGGGGAGGCTAGTGTATTTAGTCTATCTATGTTTGGAGCTGGAACTAGTTTGAGTTCAACTAATTTTGGGGGGGCTAGTGTATTTAGTCTATCTGTGTTTGGAGCTGGAACTGGTTTGAGTTCAACTTGGGCTGCTGGGGTATTTACGCTCTATGTGTTTGGAGTTACAACTGGTTTTGCTTGGGGTTCAACTTTAGGTTTAGAGTAAGATAGTTCAACTTTAGGTTTAGAGTGAGATGGTAATTCTAGTAAAAACAAATCTTTATCCTTATCTTTCATAAATAATTTCTGCCCCTGAAGATAAGGAAGAGGGACATATGTTTCTATTTCGACAAAAGTAACCTCTGTAGAGATAAAAAAAAAATTTGTGGGAGGATAATAACATTTGTAACCATTTTGTGTGAAGGAGTATCTTACAAAAATACATTTAAGTGCTCATGGATCTAATTTTCCCCTATTTGATGAGTAAACATGAACAAATGAGACACAACCAAAGACTCTAAGGACCAAATTATTTGTAGTGTTGAAGTCACGAAAATATTTGGAAAAGATTTGTGTAGGACTTTGGAAATTAAGGACTCGACTAGATAACTTATTTATAAGATAGGCAGCAGTAAAAAACTACTTCTCCCCAATAATATCTCAGACATTCTTTTGAAATAGGAAGGCTTTAGTGGTAGCTAAACCACCACCTCATTCTCTTGGGGTATATAGACACATGAGGACTTATGAACGATACCTTCTTTAGCGGCTAAGATTCTGGTCTTGATTTCATAAATTCAAGTAGCATCATCAACCTTTGAGTAAGTTTCTTGGACAGTTTCCTGTATGTCTTTAGCCATCTTTAAAAACATAAAAGCATCACTAACTTTGGGCAACATGGCATTCCGTAGCCACAACATCACCATGGAATTTACTTCATCTTTATGCCTCATATTTAGGATCTCCTAGTTTAGGTCTAGTACTGAGAAGATGGCTTAGCTTCCCTTTCCCTTTTAGAATGTTTTGAGTAAATTTCGACCATTTCAAATATTTTTTTTTTGTAAATCTGTAGAATGCCTAGATATTCAGGAAATCTCCTATAAATGGAGCATTTACATTCTATATAACTTGAGTTTTAGTAGCTTAGTTTGAGAAGCCTTGCTTTCTTGAAAACTTTTAGAAATGGTAATAAATTTGACTAAGAAAGTGTGTACAACGAAGTCTAACTAAAGTGAGAGAGAAACAACAGCCTCCAAAAAAAACTAGGTTTTCAAGAATATCAAAAACTAAAACAATAACCTTCAGAAAAAACTAGGGTTTTAGGTTTCAAGAATATAGAAAACTAGGTACCGCAAAAACCCTAAAAATTCCAAAGGGGCCTAGGGCTTTGGGACCATATAGAATTGTGTAATTCTAGTGATAGTCAATTGATACATCACTTGGATATTTATAGGATACAGAAAACTTTGTCTTTAGAAATCAAGGATTACAATCACATCCTTACAAGTCAGGGTTTATAATTATATCCTATTACATTACACTACCAAAATCTCATACTCTAATGAAAGAATATTTACAGCATACACTTCCTAAAATAAAGAATGCATGCATTTCCCATAAAATCTATGTATAATCTTGAACTGTGGTGTAATAGTTCTGCTGGTATCCTTGTGTTAACTTTTGAAGTCTAGTTCTGTAAATGCTCTATAAACTTATCCTAAAATATCGTCTTTGTTGAATCTACCAGTATCAGTCTAAAATCATCTGAAGCTCCACCAAGCAAGGTGTATCCTTGTCTTCCACATCAACTTAAATTCTAATGCACAATGGCTTATTAGAAGAAGAGCAACTTTGCCAATGAAAGCAGACCAACTGGATTTTAATCAACTATTGATATCTGCTCAATGTTAAAAGAGTGTAGGCCCACTGCTAGCAACGAAAACAAACACCAAGTTCAACATCTATATCATTTTGGGCATGAGATTGATTTCACTCTTCCTCCTTTGGATCACTATTGTCTGCTACTCTAAGGCAACCACAAAATCAATATGGAACTACATGCAGTGTATCAATTCCAAAAGAGGAAGCAAACAAAATTTCATGAGCTTAGAGGTTTGCGTAGCACGCTGGTGCGGCACTTAGGTAACTTGACACGAAAGTTGCTAAGTAAGCCTTGATGCTAGTCTTCTCGCTCAAGGAGAAGAGGGGATCGTTGAGCTGAAGAGCCTGTAGGCAAAGAAGAGAAGAGATGGAGACAAGTATTGCTAAGCAAAAGAGCTTTGTATTACACTAGAAAGCTTTACAATGCTTGGATGCTTTGTGAATTTGTGGATTCTGTGGATGATTTACAAATGAGCATTGGAGAGGTTTATATAGTGAACCACCTCTCAAATGAATGGCTAAGATCTAATGCATCTAAGGGTCCTAATTCATTCTCATCTACTATATTATCTAGATATGTACAAGAGAATATTATCTACTAATTATCTAGATAAATACAAGAGATAATTCTATAACTTATCTTGCTAGAGAATTCTAGAAAATGGGCTTGGGCTTGGGCTTTCTAGAAGCTGGGCCAAGCCTCTAACATATTTAGGCCATTCTAGCAAGTAAATTGGGTAGGTCATGACATCCTCCCCTACCTAATTTCGCGACGTCCTCGACGCGCTCTCGTCCTTATAGCGTTGGATGTGCTCACCGAATTGCCACAAGGTGTCTTGGCGTTCTCAACTTGCCTCACTATCCGAAAGGTTTTTCCACTTTACCAAGTACTCAATGTATGGTGGAACTCCCCTCCTTTGAATCACTCGGTCCGCAAGGATGTACTCCACATCCTTGTCGAATGCGATGTCAACAGCTGTGGGTGCTCTCTTGGACTCGCTCCTTGTTGGATCTTCCTTGTCTTCATGATAGGGCTTGAGAAAACTCACATGGAAGACCGGATGAATCTTGAGGTTGGGTGGCAATCGGATTTTGTAGGAGACTTCGCCCACTCGTTTGACAATAGGGAAAGGACCTTCGTATTTTCGTACCAACCCTTTGTGCACTTTGTGAAGTGATTTGAATTGTTGGGGTAGTAACTTAATAAGCACTAAGTCCCCGTCTTGAAATGCGAGTTGTCGTCTCTTAGTGTCCGCTCATTTCTTCATTTTCTTGGCGGCTTTATCTAAGCATGCTCGCGTGATGTCGGCTTGTTCATGCCATTCCTTTACGAGCTTGTATGCCGCTAGACTCTTCCCTCCAAAGTTGAAGCTATGGCATGTGGAGTCATAGGTTGTTGTCATGTCACAATCTCAAATGGACTCTTACCCATTGCCTCACTTCTTTGAAGATTATGTGAAAATTGGGCAACGTCTAGCAACTTTGCCCAATCATGTTGGTGAGCACTCACATAATGCCTTAAGTATAGCTCAAGTAAGGCATTGATGCGCTCGGTTTGCCCATCGGTTTGGGGATAGAAGCTTGTTGAGAAGCTCAAGTCGGTCCCCAACATTTTGAAGAGCTCTCCCCAAAAACGTCTAGTGAAGCGAGGGTCACGATCACTTACGATGTTTTGTGAGACTCCTCAAAGCTTAACGATGTGCTTGAGGAATGCTCGAGCGGCTTCGTCTGCGGTGCAATCGGTAGAGACGGGTATGAAGATGGCATATTTGCTAAATCGATCAACTACCACCATTATGCTTTCATACTCTTCGAATTTTGGCAAGGCCGCGATGAAGTCCATCGACACGCTTTGCCGTGGCCTTTTCGCAATAGGTAGGCGTTCAAGTAACCCCGTTGGACGTTGGTGTTCAACCTTGTCTTGTTGGCACACAAGACAAGTCCTTACATAGCCTTCCACATCTTCCTGCATTTGAGGCCAATAATAAGAATCTTGCATGAGTGCAAGGACCTGGGTGACCAGCCCACTTGGAATCGTGGCACTCCTTGATGATCTCCTTCCGCAAGATCCCATATCTTGGCACGAAGAGACGATTCCCGGTTGTGAGGAGTAGGCCTTCATCAAGCCAAAAGTGTCGTGTCTTCCCCTCTCTTGCCAAGTTCAAGAGATTCTTGGCTAAGGGATCGTGCTCTAGGCCTTGTTTGATGCGGTCGATGAGCACACTTTGTGGATGACTTATACTCAAGGTGGCGAGTTCCCCTTTGTGACTTAAGGCGTCGGCCACAACATTTGCTTTACCCGCTTTATACTCGAGCGAGTCTTGGAGTTGTTTCTTCAACTCTGCACATTCGGGTGGCGCCATGCTGTAGGGCGCCATGGCTGGAGACTTGGTACCGAGCTCCAACTCGATTTGGTGATCCACTTCCCGTCGTGGAGGCAACTTCTTTGGAAGCTCTTGAGGCATCACATCCTTATATTTCTCAAGGATGGCTTGAACTTGCCTTGGCATTAGGTCCTCGGTAATGGTAACATCCTTACCATCGTTTAGTTCACGAACGGTGGTAAGGAAACTTGAGTCCTTCTTTGTCCCCCATTTAAATTGTAATGCGGATAGCATCTTGTTCTTTACCTTCGCTACACATTATGCCATAACCATGCATGATTGACTCCCGTCGATGATGCTAAGGGAGTTAGAGGCTGGTATGGGGAAAGCATGGACTTGGTCAAAGAACTCCATGCTTAGCACTACTTGAAAGTCATCCATAGGGACGATGGAGAAATCAAGCTTACCATTCCATGTGCCAAGTTGCACTGACGTTACCTTGGACACTCCCAATATTGCTTTGGCGGGTGAGTTTACCGCCTTGATGGTACCTCCTCCATTGGTATATTTGAGGCCTAATCGTTTGGCCTCTTCCATGGAGATGAAGTTGTGCATGGCTCCTGTATCAAGCATCGCACGCACATCCTTGCCGTTGATTGTGGCGCTCATATACATTAGACCCTTTTGAACATGAGTGGGTCTTTCAAGTGCACCAATGGTGCAAAGAGAACCCATCTCCGCTTGTGTCTCCTCATTTTGTGTGCCCTCATGTTGAATGGCTAGGGCATTGAGGGCCTTCCTCTTTGGGCAATCCCGCACCCAATGAGGACCATCATAAATAAAGCAAGGACTTTTTGGTTTAGGGGCATCGGACTTACCTTTGTTAGGTGTATCGCGCTTGTCTCCCCCAGATGGTTTACGTCCACCACCTTCTTTTCGGTTATGTCCTTTTTGCTCCCCCCCACCTTTACCATGGTTGGGTTTCCTCTCCTTCGATTGGGATGAGTAGTCTACGAGGGATTCGGCCACGGCTATAGCGTCATCAAGATTTTGCACGCTGCGCCTTTCGAGCTCAACTCTCGTCCAATCTTTTAACCCGTCGAGGAAGTAGAAGAGAGAATCTTTTTCGGACATACCTTCAATTTCAAGGATTATAGTGGTGAAATCCTTGATGTACTCACGAATGGTGTCGCTTTGCTTCAATCGATGAAGGCGACCTCTTGCCTCCTTTTCGGCATTGCTAGGAGAGAAGTGCTTCCGAAGTTCTCTCTTGAAGTCCTCCCATGTGCGAAGGGATAAGATGCCTCTACCCGCGTTGCCATGCTTTTGACGCCACCACAATTGGGCTGCATCTCATAGGAATGTGGGTGCAATGCCGATTCTCAAAGCATCATCATGGACACGTTTGGCTTCGAAGTATTGCTCCAAGCCAAATAGGAAGTTTTCAACTTCCGTGGCATTGCGAGTGCCATTTTATGTGGCGGGAGTAGGCACGTGCATGGTGCTTATCCCACCTATGTAAGACAAGTTAGCACGATCACATTGATGCTTCTCCCATTCCGTGCGAGTTTCCTCCACATCCACACGAATTGCTCGCAACTCATGCTCTACAAAGGTTCGCAAGCCCACGAGTTCTCGTGTAAAGTTGTGTAGCTCTTTTTCATAGGCATTGCTAAACTCAAGGATGCTGGACTTTGTTGCTTGGGTTATCTCTCCATAATCCGTCTCTAGGCCTTCGAGACTGTTGGAGAGGCCCTCAATTGCATTGTCCATCCCCGAGATAGCTTGCTCTAAGCTAGCAACACGAGGCTCTAAAGACTACGAGAGTGGAGCTTTGGACTTACCTCATTTTCCTTGTTGGCGTGATTGAGGTTGTTCCTTTCATCCACGAACTTGCTTCTCCATGGTCACGTTAAGGTTGGATGCCATGCTCTTGTGCTCGAACTGTGCTCTGATACCAACTGTCATGAGCTTAGAGGTTTGCGCAGCACGCTCGTGCGGCACTTAGGCAACTTGACTCGAAAGTTGCTAAGTAAGCCTTGATGCTAGTCTTCTCGCTCAAGGAGAAGAGAGGATCGTTGAGCTGAAAGAGCCTGTAGGCAAAGAAAAGAAGAGATGGAGAAAAGTATTGCTAAGCAAAAGAGCTTTGTATTACACTAGAAAGCTTTACAATGCTTGGATGCTTTGTGAATTTGTGGATTCTGTGGATGATTTACAAATGAGCATTGGAGGTGTTTATATAGTGAACCACCTCTCAAATGAATGGCTAAGATCTAATGCATCTAAGGGTCCTAATTCATTCTCATCTACTACATTATCTAGATATGTACAAGAGAATATTATCTACTAATTATCTAGATGAATACAATAGATAATTCTATAACTTATCTTGCTAGAGAATTCTAGAAAATGGGCTTGGGCTTGGGCTTTCTAGAAGCTGGGCCAAGCCTCTAGCATATTTGGGCATTCTAGCAAGTAAATTGGGCAGGTCGTGACAAAAAGCTCCATAATCAATCAGTTTTAAAGAAATAGAGGATTAATAAAGTTTGAAACTTACATACTCTTCCTCTTTACATCCAAGTACAAAACTTCACTCTATCTTTGCAAAGTGTCTTAAATATATATTTCAACAATTTGGCAAGTTAAAAGTAAGAGTAATACTGTTCTTACACACTATCTATATAAACTTACTCATATAAACTGATGTATCATGATTTGAATAGATGGGTGTATTTCAAATTTTAATGACATTAATTGATTTGGATGATATAGCAATCAATCAATATTAACACATAGGTTTGTATAAATGAGTTTATATATGGATAGTTTGTAAGAGTAACACTACTCAAAAAATAATGGTTCCAAAAGCAAGGATTACAATAGTTGCATGCCTTCAAACTTTCAAAAAAAAAAAAGATTTATTAACAAAGGAAAAGTTAATAACTAACAAAATTTTAAAGATAGTCAACATGATTCACTTATTAATTAGCATTAATATCATCGGCTACATGTAATATTATTCAATACTACACCAAGGATACAAAAGGGTGGTCTAGTTGGGTTTTTAGGAGGGGTGTAATAAATTAGCCAAACTAATTTCATCCAAGCATGATAGGGATAGTAGAGCTTGTAAGCTTAGTCAAATGGGACATGTACAAATAGCAGATGAATAAACTAGCGAGGATATGAGGACACACCTGCAAATTAGACCTAGAAACGGCTTAAATCATCATACAAATAGTTGTAGGTACCAATCTTAATATGCTTATTTCTGTTTTATGAAATTGAACAGAAATAAAAGATTCAGTGGAATTGGTTTGTCCTGTGAATCTAAAGAAAAAATGAATGAGCACCAAGAAATAATAAAGCCTATGATTGAAGCTTAATATGTTCAAACCTGGAATATAATAAGGAAAGGTGATTTTTTAGAAAATTAAATTGTAATCTGAGTTAATAAATTAAATTGGTTTTGAAAACATATGCAAAATAAAAAAAATCAGAAATAGGGTCGTCAAACCAAAGGTGACAGAAAAAGATTATGCAAGTTTATCATATGTTTATAAAATAATCATGAGAACATAGAAAGCCCATGATCTGCTAAACAAGTGCATATGATTGGCACCTGAAGTTGTGAGAATTGATTTGATTCTCCCTAAAAAAGTCAAAGAGCAGATGCTTCATTCCTGAATTACTAAACAAGCCACTATCATCTATTAATAAGTCATGACTAAAAAAATAAATGAGGTTTATTGAATTTATGTTTTTACAATTTGGCAAGTAAATGTCCAACAACAAAGGGGAATCTTTTTTATTAAACTATTGAAATCTTTACCCACAATAACTACATCAATCCTTAGTAGAAAGATAGTGTGCTTATGAGGAGCTAAAAAAGAAAATTTGTTCTATAAGAGATTGGAAAATTACCATATAGAACTTCCACACTATAACAAGCCATAGATAAACAAGACCTTTTGAGAAAACCATCCATTGAGTAATACAACAGGTTATATGAATCTGTAATTAACAAGGTAGTGATAAAGTTACCTTCTTGATCTTCCCCAATTGATAAGAATGAAACTAGAAGTTACATCAAACCTAGTTTTGAATGACTTGAAATATAAAAGCAAGGCAAAGAAACAATATTATTAATTGTTCAAAATTGGGCACATGCAAAAAACAGAAGAGTAATTTGAAGCATTATATTTATAGGAATTCCAATTATAAATCAATTACTTATCCTAAAACCCTAACACAAAAGGTAGCAAACTATGGTGATAATTGAGGTAATTATCTAGGGTAAAAAAGGAAATTATCTTATCCTTATAAAAGAAGAGGAATTCTGCCTCATAGATCTAAGAATTTTGATTTTGCACTCCTAAGCTTTTCCGTTTTGCAATTGCAAAAACAATTGAAAAAAAAAGTGGTTATTAAGTCATTCAATAACAGTGTAGAACCATAGCTTCAAAAGATAATCTTCATCTTCATCTCAAGGTTCAAATTAATTCCTCTACTATCTCATAATCTCATCTTCATCTTCATCTCCTCCTCCTTCTTGATGAAGATGAAGATGAGATTCTGAGATAGTAGAGGAATTGATTTGAAACTTTTTCATTAGAGATAGAGAGTAGTAGTAACAAAGAAGCACAAGTTTTCCTTGCATTAAGAAGAGAAATTTGAATGATTGTAGAGAAAACAACTGACTCAACAAAACAAAAACCAAACTCATTAAAAATGATCAATTATGACATAGAGAATGAGAATGATTGGATTGTAGTTGTAGAGAGAAATTTCGAGCAACCGGCCAACTTAAGAAGAGTCAATTGACATTCTTCATCTTAATGATGTTGATGACTAGGTAGATATCAACATGATTATTGTAGATAATGAGAATGTTCAAGAATATGAAGACTTAGATGATAATTTTATTAATGACTATATTTCTTTTGATGATTGCAATGATGATGAGAATATAGGTTAGTTTCATATTTTTTATGTTTTCTGTTATAAGTAACTTGATTATGCATATTTATATTCTTTTTTTTTTCATTTGTACTCTTAAGTAATACTTTGATCTTTGGAAGTGCCTACTATGTTTTTAATTTTTATCTGTAGGCCTAAAGTAGGTAAGTCCATACTAATATGTGTTCATTCTAAACATGAATCTAGTAATATATTAAGTCAAACCTAATAAATATTAGCTGACAAGTCATCTAAGATCATCATTTATTCCTCTAATCAATTCAAGAAGTTTGTTTATGCGCATGGTTTGAAATTGCAAAAATTAATTCCTTTGACAAAATATTAATTTATTAATGTCCTACTTTACTAAAATACATTAGCATGGGTTAAAAAATTATTATTTTCATAAACTGTTTACTGCAATTATAGCAATTAGTTTTATACATATGAAGTAGATGATAATTTTTTATTCTATTTTTATTCTTAAATGTTATACACTTGGAGAGGAAGACAATGATGAAAAATATGAAATAATTATTTTTATAAGATCTTCATACTTTTTGTCATAAAATTTTTTAATTTTAATTAGCTCAACCTAGTCCTTTTAAAAGAAATTGACTTTTAGCAAGCTATTACTGTTTAAATTGTAACCAAAATTGTTATCTTATGTAAGTGTTATGTTTTAGTGAGAACATTAAGTGGTAACTAAAAAATTGTCATTTAGTAACCAATTGTAGTTTTTCAATATGGACAGGTTACTATGAACGGGGATTTCATCCCGCCAAAATGTTTCGTGACTACGACACTGTGTCAAGGTCTTATCGACCAAAAGGAACATAGATTAAGCAACAAAGGCAAGTCTGGAGAATCAAATGGAGTCACCACCCATGTTCTAACCATGGAAAAATATTGAGTGATGGCAGTTTAATCCCTCGCTTTTGGACCCAAACTACCTTCACCCCCTTCAGAGATGGGTTCGGGAAGTTAGCTATGAGATTCTACTTGCCTGGATGTGAATCTAGCCTCTACTTGATTTTGCTAAGTCTATAATTTTTATTATGCTAATTCTTATTCCAGTTAATCCTAGCCCATTTTAACATACAACTAATTTTATCTTATTTTAGCATGTGAGGTGTGGACATGTTATACGTTCAAAGAAAGGAGGAGGGAGAATAGAGTTACATTCTAGCAAATATGGCGAAATGTGTAAATGCACATAAATAAAATGAAAAGAGAAGACATGGGAACTCCTAATAAGCAATAACAATAAATAAAATGAATAAAGCCTAAATACAATTAAACAAGCATAACTCATGTATCAAAAAGCAAGCAATTGTTTACAAATTAAAACACAGACAAACAAAGTGGAATCTAAATAAGCAACAAATCCCTCATCATCATTGTGAGTCCATTCATTATGTATTAAATCCCCAATTCACAAAACACAAGAAAAAGAAACGTGGAGGAAAATATCATGGCTTTGACAGAGGCAACATATATGGACAATACTAAATAGAAAAGGACAAAGAATAAAACATGTATAATACACATGCCGATAAAGAACATGGCAAAAACAAATAATCATAACATACATGATGCTCAAAAAATGAGATATGATCAAAGCAATAGCCCTTCGTCAACAATTATGAGTCTACCATCACTCATCAACTCTCAAAGATCAAGAAATGAAAAAAAAAGAATCATATTTCTATAAAATAAACCATGATAGAACAATCAAAGGACATAGATAAAAAGCATGCACATCTTAACATAAATTAGAAATCACACCTAGATCATGTTTCTAAGCATAAACAATTCATGACATTTCACATTCTTAACCATATTCTAACATGCTTAAAAAGAAGAAAGAAAATGGAAAAAAAATAGGGTAACTTTACACAGTAAAGATATTCGTAGAAGCATAATATGACTCATATCAAAGCGATGGTCCCTCAATATCAATTGTGAATCCACCATCACATATCATTCAAATGATATTAAGCAATAGAACTGGTAGAAGAGAACATATAACAAAACATAGGTGGATAGCATATAATGATTCTTAACATGATTCTATAAATATAGCATATCATTAGTCAAGGCATAATCATGATTCTAACATGAAGCCTAAGCATGATTCTAAAATATAAACATAAATTAAAGCATAATAAACCTAAGACATGCATTGTAGCATATCAATCATAAAGAAACCTAAGCATGCATTCTAGCATATTAACCACAAAGAAACCTAAACATGCATTCTAGCATATTAAGCAAGCGAACATAGAAGCACTCTGGACTTACCCAGATTTTGGCACTACCAGAAGCAAAATCTTGGCGTCGACAAGGCGCCCTAGAATAATCCAAATAGTAATTGAGACACCGAGAACTCCTCTAAGGAACTCCAAAATGATGCTCGAAGGCTCTCAAATTCTTACTCTCTAGACCCTTGAATAACACTCAAAAGGATGTGAGAATCAATAAATTTTGATGGTTTGATGAATAGAACCCTTTCCTTTATATAGGTCTCGTATCGGCTCATTAATCAATGTAATAGCAATGTAGGATTCGATGCTAATAGGCGCATGCCTGTCACACAAGCGTGCACTTGTTTTGACCTAGTTGACTGGCATGTGCTTCTCTATAAGTATGAAACCCTAATAATTATGCATACACCTTGCATAATATAAAACCCTAATAGACAGGCGTGCGCCTATCATAGACAGACTTGTGCTTCTCTCTAATTGGATTGTGGGTTCCACCAATGTCTTAAGCTTCCTTAATTTGTTTGTTATCTATTTCTAATACTTTCCCTTCTTTTTGATGTCTTTATTGGTCAAATTCTGCATTTGATTAGTGTTTTTGGGTATCATCATTGGGCACCTAAACCACAAGCTAAATTTCAATGCTTACAGTCACTAATTCTTAAAATATGTTCCCCATTAATTTTTCAAAATGTGAAGAATATTGGTGGGAATATTTATTAGTCATAATTTGAATTTGATCACTAATACTCATCAATTCAAAATGTTAGTGAGGAATATTAGTGGGAATATTTATTAGTCATAATTTGAATTTGATCACTAATACTCATCAATTCAGTGATGTTAGTGAGGAATATTAGCGGGAATATTTATTAGTCATAATTTGAATTAGGTCAATAATACTCATCAACGTAAACAATTGTTTTGGCTCAATGTCCGTAGTATAATGTAATGTTAATGTTAATCTGTCTAGTTGGATTAATAATAATGTATGTGGACATGCCTATGTTAAAGCTAATCTTTGACCTAATTAAAGGTCCATTAATGTTATCGGGCCGAGTCACCGGGCTATGGGTGACACTATGTGACAAGGGCTATCTTTTTTATTCGTAAAGTAAATATTTGATGATAAGTTTGCAAAACTATTATTAATGTTGATAATGTTTATATTACTATTATTGTATCATAAATGTTTTACAACTTATATATGTTGCAAATTTACTCTAACATTTCTTTATATGAATATTGTTGTGTTATTGCTTATTAATGTAGTAGCTTAGCCCTCGTCACCACCATTTTGCAAAATAAGCTTCTAGGCTAAAGTCTGGTTAGAGGGATTGCTAGAGTTGCTTTATCAGGAGACAATAGCGTTTTTTTATTTAGTGATGTTTGCTTTCTTATTTAGAGATTAAAATTTGAGTATGAGACTATTTTGGGTTGTAATAGGATTGTTCTGTCCCTAAATGTTAAAATTTTATTTAAATGATTTTAGTTTATTACATTAATGAATAAATAGTAAGTAGCATTTCAAATTGGCACAAGTCTGTCAAGTGTCAAATTTGGAGTGTTATAGTTTTGGTATCAGAGCATAGGTCATGATTTTGTAGATTTTATGAATATTCTTTTTAGCTAGTTTAAGGAGTTGTACTAGGCTTCTAAGTTTGAAATTTTGAAGGTGTTAACTTGGTGTTATCGATGCTATTTTGTAGAGATTAGTAAGTTAAAGTTTAAGTCAGCTAAGTGGGATAGTTTAAGGTCAACATAAAAAAGCCATAAAAAATTTAGGATTTGGATGTGTTTTTAGTTTAATAAGATTAGATATTGTTCTTATGACACTTTTTGAGATATTTGCCTTTGATTAGTAAAATTTTTGTGAACTTAAGTTGCATATATGTCTTTGTGTGTTTGATTTATATTTTCGGGAGTAAAGAAATGGCCCAAGTTACTAGGAACACTATCGCTAATAATACTGATCCTACTATTCAAGAAATGGCATGTGAAGGAAGGAATATGCAATTTACGAATCAAGAAATTAGTACTACTTCTAATGACACTAGCACGTAGGCAAATCCCTCTGTTGAAACTATGGCTAAGATTATCGATCAATAAGCTAAGCTGTTAGAAGAAATTGCACAAGGAAGAACCATTGTTAGATTGAAATCGAATCTGGGGCAACTGTTGAGAGATTTAGGAAATTGAGACCACCTATCTTTCATAGAGACGTAGATCGATTGGTTGTTGAGGCATGGTTGAAAGAGATTGAAATATATTCACAACTATTGGGTGTACTAATAAACAAAAGATGATGTTTGTTGCCTTTCTGTTGAAAGGTAAAGCTAATCATTATTGGGAAGCCACTTATCACCTCATGAGGACTCATTTGAAGGAGGCTCCGATCACTTGGGAGATATTTGAGGATGAATTTAATGTTTTCTATTTAAAATAATGTAATACCACTATAATTTGATTACCTTTTTCTTTATTTGTGGAACTATAAAAAGGTTTTCTTTTATTGAATTCTATTAAGTGATTTTGAAGGCTTTATATTTTGCTTATTTATGATTATAAAGTAATTTTCAGTTATTTAAAACTAAAATTTATCCTATAATGCTATTCCAAATTGCTTATTTAAAACTAAATTTTTTCTTATCATGCTATTCCAAAACGCTTCAAAAACTTTTCATGTACTTCTTTTATTTGAAAATTTATTAAACCTTTACAAAATCAATGTTCATATTGATTAACATTTTCTATTTGAACAATATAAACAATTGTTTTGGCTCAATGTTCGTAGAATAATGTAATATTAAGATGTCTAGATGGATTAATGATAATGTATGTGCGCATGCCTGAGTTAAAGGTATTGGTTAACCGAATTAAGGTTCTATTAATGTTATCAGGCCGAGTCACCGAGTTATGGGTGACACGATGCGTGCGGCAAGAGCTATCTTTTTTATTTGTAAAGTAAATATTTGATGATAAAATTGCCAATGTATTATTGTTGTTGATAATGTTTATGTTGCTATTATTCTTTCGTAAATGTTTTACAAGTTATATATATTTCAAATTTTACTTTGATATTTCTTTATAAGCACATTATTGTGTTATTGCTTATTAAGTTGATGGCTTACCCCTCCTCACCACCATTTTGTAGAATAAGCTTCTAGGCTAAGGTCTGGTTAGAGGGATTGTTAGAGCTGCTTTATTGGGAGACAATAGCTTTTCTTTATTTTACTCATGTTTGCTTTGTTATTTAGAGATTAAAATTTGAGTATGAAACTGTTTTAGGTCATAATAATGAAATTGTTTTATCCCTATCACTCTATGTTAGAATTTTATTTGAATCATTTTAGTTTATTACTTTGATGAATAAATAGTAAGTAGCACTTCAAATTGGCACGAGTTTCTCACGTGTCAAATTTCGGGTGTTACAGTATCGCTCTATGTTGATGATATTTTGTCAGCTAGTAATTGCATGGATATGATTAAGAAAACTAAATCATATCTAAGTTCACATTTTGAAATGAAAAACATAGGAGAGGTATCTCATGTCTTAGGAATCAAGATTATAAGAGATAGGATTTCCAAATTATTATATCTAGATCAAGAAAATCATCTAGATAAAATACTAAAACAATTCAATATGGTTGATTTTAACCTATTGACATTACAACAAATAAGAGCTTTTACGGCGGGCTAAAACCATTATAAAAGCCTTTTTACGAGGGGCTTATGGCGGTTCTTTGCCTGTCATAAAAGCTTCTGTCATATAAGGTTTTACGGCGGTTTCTGCCTGTTTTAAGTAACCTTTTATAATGGTTTTCATGTTCATCGTAAAAAGTCACAACGAAATTCCGCTTCTGTTTTGGGACATCTTTTTACTGCTATTTTTGACTTTTTGCTATGAACATGAAAACCATCGTAAAAAGTTATTTACGACGGGATGAACATCCGCTTTGTAACACCTTTTTACGATGGTTTGTGAAAGATCTTTTATTGGGGGTTGTGCGCCCCCCATAAAAAGTACATTTTTAAGAAAAAAATTTTGTAAAACAATTTTTTCATTAAAAGACCTACTTTTATATCTACTATAACTGATTTTGACATATGAATTTTATTATGAATATAAATGAAAAAATTCAAATATCATATGTATATAACACAAAAATTAATTGATAAAACCATAAATTGTATAAACCATATTTTTTGTTACATTTTTTTATCATTAAAATAAACTACAAAACTCATTAATCTGAAACTCTCTAAAGTCTAAAAAGTTAACATTATCCAATAACTAAAGGTAACTCATCAAACTTCAATTGGAGATCATCTCTTCAAACTTGTCCACATGATCCAACACTCTTTCGTAAGTATCCAGCCATTTCCAATGCTGCTATCATGCTAAATCAAGAAATTCCAATAATGAGCACTTGTAAGTTATCAAAGTTAAGCAAAACACAATAAGCCATTAAAAACCAGGAAATTCTTGCAGCTTAAACATATCACTAGATCACTTAATCACAAACAGCTCCAACTAGAGTTACACATTCCTACTTTGATGTGGAAGAGTAATGTTAACTAAGGGTTCGTTTGTTTTGGGCTCTGAAATCTGAATCTGAATAAGATTCAGATGTTTAAAAATTTCAGCCCGTTTGTTTTGGGTTCTGATATCTTATTTTCAGACATATATGTATGAATCAAAAAAGTGAAAAAATAATACTTTTTCTTATTCAAAACATCCAAATGTATAAAATATCGAGAATACCCTCCTATATAAACATAATTATAATTTTTTTTCCTCCTCTCTTCTCACTTGGCTACCGTTCTCAGCTTCAATCCCCTCTCCCTTTGTGAACCCTACTTCTCAAATCCGGCCATTTCATCCACTTCCGGTGCTGAAGTTAACTTTCTGGCAACTGAATCTGGTAAGACATGTCTACTCCAGATTGGATCATTTACGACTTCGCACCTTATTGGCTGTCGCCAATAGCAGGCAAGCTTCGCATCTCGCGCGCCCATTTCAGTATCTTCCAGGCCTGGACGTACTGTTTCGGGGGATCATCGTCGGTCATGATCAACGGCGATCCGCGAACTAACCCAGAAGATTTCACTGTTTCTCCCGAGTGGGTACCGTTTCATTCCAACGTAGCGTTTTGGCTTTATGAGGCAAGGTCTATCTTCCAGCATTATGAAGTAAACAATTCTGGAGTCAGCGATCTAGTTCATATGGGGTCAACACTTGCTGGTGTTGATGTGATAGCTATGAGAAGCTGCTTGGAGCTGGAATCCAAATGGTTAAGCCTCCTGGAAGAGCTTAACAATAAACCAGTGTTAGCTGTAGGACTGTTGCCGCCCCAAAAATTCTTCCCAAAATTATAATTATTTATAATTTTGATTTAATTTTTAAAAGATTGTAAGAAATATAATATTAACTATTTAAATGAAAAAGAATTTTTATTTTATTTTAGTTAATATTTATTTTTTAAAAGTTTGTAAAAAATATAATAATAATTATTTAAATGAAAAACAATTTTGGTTTAATTTTATTAACTATTTAATTTTTAAAGAATTGTATTAATATAATATAAACATGTTACATTTTAATAAGGGTAAAAAAGTCACATTAAAGGTAAAATATTCCCTTGCCATTTTTTTAAGTCGTATCTAAAAGAGCAAACAAACATCCTATTAAGTGATGTAAATTAAGTCCTAAAAAGTGTTTAGATTTAAAAAGTATTAAGTGATTGAAACAAACACCACCTAAGCCTATACTAAAAAAGTGTTACATCAACTTGTAGTTAGGACTCCACGATTATAAGTCTTTGTCAACTGTTGGATAATTACCAAGAGTTTACATAGTGAAATTATTGAATAATAACAAGATTTATAAGTACAATGAATAAGTGAAGTCACTTAATAGAAAATTGACATCTTAAATTTATGTCACCCCAAGGATTCAATTATAGTATATTTCAAGCCAAATCAGTCGTCTAAGTAGCTGTTTGCTTGTATCACTTAAAACTTTTTAGATCTAAATACTTTTTATAACTTAATTTAGACCATTAAAAAATATGTTTGTCTTTCATTTTTCATACATCTTAAAATAAGTGATAAATAAAATTTTTGTCCTTTTTACCCTTCTAGCATAGCATAGAAGATACAACTTATGATAATAAATATATAATATTTTTAATTAATTTAAATTTATTTAAAAACTATTAAAAATTATCAATGACATTTTTTACGCATATATTAAGCAAATTATTTTTAAAATAAAAATAAATAAATAATTAAAATTTTCTAAAAGTTGAAAATTGCCAACACTGGGCACCGCTACAGGCGGCCGACCTCACGAACCGTCGTCAGTTTTGCACACCTCCTTCACTCATTAGTCTCTTCCGCCACACAATTCCGTCCTTCTCGGCCTCTTCTTTGATCAATTTGCCAATCTCACTCTCGTCAACCAGTTTCACGAGGAACTCCAACACAAGATGTAGGAGATGCTAGATGGGGGGTCAACGAGGCAGGGATGTTGAGACGATTCTATTATTGAATAAGGTGTTACCGGATGCACACTGGTAAAGGTCGACGATGACTGGTTGAATTGTTAAGAGGAGAGGTGAGCATGGCGACTAGGTTAAGGGTTGAAGAAGATAAAATAGATTTAATTGTAGGGGTATTTTTGTAGTTTATAAAATCTTGCAGATTCAGATATATTAAGTGATATTTTTTCATTTTTCGGATTCAGACAATTGCATCTGAAAAAAAGTGATTAGAATTGAAAACAAACAGAAAAAGTAATGTCCATCACTTAAGTCTAAATGGTTTCAGACTTCAGTGGTGAAAAACAAACAGGCCCCCTAAGTCTCAAGCTGATCTTCTTTGTGGCAAGTAACATAACATATAATAACTATTATTAACTATTGGAAAATATCATTTTAGCAACTAATAATATAACTATTTTCTTAAAAATGTTTTGCTGCAAATCAAATTCAGTTAAATTATACTCCCTTCTCCCTCTATCTAACCTTTCTTAAATTAGAGTCAACAAATTTCAATGTTAACAAAACCTTTTTTAAGTAGCTCAAGTATAAAAGAAAGAGCGGAGACCAAAAAATAAAATAGAACACAACAAACTTGAACAACCTTCCCAAACTAAATGTGATGTCTGAAATAATCATTTAAAGCTTGAGGGCTTGGAGGCCTCAATAAAAATTTGCCAAAAATTCTAGTTATTGTATAACTAGGAAATGGTTTCCACTTGTTTTAACTTGGTCAAGAAATATTATAGATTCTGTAAATAAATCTTGCAAGCAAGTGATATACTTTTATTAGTAAAAGGAAAAGAAATACGTGGCTTAAAATATGAGACAATGTTAATAAATGCTATTTAAAGTCATTGTCATGCACTTCTTTACAAAGCTTCGACTATTGATTTTATACAAAGCAAAATATAAATGCTCGAGACAATGTTAATAAATGCCCTTTAAAGCCCTTGTGCACCTTTACAAAGCTTTACGATTGCTTTTATATAATATATAAAGAAGTCCAACAATAGTTTTCTAGTTCTTAACATGGGGATCTTTCTTTTATGAACCATGTGTAGCTCCAAGACATAACTAAAAATTAAATGATTAAAGAAAACAAAACAAATAAATTAAGAGAACTTTTGTTAATTATTAACCTTTTCAATCAAAGTGCATGCAATTGCCAAATAACATAACATTAAATTCTATTATCTCGTTTCAACTGATCAAACTTTTTAATTAGTTGATTGACCCCTTTGTTTCTTTGCAATTATTATATATTTATATTAATTAATATATTTGAAAGAGAGCAGAGAAGGATTAGATACTATCTACCATTGATGGTATGCTCGGAAGGTGAGTGCCAGTGGCCTTGTTCGAGATAGTAATCGATCCCTTTGAGTTGGATTTTTCTAGCAGTGTGATCGGCCCATTGAATCTGCTATATTTCAATTCAAAATAATAAAAACAAATTAAATCATTTCAATTATTATAATATTAAAAATCTTTCAACAATCAGTGGGAACGATTTAAAGGCTCAATTAATTATTATTTTGAGCAAACCATATTATATATTGAATAAACTAAAATAAAGGAAAAGAATAGTGATATAGAAATAAAAAGGAAATAGACTCATGTTAAATTCATTATTATTTCAGAAGTAGTTAACATTATATAATTTATCTTAAGTTATAGAATTATACAAAGCACTAATAAATATATACGACCAATAAGCTTCAACACAAGTTCCCAGTTTCTGCAGTTTTTTTACCATAATTTTAGTAGCCAAAAATGCTGAATTTGCTCTTCATCGTTTTCATTTAAAGAAGAAAAAGAACGAAATCCAAATCGAAAAACGAGTAAAAATTATAACAACAATAATAGCAAAGAAAAAAACATCCTTCCATGCATTCTTCATCAGATCGAAAATCAACCCATTTCTTTTTTATTTTTTCAAATTTTATTTTTTAATTTTTATCTCACCTTCAAGATCTACTAGCTTTTCAACGACATGAAGCACTCAATATCCTAATCATTTTATTAAAACAATGCATGAGACAAGGTTAACAAATGCTATTTGGCTTTGACCATTTGTAAAGTAAGTAGTAATTGTCTATTAATAACTATTAAAATAAATTATATATATAGAGTTCACGGAATATTTAAGACTAGAATCATAAGCATTAGTCCAAAGAATAATATTTATAACTTTATTAATTAATTACCTGTACGTTTTGCTAGCAAATTCCAGCGGCCTTCACCACGGTGAGCTATGTAATTAATGAGAAGTGCATCTTCCTCCATGGTCCATGGCTTTGCAAGAGCAAGACTAAGAGTTGGTGAAAGCTAAAGTGGGTAATTAAGTTGCATCTAGCTATGTGTGTGTATGTGTGTGTAGCACTACTACAAGAGATGTGTTCAAAGCACTTCACCTAATTTGTTGTACTTAAAAGCAACTTTTCCAAGAAGTGGCTTATAGAAGTGGATAGACAATACAAGATTTTCTATTGAAGTTCAATATAGCACTTGTCCAAGACTACAATAATATATATTTGAATAAAATTACAGAAATTAAAAAATTTCAATGCATATGGGTTTAGAAACAAAATTGAAACAGTGATTGGCTCGTCTATAATCAATTAGATAGTCTAGAAGTAGAAATTATGGAATCTAAAGCTGGCAATAGATTCCATTAATTCTTTTCAAAGAATATACTAATTAGTAATAGTTTTTCAAGCTATCACTAGTATATGTGTAGGTATATATATAAAATTTTAATGCATTTATGAAGAGGGAAAGGAGAAAGAGCCTGCTTAACATCATCTCAGTTGAAGTCATCACGTGACTGGCTGCCATCAAGATGGCATTATTTAAGCTCAAATTCCCTAAAATGACAATATAACTTTAATATTGTTTTCAAGAAAACCATGATTCATCTAGAAACTTATCAAAAGAGGCAAAGTAAAAATTAAAAAAAAAAAATTCACGTTAGCATAACTACTGGACTACATAAGTAGCTATCAAACGGCAGTTACGTAAACTTTGAATCTTAAACCAATAAATTCAAATTTCAATAACTTAACTGAGCCAATTATCATTCCAGATCTAACGCATGATCAAGTCATAAATAATTGATTATCAAATGTTATCATTTCCAGATCTAATGACATCAATAGCACGAGAAATGATCACATCTATAGCATTAAGGAAAACCGCAAAATCTTTCACACACTTAATGATAAGTGTCTATTTATATATCATTTTCATATCAATTCGTTCATGTTTCTTTGCTATATTCCTTGGTATTTTTATGTTTTTGTGTGGTTTTGATGTTTGTAGGAGTTTTGGAGCAACTTGCACAAAAATGGAGTAAAACCCTTCATTTTCACCTCTGCTAGTCAACCATCTTCTCGGATTTAATTGTATTGATATACAATGAACCCGATGACATATCATATACCGTTGAAAAGCTCTCGAAGTCTACTTTTTTGAAAAATTTACGGTTTATGAATCCATTCAGTGTACCGAAAGTTGTAATCAAAATAGTGTGAGAAGTGTACCGAAAGTTATAATTCCACACATCACTGTAGCATGTATAATACGGGACACTGTAGCATTTTACTGTAACAGAGTATTTAAACACATTTTAGGGTTTTATTTTCATAACTTGAAGAGGGGAAAACGTGGGAGGAGGCTGCATTTCTGGATTTCTCTCATCCCTTGGAGTTCTTGAAGGAGAAAGAAGATTTTGAAAGAGGAGGAACTACAATTCCAAGAAGATTCATCTACAAAGAAGATTTTCAAAGAATTTGCTAAGTTCTTTCTTTCCTTTTCAATTCTGGAATTTCTCTGTATTGTATTTGTTATTCTGATTGAATATGTGTAACTAAATCTGAATTGGTTGAGGGTGATTTCAAAGCCCTTGATATGGATTTTGTGAGTTGATTGTGTAAGAAATTGTTATCCAATTCTCTAATTGAAGTTGCTTGTATTTTCCCATATCTAATGCTTATGATTGCTTACTGATTGTATTTGGAATGGCCAACTGAATATAATCTGTTGTTGTCTATTGCTAGATTAGAAATCTTGATCCGTAATTGTCATGAATTTCCAATCATTAGTAGCAAAATTGTGATCAGAGATTGCAATTGGAAAATACAACCTAGGTTAAATAATCCGAACTTGTGTGATTATTGCTTAGATCAACCTATCTTTCTCATCGTAATGCTTCCATTGAATTAAACTTAGAGAGCTTGTTCTAGGTTGTTTAATGGATAGAGATTAAATAAAGAGCTTGTTTTATTTAACAACAAAGTAAGGAAAGATTGGGATAACAGAGCTTGTTGTTATCTACGGTTGATAACTTCAATGCTGTAATTGGATGACAATTCTATGTTAATTCACAAATTCATATCTTGTGGCAGAGAAAGAACCCTTAACCAAGTGTCTCTCATTGATTTTTCACTCCATTTTACTTTGCGTTGTGTTATTGTGCATTTACATTAATATTTCAATTAGTTAATCCATCAACAAAACCCCCCCATTTATTCTGTTGTTGCTTTTGAATAACAAATTCAATTAGAATCAATCCTCGTGGGAACGATATCTACTTATCACTTTATTACTTGTGCAACTAGTATACTTGCTAGTTTCGAACGCATCACTTAACCAACCTAAATTTCATATATTAAAAACTAGATCCACTCCATTTTCCTCTCAACAAAAAACATATCAGATCTAATCCAACTTTTTTTCCTAAAAAAATCGAAATCAAGCACTCATTGAATAAGGTGATTGCTAACACAACCAAACCAGGTGCACTCCACGAGCAAGCCATCGCACGTTAAGCTCTACCTTTTTCTCTAGGTCTCTTGAGAAGAGAATCTAATATAGCTTTGTTTGGTTTTAGAAGGGTGTTGGCATTTGTTTAGTTGGCTTCATGTGACGCCTTATCGACTGGTACCATCGAAACGTCGGAGTCTAAAGTCGCCATTGAGAGAATGGGCAAGATTAGGGTAAATGCGATTTGGGGTTTTCTACACCCTTTGCACCGCGATTCAACAAACCACTGTAAATAGTATGCACGTATGTATCACTATTTAATATGGTTTTTAAAAACTACCGTAGAAGGTCGTAGTATATACCTGCTTTTCTTGTAGTGTGAGTACACTTATGTGTAAGTTAACAACCGTTACTAAAGAAATATGTCCTAAAAATGATGAAGAAAATCAAGAAATGTATACATTTTCTACACAAACAAATTAGAAGTCTCATGTCTACAATAACTAGCACATGACCTTATATATGTCATGCAATGAGAGAAATTAATAGATATCACTCGAGTCTTGAAAAAGCACATTGGCAAGCAGTCAAGAGGATTATGAATTATCTTAAAGGCACCAAAGCTATGAAACTATGCTTGGTTAAGTGATCTGAAACTTGTTGGTTATTGCAATACATGTTTTTCTAGTTAGTTAGATGATAGTAAATCAACAAGTGGTAATATATTTTTGCTTGGTGAAATTGCTATTTCTTCGTTCAGTAAGAAACAAGGCCGCCTTATGCTAAGTCATCCATGGAGGCTGAATATATCTCTTGTAGCCCAGCGATAAGTGCTATGGTTTAGGCCAAAAGATTAATAAAGAGCTTACAATTGGGATCAACTGATAAGCCAATCAATGTGTTTGTGACAATAATTCTGTTATCTTCTTGGTTAAGAGTGGAGCAAAAAGATCTAAGGGCAAACACGTTGACATATAGTATACAAGATATAGTAGAGAGAGGAAAAGCAAAATTTGACTATATATCCTCTAATAAGATCGTGGTTGATCCCATGACCAAGCCAGGATTATCTTTAGAGAAATTTAGAGAGCATGTAATTACTTTAGGTTTAAAAATCATCTAGATGTGTAGTCTGGACATGTAGTATGAAGATATTGTTGTAAAAATCTTGGGGATGCCTAAGATATACAATGTTATATATATATATATATATATATATATTAACACCAATTTCTAACCATTAATCTCACTAAATCCAATGGTTGAGATTGAAAGCAAAAAAGTTACATTAAATGCTACTAACTCATCAATCATCTCAACCATTGGATTTTGTGGATGGATGGCTAGAAATTTGTGTTTAGTTTTGTGTCAAAATATCCCTTCCCTATATGTATGTATGTATATGTGGATGTATGTGTATATATGTATTTTGTGTGTGTGTTTGTGTGTGTGTCTAACTATATTTGTTTTTAAACAATTGGTCGATCAAAGATAGAGAACAATAGTGGGGTAACAAGGGTTATATTAGCTTTCTAGATTACAAAATCTATTTTGAGGCATCAAGAAAATACTATGTGATATCAGGTGCTTAGTCTCAAAGTTGTTAATAAGGTGCATTAAGGAAAACCTCTAAGATGAGAGGAAGTACTTGATCGAAATTTTGCACGAAGGTCAAATATGTTTATTTGGTTGAAACTGTCAATTTCAATTAGGTACAGATTGTGTTTTCCTTGTTCAAATAATTGGTGTCATTTTACTATTTAGTAAAATGAATGTAATAATCTAGTAAATATAATTTAGATACAATATTTAGTTTAAATTGTGCACACGTGAAGGTCAAAAACCATATTCTAATGACAATTTTTTAAACAAACTAAGATTATATATATAATTATGGGATATGACAATTTGATCAAGTGGGATATGAAGAAATATAATAATGATCATACTAACACATATATGGTGGCATGTCGTTTTTCATGTGATCAGTTTCACGATAAACTCAATTTACTGGGAGGTGCGTCTCCCTTATAAAAAGACATGTAAGTAATTAGTCTAAACAATTGCTAGTTGGTTACTAGCAGTTGCAATTAGTTATATAAGAGATGTTTGGTAAACAATGTAACATTGGATGATTATATATATATATATATATATCACAAATGCTATTTACCGTACTAATTCAATTATATTACAAATATTACTGTTGATGCACGGTTTCCGGACGGCCGGTAAGCGGGTCGGAGCTCGGGTGGTATGTCGGGTCCAGTCCTGCAAGCAAAGGAAAACAGTCAGGGGTGCCGGTGAGGACCCTCCGACGCTCAAGTCAGTGTCCGGCACTCCGAAATTTTCTGGGAGAATTTCCTAGAGAGAGAAGCTCTCAAAAGTGAAGGAAATCTAAGAGAGAATAAGTTCAGAAAAGTGTGCATACCTTGAGCAATAATCCGGTGGGTTTATATAGGAGTCAGGATGGGCCATTGTGGGACCCAGATAACAGGCTCAGATAATGGGCTACAGTAATGGGCTTACTGTATTAGAAATAATTGAGCCATGATGGGTCATTGTGGGACCCAGACAATGGGCCCAAATAATGGGCTACAGTAATGGGCTTACTGTATTAGAAATAATTGAGGCCCAATATTGTTATGGCCATAACAGTAGTCCCCCCAGGCCCAAGTTTACCAATGGGTCAGCGTAGGGACTATTTAGTTGTTCTGGGCTATAAATTAAATGTGTTAGGGGGCCAGCCCAAAGATGTGATTCATTAAACCCTAAGTTGGTGCTCTATATAAGACACAAGTATTGGGGAGTAGGGTTTACTCAAAAATAGGAGGGAGCACCCTGGAGGCAAGCAGTGCACGTGATCCCAGCAACCAGGAGTCCTCAGTCTGAGCAGAATTTTCCAACCGCCACAAGTAAGTCCTTCTCTGTCGTCAGAGTGCTTGAAAGATAGACTTGAGATGGGGTTGAAGAGAGTAAAACAAGTAATTGACAGATTTTTGAAGCATGCAAACGCTTCAAATTTTTGTTACAGGTGAAAGAGTAGACCGAGTAACTTCCAATTTTTTTTTTGGCTCAGAAAACAACGCTTCACATGCAGCAATATGGAAAAAGATCTCAAGAGATTGAATGTCAAATAATGACATTCTACGGCGTAGAAAGAGAGAGAGCAAATGGTAACCCCTGCACGTTTGCATGTCTCTCACATTCTGAGGATTCTGATGAAGTGCACTAGCAAGTAATGTCAGGGCCATGTGAAGCATATCCCTGGTTTCAGCGGCCTCAACAAGGGCAAGGACAACAGTCACCCCACCAATAGGACGAATGGTATCACCAATCAAGCATTGCCTACAGATATAAATATCCCCATGAAGATGTCCAAAGCGTGGTATTCCCCCTATAGGAGAAGCGGCAGCAGACATAGGATCAACCAGATTGAGCACGGAAAAAGTACCAGATGCTCGAATAGCTTCTGTGCTTGTTCCATCAAATGCAAATATAAGTTTCCTTCCAGAGAGCTGCATTGAGAGGTTTCCTAGTCTGCCCAAATCCCAAACAATCCTACTACCATCTGCCTTAGAATCCCCTTGCTTGCTGGCAGTGTCAAGCTTCTGTGAGTTAGAAGTCAAACTCGATTCAGCATCTAACGAATCCAGGATGGCCATACTACCACCACCACAAGCTTGGTTAGACACAAAACGTAGAAGATCTGAGTCTTGGAAAAGACCTCTGCAATGGTTTTCAAAAAGGAGAGGGAGAATATCCTAGTTTCCCAGTGTGTCTAAGCTTTCCATTGAGATACACATAAGCAACAATAGCTTGGAAAAGTTCAGCTAGAGCATTTGGTTTACTATGAACAACAGCAAGGTGATGCCACCTGCCTTCTTCCAGTTCTAATCCAGAAAATGACAAGGATGAAGAGTTGCTGGTTGAAAGAGTTAGAACACCATCCTCCTGTAGAAAAAGTTCAGCATAGTATGTGTTCTCGTTATTCGCTGAATCAACAGAAAATATCCGGAGCATATGCCTCTCAGACTGCTGCCCACTAGATCCACTTCGCTTTTTAGAGCTCCCAACTTTGGAATATTCCATCTCCTTTGCTTGCGATTTCGACAAATTTCGAAACTGAAACCAACATACGAAGGAAGAACAAGCAGCAGGTGGCCAAGATCTTTCTCCTAGAGAAATCTGAACGGAAGCATGCCCAATCTTGCTCATGTCCATCTCTACAACTGGTGCCAAAGAAACATCTTACAAGCACTCGAAGTTCTGATGCAGACAACCTATATGCCCCAAGTACTTCAACACTCTTCAAAGCATAAGAGAGCAATGGAGATGAGCCCAAAAGAAACGGGTGAATTGTCTCCAGTAGTAGTTCCACACAACCTACAGAGGCGCTTGCGGGGAGAGCCAAGCTTGCGGGGTCGCGCAGCGCGAGCAGCAAGGCGCGGGGCGCTCAGGGGGAAGGCATAAAAGGCGCGCATGCGAGTGCGCGAGGCGAGCTGCGCTCAGGGCGAGGTCGCGAGGCGCTGGGGTGCGCTGGGGCGAGCGGGCGAGGGGCGAGCCTGGTGTGCGCAGAGGCGAGTGGCGAGGGCTGGGCGCTGGGGCTGCTTGCGTGCGTGCTGGGCGCTGGGGCTACCCGCGTGGGCGCTGGGCGCAGCGCGAGGCGTGCATGGAGCACTCGGGCGAGGAGGGGCGAGCTCGAGGCGCTGGGCGCGCATGGACAAGCTCGCGGGGTGCTGGGCGCGCGGGGGCTAGCCGGTGGGACGCGCTGCATGCGGCATGCAGGTTACGTGATTTTGCAGGGACTTCCTCCGGGAAATTTGAATAAGTACAGGGGTATTTCAGTAATTTTGTTTTTTAAACTTTGTATTTTAGTCACGGGGGTGTTCCTGCAAAATTTGGAAACTCGTTTTTTACCCGCGGGGGTGATTCTGCGAACTTTCAAACCTTCATTTTTTCTCCGCGGGGGTGTTTCCGCGAATTTTCAAACCTTGATTTTTATTCGCGGGGGTGATTCTGTGAAATTTCAAACCTTTATTTAATTTGCGGGGGTGTTTCCGCGAATTTTTAAACCTTTATTTTTTATTCGCGGGGGTGTTTCCGTGAATTTTCAAACTTTTATTTTTTCTCCGCGGGGGTGCTTCCCCGAATTTTTCAAACTTTAATTTTTTTCTCCGCGGGGGTGTTTCCGCGGACTTTCAAACTTTAATTTTTTCTCCGCGGGGGTGTTTCCGCGGATTTTCAAACTTTAATAAATTTTCCTCTGCGGGGGTGTTTCTGCGGATTTTCAAACTTTAATAATTTTTCCTCCGTGAGGGTGTTTCCGCGGATTTTCAAACTTTTATTTTTTATTCGCGGGGGTGTTTCTGCAGATTTTCAAACTTTAATAATTTTTCCTCCGCGGGGGTGTTTCCGCAGATTTTCAAACTTCAATAATTTTTCCTCCGCAGGGGTGTTTACGCGGATTTTCAAACTTTTATTTTTTCTCCGCGGGGGTGTTTCCGCGGACTTTCAATACAATCCCCCCAGCAATTTTTTTTTTTTTTTACCTCTTCCCTCCTTCAGTAGACTTGGTTCGATGACTAACGACCCCTCTTTGACTGTGCAGATGGCTAGAGTAAAAACCACTGTGAAAGTGCTACGGGGAGAATCGAGTCATCAAACCCAGTCTTCCAGGGACAAGAATCCGGTGACCAACCGTAAAGAAGTTAATGAGTTTTATCAAAATTTCTTCGGTCCGGATCGGGAGCCGGGACAGAATTCTATCAACCATAAGGTGGTAGACACTGAAGGGGATAGCGACTGGTCGTCCTCTGCTACCTCAGATAGTGAACCGGAGGTTGAAAAGTGGTGGGAGGCCGACCATATTGATAATCAACTCACGGACGATCGATTAAAGATATATAGAGCCCATTTCCTTATCCCGGCTTCAGTCATTCTATTTCTTCCAAGGAAAGGCGACCGGTGGAGTAGGCCACCACGAGGTGTCATTGGTTTAAGCCTAGAGCTATTGAGAGCTGGTCTCCGGGTGCTTTTTGATAACTATGTTCGTCGTATGCTCGATGCTATGGGTATTGCCCCTACCCAATTGTCGACCAATGGATGGAGACTTCTGATAGCTTTCCAAAGTTTATTCAGAAGCGCAGGCCTTGGTGATCCTACCACCAACCATGTTAAGCACATTTTTGCCATTCACCCACCGAATGGAGAGAAAACGGGTTACTACTATATATCCCAGCGAGGGAAGACGGATGACCCCAACCGCCTTTTTGGCATTCCCTCCCATGTGAAAGAATGGAAGTATAAGCAATTCTGGTGTGGTGGCGTTTGGAAGTATCAAGAAGGTGCTCGTCCAAAGGGGGAGAAGTTGAGGATCAGGAGGCGTTTTGATTTTTGTGGTACCATATTATAATGACTCCCTATCCGCCTTTGTTATGAAAACTCTTGATCAACTGACATTCTTTTCTATTTTTATTGCAGCTCCTTGGACCAAATGTCCGCTGTTATCTCAGAAAGAGAGAGACGACTTGCAAGTGGTACTTAAGCTACCCGTGGACTCAAAGAACGTGCATAACCTCACTGATCGGGAGCAATTGGTCCGTCTTGGCTTATTACCTCCTATTCCTCCGGAAGGTAAGCTTGATCATTACTTTCCGATCTTACTTCATCAAACATGTGCTTGTCGTCTTATCAGTTTTATTTTCGCGCAGGACTATTTCCTTTACATCCTACCAAGAAGCAATTTGCTCAACTCGTAGCCAAGATGCCGCTTAAGCCCTTCACTCATGACAGGCCTAGTTCTTCCCAGAAGAAACGGAGTGGAAGTCCTCCAACTCTTGGGCCTTCGAAGAGGAAAGCCAGTGGTCACAAGGAGGTTCCCGTACGGAAGCCGGTTCCTGATAGGTCAACCTCCGTTCAGCCTGCGGATGAAGGAACAGCCACGAAGCCTACTGGGAGCAAGTTACCCTCAGCCTCTCAACTACCCAAGCGTTTTACCTTTGACAGTACGGGCTTTCAGAGTGGCTCAACATGTGGAGAATACCTTTGGGAATCGTCTCAAAGCGCTGCACGCCTCATGCCTACCAATGTCTTTCCAGAGAATGCAAAACTCACATACTTTGATGCGATCGCTGTCGGGATTGGCATCATACTTCAGGTTAGGCTTTCCTGAGACCCTTCCTTCCCTTTTTTATACTTTTGAAAGTCATGCCTTAATTCCTTCCCTCTCTTTGCCTTTCTTTCTGTAGGCGACAGGGCCCTTAGCTCAAGGAGAGTCTACCAACACCAACCTCCTCAAGAAGGTTAACCATCTCACTTCTGAGGTTGACGATTGGAAGGCGAAACATCTAGTCTGCCTCGACAACTTAACCGAAACGGAAAGAAAAATGGCAGAGATGAAGGAACAGATGGGCAGAATGAAGGCAGACTTGTCCGAAGCCAAGAAGGAGGCAGCTATCCAACATAAGAGGGCCAACGATTTTGGCCAAGAGCTTCGAGAGAGGGCTGTTGCTGAGCAAAGTAGGATCGACAAGGCAGTTGCTCGCTTCCGTAGGGGTCGCATCTTCCTATATTGATGGAGTCAATGGGGTGTGTAGATGGTTCCATGGCCGCCACCCAGAGATTGATCAATCGCCCATAGCCGAGGAGTTAAACTTGATGGAAGAGTCTATCCCTACAGCAGACTCCGATCCCGAGCAATTCTGCCGCCTCATCCTTAAAGATGAGGATTATGAGTCGACATTGGACACAGCAGCTTGAGAGGCCAAGCAAGGCGACTCTACGTCATCGTCTTCAGACGAAGAAGGGGATGATGAGGCCACTTCTTAGAGTTAATTGGAATTCTTCCAACTAGGTAGATGCTCATTCATAGGGAATAATCATATCAAGGCTGCTCTCCAGGCCTTGACTTTACCTTTTACTGTCTTTACTTTCAGTTCAATGTACTAGGTGAGGATGTGTGGCATCCCTCAACCAATTTTGAAATAATAAGAACACTAAGAAATTTTTTCCTTTCTGGTGTTGTACTCTTTTGCTCTTTTCATCTTATTGCAATTTGATCATACATGTGCTTTAAGGATGTATAATCACAAAAATTCTGAATAAACTAAACACTTTATTGATAATCTCTTTATTGGTCTCCCTATGGGAGTTGTTACACATGCATAAGCTCCTGGGCGGAGTTACTGCACATATAGAGAGATTACGGGTAGTACTTCTTCAAGTGCTCAATATTCCATGGATGACGGAGCGACCTCCCATCCATGGTGACCAGTCTGTAGGTGCCTGGTCGGATGACTGCTTTGACTTGGTATGGACCTTCCCAGTTGGGCCCCAATGCTCCATCGGTGGGATCTCGGGTACTTCGTAGTACTTGCCCACTTAGCTTATGCCTACGGAAGGTTCTCCTCGAATTATCATCAGCTTATGTACCTTCTCTTTAAAGGCCATGTTGTAGCACTCTCTAGAAGTTCGTTGTTCACCTCTAACTTCCCCTATCCCGGCGGGTGTTGGAAATTTCAGGACATGATGATAGACACCCATAACAGCCTTAAAGTCGTAAAGTGACGGCCGACCAAGGATGGCGTTATAAACTCCTGGATGATCTACCACGAGAAAATTCACCATCCTGGTTGTCTGTAGGGATCCTTCTCCCAAGGTTACAGGTAACGAGATTACTCCTTCGGGAATAACCTTCCCTCCAGCGAATCCCATCAGAGAAGTTTGGATGCCTCTCATGTCTCTACGGTTGAGACCCAATCGGTCAAATGCATCCAATGACATAATGTCAGCTGAGCTCCCGTTGTCAATCAAGAGTCTCCGTAGCCTTTTATTGGCCACTATTACCGTGAGGACCAAGGCATCACAATGAGGATGATGGATACCTTGCGCATCTTGAGGTGAAAAAGAGATAACACCGTGATTCCCAATATTAGTGGAGGAGGCTGTCAAGTTGACTTCGTAGCGAGGGAGGTCATATCTCGTTTGCCTAGCTAGGTGCCTTCGAGCTTGGGAGCTCGAGCCAGCCACCACTCCCCCAAAAATTATGGCTACTTCTTCTAATGGTTCCTTCCCTTTGTCATTCTTGTTGGATGGTTCAGGGGGCTGATAAATGTATTCCTGTAGCTGGCCATCCTTGATAAGACCCTCGATTTGTCTTCTTAATTCGAAGCAGTCTGCAGTATTATGACCATGGGCCTGGTGAAAATAACAATACTTTCTCTTGTCTCTTGTTTTTGGATTCGACCGTAAGGGGGCAGGTTCTTTCAGCAGACCTTTATCTTTGATTTCCTTCAGGATATCCTGCTCTGGCATAGTAAGCAACGTGAATGTACGGTGCTCCTCCTGAGGTTGGTCATGATGCTCTTGGCGGGGTCGGGTGGATGACCCTTGCAACAAGAGACGATCATTTCCGAATGTATCTCATGCAGAGCGTCGATCCGGAACTGACCTTCGATTTCTATCATGAGATTCTCCTCTATGATTATCATACGGTCGTCTATCTATACGTGAGGAATTAGGTACCACCGGAGTCTGTCCAGGGTAATTTGCTTGAAAAATTTCCTCTGCATCAGCATGGCTAGAGACTCTTGCTAATGCTTCTTGATACGTACGTGGGAGGTTAACGGAGAATTCCCATGCTAGAGGGAGCTCCCCTCTGATTCCTTGAACCAAGCCTTGCATAGCGTAACCATCATGAAATAGATCCACTCGGGCAACCTCCCGCTGATATCTGTCTAAAAATGCACGGAGGGATTCATTACGACCCTGCTTGATTGAAAGAAGGCTCTGCGCTGGTCGACTTCTCGTTTTCATATTGCTAAAATGCGTGAGGAAACTACGGGCAAGCTCATCAAAGCTGGAGATGGATGCAGCTGGTAGCCTTCTATACCATTGCTTAGCTGATCCCCCAAGGGTAAGAGAAAAGGTTCTGCACATGATTCCCCCTGAGACCCCTTGTATCTCCATATGAGAAATAAAAGAGTCTAAATGCTCTCGGGGGTCCGTTGTCCCTTGGTAAAGTTCAAGTTGCGGCATCCGGAATCCGTATGGGTATCTTTCCCTTAGAATATCTTCAGCAAAGGGTGATTTCCATTGTGGACGACCATCTTCTTCTCCTCCTGAACGCTTAATCAACCTTTCCAGTTTATGGATTTTTTCATCCATTTCTCGCTTGAACTCCGCATAATGATTGTCTGATGTCCCCTCCTCCGAGACATCCACTGGGGCAACATCTGGGCGATGATTCTTAACTCTAAGTGGTGAGCTGGGGCGATTTCTTTTGGACTGATAATTACGCCCTGGAGCGTAAGGACCATGATAGGAATAGGCGGGCCGATCAACATTACTTCCCCCCGGTATCTGCTCAACGCTTGTATGGCGCTTCTTGTTCAGAGAGTGTCGAAGGTCTACTGCTGCTAACTGTTGTTCGGATATGATATGCGAGGGAGAGGGAATCTGTGGACGCCCATCCCCTCCTTGGACAATAGGATGGGGAAGATTTGGTTGAATGACCTGATGGCGAGGTAATCCAGTAGTCTGGGCGACTAAATCAGGACGTCCACCAACATCCGTCTGGACATTTGGTACTACCATGGCACTCATTGGGTTATTCCCAGTAGTGTTGGGAGCCTGCTGAGCGCTTTGTCCAAATGCTTGGTTGAACACAGTCACCATACGATTCATCTGTTCACTGAAATTTCGCATGGTGTGTTCCATGGTAGTTAATCGATTCGTCTTGCCCTTCTTCGGTCTTCTAAGTGGGAGTCAAGGTTGCCTGAGGTTAGGCCCTACCCCAGAGGATATCACTAATGCTCTCCCTGTATCAACTACCCTTCGGCTCGGGGAGGTGCTTCGACCTCGATTTCTTCGTCAACCTCTAGGGAGGTTGACTGTTGGGATTTGTGACTCATGATGTGTTTGAGTACGTTTGGATGGGAGCAACAACTAAAGAGGCTTGAATTGTCGTTCCCACAGACGGCGCCAACTGTTGATGCACGGTTTCCGGATGGCCGGGAAGCGGGTCGGAGCTCGGGTGGTATGTCGGGTCTAGTCCTGCAAGCAAAGGAAAACAGTCAGGGGTGCCAATGGTGGTGCCGGCGAGGACCCTCCGACGCTCAAGTCAGTGTCCGGCACTCCGGAATTTTCTAGGAGAATTTTCTAGAGAGAGAAGCTCTCAAAAGTGAAGGAAATCTAGAGAGAGAATAAGTTCAGAAAAGTGTGCATACCTTGAGCAATAATCCGGAGGGTTTATATAGGAGTCAGGATGGGCCATTGTGGGACCCAGATAACGGGCTCAGATAATGGGCTACAGTAATGGGCTTACTATATTAGAAATAATTGAGCCATGATGGGTCATTGTGGGACCCAGACAATGGGCCCAAATAATGGGCTACAGTAATGGGCTTACTGTATTAGAAATAATTGAGGCCCAATATTGTTATGGCCATAACAATTAGTAATACTAGACTTGGAACCTATATATAACCTAAACTCTACAACTTAATATGGCACTTTACATGGTCAAATCCTATAAGAGATATAACTTTCCTGATTCTTTTTTGTTTTTTCCTCCTCTAATGATTTTTTTTTTTCATGTAAATTGCCACATCAGGTTGTAGAGTTTAAGTTATATGTAGGTTATAAGTGTAACGCTACTGTATAGATATACATACAAAGCTTGTTAACCCAAGACACCTGCATGCACCCAATAGCCATAGCCTAAAACCATGTCTCGTAATCTCCTCCCAAATCCTTCCAAAACAATATGCAATTTAACTTCTTAAGAAAGTTATGATTTTCTTCATTTACCTCATATCTACAGTTGTATTATAGATGTTCATAAGTAAAATAACACTATCTGAATTAAGTGAAGAGTGCAATTCAACTTCCAAGTACCATATTGGACTAGAGTAAAAAACGTGATTAGACATCATTATATTAATTATTTAATTATCCTAAAGAATTTATACCCAAGACAAGTTGCAATTTTCTGGCAATTAATTTTCCTTACTAATTACTGGTCGTATCCCAGCCGGGAATATTGGTTTGTTGTCTGAGCTCAATTTTTTTTTTTTTTTAAGCTTTTCAATAATTCATTCATTCACTGGGACAAGTCCATATTCTTTGGGCCAACTCAAGAAGCTTCAAAGAATTTATCTCGGATTCAATGCCTTGGTCTTTGTACTAATTAACCATACATTCTTGTGCTTGAATGCGAACAAACTCAGTGGAGAGTTAGTTACCTTTGTCCTTGTCAAATCTGATCAAAATATCTCAGTTGGGTTTGGCTAATAATTTTCTCTCTGGTGAGATCTCGACTACGCTCATTGCCAATTGGACCAAGTTGATCTCACTGCATCTGCAAAACAATTCCTTCACAGGTCAAATTCCACCAGAGATTGGTACATCGAGCGGCTCAAGTCCATCAGAGATAAGAGACTTGGTAAACCTCGAGTATTATTTACAGCTTTTTGGAAATAATAAACCCTATGATCATATTCCCACCAGAGATAAGAAATTAAGTTAAAGAACCAAACCAATTTAGACCTAAAAGGAGCTTTCAGCTCCAACTCCTACAATAGAATTTTTTAATATCAATATTATCATACAAGTTTTTCTCATATGATTTATGTTTGGAGAAGAAAAAAGAAATTATTTTAGTTAAGAACAAAATTTTCTATAGAGCAATTCTTTAATTAAAAAATAAATATGACAAATAGACCTTAACTAAGGTTTAATATTGACATAACCCTCATGTTTTATAGAATATTAAAAATAACCTTGTAAACACTAAATTCTATTAAATTAGTATCCTAACATATTAAAAATAAGTATAATAACTATTACACCCTTCAAATATACATTTTTCATTGTTTAAATATTTTATAGCTAATGTAGCATTTAAATCAATGAGTTATAAAACTTTTACTGGTAACCTTATAGTAAAAGACAACAAATATAAAACTTCTAAATAAAATAAATTCTAAAATTCTAAAAGAAGACATCATAAAAATCAAATTAAAAATAAAGAAGTTAAATATAAATAAGAGAGGATGAATTAAAATTATAAAAATAAAATAAAATATATTAAAATATATTATTTCAATACTAAAAAAAATTAAATAAAATTAATTAAACTAACTAAAATAAAATTAAAAACTAAATGAAATTTTCTTATGATTAAAATAAATAAAATATAAAAACTATAATGACCACTAAAAAAAGTCCAAAACCTAAAATAAAACTATTTTAAATTAATTTTAAAATTAATCCAAAATACTAATCAACCTTATTCAAACAACTAAATTCATAGAACAACAGTATGTTTTGAAGGTATAATTAAGAGTTGATGTATTTATTTTACGTATTTTATTGTTTATGATTTTTTTCATTAAATTTTACAAGATTATGCTATTAAAAAAAAATAAACATGTTACTATTTAGGCAAAGAACTTAAATTACTTTTTTACCCTTTAAGGTGTTAAATTGAAAGGTAATTAGTTAACAACAGGGTTATTGATAATATAAAATGTGAAAGTTATGTTAACATTAAGTCTTAGTTTAGAGTTATTTGAATATTTTTCCTAAAAAATAATACAATAGAATTGAATTCAATGATATATAAAACTTGTTTAGTATAAAAAAACAATGATGAAAATTGAATATAAAAAACTAAAAAGATGAAAGCTCTGAAATTGTATATCTTACAGAATGGTTACAATGGTGTTAATATCGAGCCGTACAAGATCGGGAATAAAAATACATGGAAAACAAATATTACCAAGATTTTTACAATCTCAGAAAAGATGAAATAAGTAAAATAGGAAAATAAATATTAGGAGACAAATCTCCAGAATCTCCAGATCTCCAATATCTCCGGAAATTTCCAATATCTACCCCTCCAGATGGCATGTGAAGATTGTGAACATTCATCTTGGAGAGTAAGCCACGAAAGACATCCGTACCAAGTGATTTGGTAAAAAGGTCAACTAATTGTTGGTGGGAACGAACAAATACAGGACGAACAATCCCTTTCTCAACTTTTTCATGAATTAAATGTTAGTCAATCTCTATGTGTTTGGTTTGTTCATGAAAGATCGGATTAGCAGCAATGTGTAATGCGGCTTTATTATAACAGAGAGATATGCTGGCTGAGGGTATTCAACTCCAAGATCAGCAAGTAAGTAGTAGCGCCAACTAACTCCGCACCAAGCTGTCGCCATCGCGTGATATTCGGCTTCGGGGGAAGACCGATAGATTGTTGATTATTTCTTAGATTTCCAAGAGATTGCAGAACTACCAAGTAATATGCAATAACCTGTAACAGAACATCTGGGATCTAGACAGCTGGCCCAATCTGAGTCATGGTAGGCATGCAACTGAATGGTGCTAGAGGATGAAAGGAGAATGCCTTAGCCTGGACTGCTCTTCAAATAAAGCAAAACTCTAACAGCAGCAAGGCAGTGGGATTGCCTCAGCTTGTCACGAGATTGACTCAATATCTGAACACAATACGTTATATCAGGCTTGGTGACTATGTGGTAATGCAATCACCCAAATTGCCTATAAGTTAAAGGGTCTGATAAAAGGTCCCTATCTAAGTTACTCAATTTCAAATTTTGCTCCATGGAGTGTTGGAAGGGCATGTGCCAAAAAGACCATATTCTTCTAGTAGTTGAAAGACATTGTAACAACCGTAAAATTTTTAGGGCTATAAAAGTCTTTGTGGGAGTTGGACAAGGATTATAATAAAAAAAAAGAGTTTTATTTATATTTAAATTAGAAGTTTTATCTCTTTTAGAATACCTTAACCTCATCTAGTATATAAGCAATACTATAATATTGCCAATAGGGTTTTTAACCTAAAAATTTAGGGGAGGCTTTGGAACTCAGAGATTTCAAGGTAAGATTATATTTCTTTTAGTTTGATTTAATAATCTTTACTAGAATTATTTTTGTTGCTTAGATTTGTGCTAGGATTTCTGCAGAGGATTAATGAACAGATTAGGATTTTTGAATTTATTAGGATACTTAAAATTTGATTTTCAGTCTGGTTTTTTATATGTTCTTATAGACATATATATGAACGTGTGACATTTTATTTCACAAAAAAAATATTAAGATTTCAATTTATTACGAATTTTTGAACTCTCTGTTGAAAACCTGGAAAATACTGTGATTTCTGGATGTTACGAATTTCAGAAATTTTTTTCATATGCTAGAGGAGTCAGAAATTCCTCAAATTTTATATGGTGCTTCTTTAAGATGATATATACGTTTCTGTAAGTTTTCATGATTTTTAAACTTGTAGAATAAGTTTTACAAAATTTGGAGTTTGAAACGTTTTAATCTGAAAATTCTGGACAGGATTGACTGGCAGAAAACAAAAATCATTTAAAAATAGTTTCTGAACGTAATTTTCTTTGAAAAATTTTCAGTTGAATAATTTATGTGTCTATTTCACCTCTACAAAATCCTAGGTTAATCAGATTAAGATATAAATTTATAAAATTTTTAGAATCACCTCTGTTCAGGGAATAAGACTTAGGCAGAACGGTTTATTTAGGAATTTTTAAGGGAATTTTGTAGAACATTTGAGGTGTTGAGTTTATGAATTTATCAAGATGTTTTTTGGTTATGTCTTAGGACAATCGTTGGACGAGTAAGAGCTAGGATATTTCTCTTTTTGGATCGATCAAGGTAAGTAACATCATACATGTACTGTGATTAAAGTATAACGTTTTCTTAATGAATATCTTGATATGTTAGAAAATATTTTTATGTGATATCATATGGATTATTTTCTGTTTTAGAATATAAATTGTGGAATTAGAGTTTTAGCAAAGCTTTTAAATTGATTCTCAAAAACCGTTTTCATGTTAAAAACCGTTATAGTGAAAGGAACTTTTGACGAATCTATTATTATCTACGAAAAGTTATTTGTATATGTACTTTGAATATCGTGTTATTTGAAATGGTTCTTAAATGTTTTGACTCATTGTCCATAGTATCTGAATACTGTTACGAATTCTGAACCCAGCTGTGGTATTAGTGTGCACACAACTTTTGGGCCGGGTCACCGGGATTACAGGTGACATACTTTTGGACCGGGTCACCGGGGATACAGGTGACATACTTTTGGACCGGGTCACCGGGGATACAGGTGACATATTTTTGGGCCGGGTCACCGGGATTACAGGTGACATATTTCTGGGCCGGGTCACCGGATTACGGGTGATACTATGTGACATGAGTCGATAAATGTTTTCTGACCTTTGATGATTGTGAATGGTTTCTTTGATCTTAAATGTTTCAAATGCTTATGACTCTGTTTTTGTTAACATATGATTTTTGGAATTAAAGTATTAAACTATGAATTTTATGATGTTTTTATAATTGTTTTAAGATATTAAATGGTTGTGTATGATTTACTTACCGAGTTGACGGCTCACCCCTCGTCTCTAACATTTTATCAAAGTAGCGCAGCGGAAGAGTGGTTGGGCTTGATGGTTGATGTCAAGGCTTTAGTTCATTTTTGGAATTATGCAATAAGAAGATCCCCTTTTATTTTAATAATTGTGTCTGAAACTTTAGGTTATTAGACTTTGTTTTGACGTAGAGAGATATTAAATTTGTTGTTAAGTTCCATATTTTCTAATAAGAAGATTTATTGAAGTTTTATTTAGAGGTTTATTGTTAGTAATGTCCAAGCATATTAGCAATATTTGTGTTTCGGTTTTGGGGCGTTACAGACATATTTTCATTGACTCAAATAAATCCCATTCTTGGAGCATGGAACTTCAATACCAAGAAAAAAACTTCAATTTGTCAAGAGCTCTTAATTTAAAATGACTTTGTAGTTCATCCTTTGTCTTCCTAATACCCTCAAGATTGTCTCCTGCAATAATTATGTTGTCGACATAAACAAGAATGACATAATTGCAAGAGAATCATTTAAGGTTGAAGTGAGTAAGAAGTAATCTGCCTTTGTTTGCTTGAATCCTGCATTTTGTAATGTAGTGGATAATTTTGCAAACCATTGGCATGATGCTTTGTAAAGAGATTTTTGAAGCTTACAGACTTGATTGTTTGCTTCTAATTAACAAAAGCCTGGTGGAAGTTAAATATAAACTTCTTCATTTAAGTCTCTATGAAGGAAGGCATCGCTAATATCAAGAAGATAAAGATGCTAATTTCGAATGGCAGCAATAGCAAGTAGACACTGCAATGTAGTGAGCTTGGCAACTAGTGCAAAAGTCTCTTGGTAGTCAAATCCTTCTTGTTGATCATAACCCTTGGCGACCAAATGAGCTTTACAATGTTCAATTGTGCCGTTGGGTTTATATGTAATCTTATATACCTATTTGCATCTTATGGCCTTTTTGTCTGAGGGTAATGTTGTCAGAATCGATCTTGGGTTATCCTCCAAAGCTTTAATTTCCTCTGTGATTGCCTATCTTCAATTCTCATCAAGCATGGCTTGTTGAAAGGTTTTGGGTTCTACCATAGAAGAGAGTGAGGCTAAAACAAACAATGAGGAGAAGAAAATTTCTTATAAGATAAATATTTATGGAACAGTGGAGAAGTAGTTACATTACAAGAAGAAAACTTTGGAGCGAGAGATAACAAGTGGCCATCTTCCAATGGTAATCATGGAGGATGAGGTTCTCTACTTGGTCGTCAAAGCGTTGTGATAAATGAAGGGTTATCAATAACCTGATTATTAGTTTGGCCGCCTTCAGTATCTATCTCAACTTGTGAAGTGGACTTAGAACCATGGTCAATATCATGTTCAAAAGAAGGACATAGTAGGATAGGTTAAGTAGAAGGCAAATTAATAGATTTAAAAAGAAACATAGATTCATGAAACTAGACATCTCTTGAAAGAAATTCTTTTAGTGTCCAGATCATACAATTTGTATCTTTTTTGAGCATATTGGTAACCAAGAACAACACAACAAGATGCTCTAATCTCAGACTTTGCTTTTGATGTGCTTGTGTTAGTGGCATAGGATAAGCAACCAAAAACTTTAAGATGTGAATAAGGGGGGATAGAATCAAAAAGCATTTCATAAGGTGTCTTATCTGAAAAGAGATGAGTAGGAGTTCTATTTATGAGATAGGTTACAGTTCACACACTTTCACCCTAAAATTGAATTGGAAGCCTGCTTGAAAATCAAAGCACGAGAAAGCAAATGGCCATGTTTTCTTTCGACAATCCCATTTTGTTGTGGGGTTTTAGCACAACTCTTTTGGTGTACCTTTAGCTAGGTAGAAATCTTTCATATCAAATTCTAAACCTTTGTTAGAATGAAGAATTTTATTTCTTATTTTTCCATTAAATTGGGTTTCAACATATGAATGTAAAGATTGTAAGAGCAAGCGAGTTTGACTTTTGCATTGCATAAGGAAAACCCAAGTACATTTTGGAAAATCATCTATAATGGTAAAGAACCCAAGTACATCTTGGAAAATCATCTATAATTGACACAACCCGCCCCTAGCTACACGGGCGAATCATGCCTAAAACTGTGGACTACTGGCTGTTTCTTAATTCTTGTCTTTCTTATGGAACAAATTTGAAATAATTCTCATTACATCCACAAATAAAATTTAAAAAAAAAACAATTTAATTATTACAACCTTAACATATCCTTGTACCATCACGTGGCTAGGCCTCCACACTTCCTAACTAGATCACATTTTGCTTTCACCCTGGGGGGAAAATTTTAAAAAGAAAGAAAAATAAAAACAAAGATGTGAGTATAAAACTCAGTGAGTGGAGATAAAAAAATGTATTTGTAAATAAATCCAAAAAAAATCATATTGTTATAAAATAAATATTTGCTTTATATAAAAAAAATAGTCTTTATAATATAAAAACTTTCATATAATCTAAAATGTCATAAAACTTTAAAATAAATAACTATTGAATGACTAAATGCATCAAAATACTAGTTATGGTTAAAACAATAAAATAATCATATTCAATCGTATAATACGATGATCTTGATGATCATGCTAAAATCATCGCTTCAGTTATTTACTATGCCAAACATAATTTTCTTAAAAATCTTCTTTCAAAAGCTTTTGTGAATCATGCTTCTTATTCAAACTAACTCATATAAACATATTCAAAACTCTTTTTATTATACTAAACAAGTACCCCTGGAATTGTCTCATCCTGCCTGGCGAGATCTAACATCGCATAGGCAGAACTATCTGAATTTCCTCATACCTGGTGAGATCTACATCACGCAGGCAGAGCTATCTATACCTGGCGAGATCTAACATCGCGCAGGCCTACTATCTAGTCATACGCATGCGTAGAGCTGCCCGCAAAGGGCTAAAGTGCCCAGATCACACGGCCCAAAGCCTCTATGTGTGTCTGAACGGGCCCCAAAGGCCACTATCTGTATCACTGTCTAAGTGATCTGAATAACTATTTGAGTATCTGGGTACTAGCTTAGTATAACATAATTACACTTTCTTATTTTCATTAAAAACTGATTTCATTTAAAAACTGCTTTATATGCTAAAATTTCTCTTTTCAAGCAATTTATCAAAATCTAAAAATTTTTATGTAAGCTAAAACTGAAAATATTTGTATTATTTGAATTAATCCAGGACAAGTATTTAAAAGAACATTTCTAAATACTTTAAGAAATCCTTGAGTCAAATGACTATGAAAACTTTAAATATCAATGCTTTCACACTTTCTCTAAATTTACAAAATATAACTTTCTGAAAAACTAAAATGCACTTCAAATACAAAATCTGATTTTTCTTTTCTAAATGTTATATCTTTGTTCAAAACTAATTTTTAAAACTAAAATTCATGTCTACAACCAATTTAAAAACTAGCTTTGGAATATCTTAATAATTAAAAGTAAGTATAACAAACTGGTCTATCTACCCTCAAGAAATACTGTAGAAACTAACTTAAATTCTTCTAAATTCGCTAAAATTCTCGGTAATTCTATAAAATGATAAATAAACATAACTAAGTAAATACTAAAACATATTTCTAATTATCCAGAAAATAAATCTTCTACTCTTTCTAAAACTTTCTAAAATATCCATAAAATAAAATACTTTTCATCTCACTATAAACCATAATTTATATTTTTATCTCAAAATCTCATACATCATACTTTAACTGAAATCTTTTTGACTATTCTAAATTTTTCATAGTTCTGCATTCAGGTCCCTACAATTTCTGGAACAGCTTTCTAAATTTACAATTCAGCCCCTGCTTGGGCAGTTTTAAAATTTAGCATTGTCACCCCTGCAGAATTAAATTCTACTTTCCAAAACTTTTTCTTTTTACTTTGTTATTATTTTGAATATAAAATCACTTATCATTTTGTTAACCAAAATCACCATTTCTTCAACACATGTATTTATTTAAAGAAAATAACCCAATACCTCCATTTTCTATATTAATTCATTTTATTATAAAATGTCTCTTTTTCAATCATAAACAAAAACTTTCTACTTTCTACCAACATATAATATATATATATTCATTCTACAACTTTTACTTTAAATTTATTTTTCTTTTGTACTCAAATTTATCGAAACAACAATTACTATACGTTCAAAAATTAATCTACTAGCACCACCATAACCATCTCTTCTATCCAAAATCTAATCCTTTACACACTCTTATTTTCAAAATACATAAATCATCATTATCTATTCTAAAAACTTTTAATATAACTCAATTAATTAAACTAATAACTTAAATCATATGAAAAATCATAAATTTAATACACTTTAATATAATATGAAATTTTCAAAACATAATCCACTCACTAATTTGGTTGCACAACTCGGTTAGCTCGGATTTGATTCCAAAACCAACATTCCGCCTATCTGGCCACATTCTTCAACAAAGAATTAATCCTTCCTTGTTCTAACATCATAAAAGAGCTCATCACATCATATTCAATTAGTAATCAACTTGAATATTTAAAATTCTCAATATCCAACTTCATATCTTAATCCAATCAATCCTAATTAATCGTATTTCTAAACTTCTTAAACAGAACAGTTCCTATTCTCTGATTTTTAATAAATAATTGACTTGTCAGAATGGTCTAAAATTTTATACAGACCTTCTACACGTACATATCTAGCAACTGTAAAATTTCATAGCATTCCAGGTTCATTAAGTACCTCAAAATCTTCATATTTCTAGATAAAAAAATTCTGCAAATTCATTTCCAAAACTGACCTCTCCATTTTCCAAAATATATGATAATTTGTAATAAATTCGTAAAATCACAAAAATCTCCAGATTTAAACTAAACATATATATGAACTTGTACCCCAAATTTTATAATTTGTGAAGACCTCTAGATACTTCAAATAACTTATCCAAAACTGATTTTCTGCCGAAAAACTGAATTTCCAGTAGTGAACAGTAAACTTCGAAAATTCATATAAAATTGTATTCTCAACATTTTTCAGTGATTCCAACTTTAAACAAATCCTTGTGATGTCTATTTCAACATATATAAATTTGAGAATCAGATTCAAAGCCAATAAATTGCAGGAATTTTCGGAATTGCTACTGTTTACAGAACCCTAAATTTAATTTCAACATCTTAAACCTTCAAATTCACCAAGACAAACCATAAACATCAAGAAAATGATTAATTACCTTACATAAGACTTCAATTCCATCTTGATCTTCCTTCTCTCTCTCCAGCTTCTCTGTCTAAAAATTTTAAAACATCCAAACATCTCCTTAAATTTCAATTTTCTTGCATGAAATACACAAAAATAACTTAATATTACCTTAGAATTACGAAAATCACCTAGTTTTTCTTCTTCAACAGCCCCTTCTCTCCTTTCTCTCTTCATCCCGTCAGCCTTCTCCATTTCTTTGGAATTGTTTTGTTTTGTTTTTTTTTTTCTGTCTTATAATTTATGGAATGAAGGAGAAATGGGCTGGGCTATAAGTGATGGGCTAATTATAAAAAAATCAGTTGGGCTTGGGCTTCTTGTAATTGGCCCAAAGAGTGGCCTGTTTCAATACTACCTCCTCAAAAAAACTTCGTCCTCGAAATTTGTAAAAGGTCTAAAGTGTCCAAGTGATTGAACATATTCATGTAGTACTATATAACAATACATATATAATCGTACGCTTGAAAATCATGTAACACGACTATTTTATTTCTTCATTCACTACCAAGAATTTTAATAGGCTACAATCCTTGATTTCTCACAAAGAAGAATAAGGCTCTGTTTGTTGCAAGAATATTTCATCTTCCATGTGAATCAACATCCGTCTCTAGGTTAGGAAGACCAATTCCCAATTCTTTTGACTTATAAGTGTAATAACTTCTTTCTTAACTTCTTCCATACATACTTTTACTTCTTAAAGTCAATTAATGAGTTGCCAAATTGGTATGACCCATCCTAACTATCGCTATCCTTAGGATCCCGGTGCTCTGAAGGAAAGCAATAACCATGATATGTCATTACTAAAGGTACACTCTTTATACTTCAAATACACAAACTTGATAAAAGCACTTGTAAGAATAGTACATGAGTCCGCAACTTGTATCTAAAAGAACATGGATGCATCTATGAAAAAAAACGTCAATAAAAATCTTGACAAAATATCATTTGCCTTTCAAACTTAACCAACTTACAAATCATTTAAAATAATAATAATTATAATTATAATAACATCATCAACAACAACATGTCCCATATGTATTTCCATCATCATGGACTCTTGTCCTTATCTCAACTCAATCACCAAAGACTTCTAACATAATATCATTAGTCTCAAACTCTTTAAATGCTTAGTATTACAATTCCAACAATAATAATTCAACTTCTCACTAATAACATATAAAAATTTATAACTATTATTGCAAAACATACTGTACACCCATTCATAACCATAAGTTGAATCAAATAATCATGTCAAAATCTAGAAAAGATAAAGAATCCACTTGCATATCATAATGCATAGAAATATATATACTTCCCTGATCACATTATCAAACATAAATACATGCATATATTGAAATGTCACTTGGAAATCTTACTACCTCATAGACCTCTTCTTCATATAATTAATATGAAAACGTCATAACTTATAACCATACAAATCACTTCTTTTCAAAACTATCTCACATGATTCAAAATCTTAGTTAGGTCATGACATTAATATAGTTCCACTTTCATAACTAAGCGAAGCCAATCTTATATTTTCTTATTGAGCCACTTAAATCTTTCTATACTACACTTATTTCTTGTAAGATATTTGTCCATATATATATCACATAAATTGGACTTAAGCTCCAATGACTCACTTCTGACAATATACCAAGAGAATAAATTCTAGGTTCCACAAAAAGTACTTTCACAACTTCTAAAATTTGGATAACTATCTCATCAATAATAGAATCTATACTGACTACTTCATCTTCACTAAATTTTTTTTTTAATCCTGTCACACTACTATGTAAAGATACGCTCTAGGCATTATGTCATTATCATTCAATGCATGCTCATATCTCAACTTGCTACTCTCAAAACTCAATGCTTCAATGTAAAAGCTTCAATCATCTTAGGTCATCGTATACTACATATCATGCATAACTCAATTATCATAAAAATCATCCAAGCAAATAATAAGTTTCTAAATTCCTCCTCAGTATACCTTGCATTCTAAAATAGCATATACCATGAAATTCCTCATATTATAATTATCATAACTCAATTCTTCATATTATCTCAGTTTTCATAATATGAAAATCATCACAATTCATAGCACTAATGTAACTCAAAAATTAAGCTGTACATAAATCCTCTAATTCACAATGCTTGATAAAAGTATCTAGCCTTATATTGAATATTTCCGTTTAAATCTTAAATATTTCTGTTTAATCAACTTGAATATTTAAAATTCTCAATATCCAACTTCATATCTTAATCCAATCAATCCTAATTAATCGTATTTCTAAACTTCTTAAACAAAACAGTTCCTGTTCTCTGATTTTTAATAAATAATTGACTTGTCAGAATGGTCTAAAATTTTATACAGACCTTCTACACATACATATCTAATAATATGTAAAATTTCATAGCATTCCAAGTTCATTAAGTACCTCAAAATCTTCATGTTTCTAGATACAAAAATTCTGTAAATTCATTTCCAGAACTGACCTCTTCATTTTCCAAAATATATGATAATTTGTAATAAATTCGTAAAATTACAAAACTCTCCAAATTTAAACTAGACATATATATGAACTTGTACCCCAAATTTCATGATTTTTTAAGACCTCTAGATACTTCAAATAACTTATCCAAAACTGATTTTCTGCAGAAAAACTGAATTTCCAGTAGTGAACAGTAAAATTCGAAAATTCATATAAAATTGTATTCTCAACATTTTTCAGTGATTCCAACTTTAAACAAATCCTTATAATGTCTATTTCAACATATATAAATTTGAGAATCAGATTCAAAGCCAATAAATTGCAGGAATTTTCGGAATTACTACTGTTCACAGAACCCTAAATTTAATTTCAACATCTTAAACCTTCAAATTCACCAAGACAAACCATAAACATCAAGAAAATGATCAATTACCTTAAATAAGACTTCAATTCCATGTTGATCTTCCTTCTCTCTCTCCAGCTTCTCTCTCTCTAAAAATTTTAAAACATCCAAACATCTCCTTAAATTTCAATTTTCTTGCATGAAATACACAAAAATAACTTAATATTACCTTAGAATTACGAAAATCACCTAGTTTTTCTTCTTTAACAGCCCTTTCTCTCCTTTCTCTCTTCATCCCGTCAGCCTTCTCCATTTCTCTGGAATTGTTTTGTTTTGTTTTTTTTTTCTTATAATTTATGGAATGAAGGAGAAATGGGCTGGGCTATAAGTGATGGGCTAATTATAAAAAAATCAGTTGGGCTTGGGCTTCTTGTAATTGGCCCAAAGAGTGGCATGTTTCAATAATGGTAAAGAAATAATCTACACCAGAAAAAGAAGCACATTGAAATTTGCCCCAAATATCAAAATGAATTAAATCAAATGGTTCAACTGAATTTTTATTGCTCAAAGGAAAAAGAAGTCTAGTTTGCTTAACGAGCAGACAAGCTTCATCTATTTCATGTTGAATAGAAAAATTCAAATCAGTAACATATTTAGAAAACAATTTAAAACAACTATAACCAGAATGTCCTAAAAGCTTGTGCCACAAAATATAGATTGAAGAAGGTGCAACCTAATAAAGTGTTGATGGGATATGTGGGGATTCAAAGAAAAAAAGCCCATCATGTGATCTATCCATTCCAATCATCTTCTTCGAGAAGAGGTCCTGGAAAAAGCAAGATTTGACAAAGAAAGTAATCAGACAATCGGTATCATGAATGATTTTGCTAAAGAAATTTAATTGAAGTGAAAACTAGGTATACAAAAGCACATTACTCAAAATGATATTTGATGTTAATTGAACACTACTAATATGAGTGATAGGATCATCAATTCCTTTTGGTAGTTTAACAGTCTTAGAACAAGAAGAAGAATTATGGGAAAGTAATGAAGGACAGCTGACCATTTGTGATCAGTACCTCTAGAGTCAATAAGCCTAGAAGTTGATTATGGAAATTAACAAGTAGCATTAAGTGCAATCCCTGTCAAATTATTTTGAGAAGTATCATTGCCAACAAAGTTTGATCTCGATTGGTTAGAGATTAAAGCTAAAATTTGTTGAAATTGCTTTGGTGTCAAAGGAAAAACAACTAATGTAGAGGGAATGACGGCAGCCTGGTTAGTAGATGCTTGGCTTGAAGAGGATTTATTCTGTCCTCTATACAACTTGTGACTAGGAGGATATCCATGTAACTTATAACATTTGTTCCAGGTATGCCCACTCTTTCCACAAAAGTCACAACTGATTGTTTGTCAACTTGGATGATTATTCCTCTTTACAGCTAAAGCAGCTGAATCATGAATTGGTCGGGAGTTGTTGAGCCCGCATAGCCATTCTTCTTGAAGAAGAAAAGAGAAAACCTTTCCGACAATTGGAATTGGAGTCATCACTAGGATATGTGACGAAGCGGATTGGGAAGGTTTCTTCCAAAGGGATTTTTCCAAATATTTTAATAATTCATTGATAATAAAGAACCATAACAAACCTATTTATAACTAAACAAACCTCATTCTTGTAAAAAAAGTCGCTACTTTAAGGGAGATGAAATTCTAATAATGTTTGATTTCTTAAAAATAACAAAATCCTAATTAAACAAAAAAATAATAAACTTCTTAAAATAATAGATATCCTAAATAAAAACTAGACCCTGGCTCAAACTTGTGCTACATCAATATGACCACGTACTTCATTATAAGTCTCATTCAAACCCATAAAAAACTACATGGTACGATCTCTATTTTTATAGCTTCCAGAGTTTTATTAGATTCGTAGGAGCAAGGAGGCATTGTAGAGTAAAAGTTTAGTTCATCCCATAAACCCTTCAATTTAGAATAATAAATTGTAATGAAGTCCTGACCTTTGTGATATGGAACTGATTCTTTATTGAAGTTCAAAAATACAAGTCCATTAATTTGAGAGAACCTTTCTTCAAGATCAAGCCATAGATCCCTTGTTGTTTCTGCATAAATGGCATCTCCCGGAAGCTTCAAAATGATAGCATTGACAATCTATGATGCAACCATATTGTCACTTTGTTTCCACAAGTAAAAATTTGTATGATTCTGGAATGCTTGGATATAGACCCATTCACGAACCCAGATTTGTTCTTAGCACTAAGAGCCTTAATCATGGCTTTACTACATAAAGTATAATTTTCTCCATTTAACGGAGTGGAGGCGAAGTCAAAATCATAAGAACGATGCTCTATCAATTATTGCATGATAGTTTGCGTTGTATTAATTGTTACAATATAATACAAAACAATTATTAAAAATAATAATATGCAATATAGAATTTCATATCGTTATTTCATTAAAGTTTAATTCATGGTTATGGGATTTGATTGTAATTATTAATTAGATATTATTACTTAATTGCGAAAGGATACCTTTGTGAAGGTGATAAAGTCATTTCTAACATGCAAGCATACTTGATATATGTGATATATATACTAAAATTAGCATTCAAGCATATTTTTGTACTTGAAAACTTTTGGAAGGTAACATAAAAATGAGATATATTCACAAACTCAATAGATTTGATAAGTGACATCATAAAGGGAAAATTGAAAAAATAGACAAAATTAGGGGTTTGAAAAGAAATATAGACACGTCCTGATAAATTTTGATTGCATAGACACTTTCCTTATAAAATGACTAAAATGCCCTTTGAAACACAAACTTGAAAAGAAAGAAGAAAGAAAGAAACATCGTCAAACACTCATCCTCCACTGTTCGAAACACTCTTCAACAAATTTGTTTCATTTCATCTTATTGTTTAATCTTAGAGTTGAAGCTGAGCAATAAGGTAAGACAATTCTTCGTTATTTCTCTCTAAATTGTACAAGAATGTTAAAGTAGGTTGTAATGTTTTCATTATTTCTTGTTTTTGTAGCTTTCAACCACATTAAATAGCTTAAAACAGGGATATGTATGTGAACTAAGCTTAGAGATAGTGCGGTTTTTGCCAAAATTTGCTGAAAATTGTAAATCGTTGAGAAAATCTAGTATCGCAATCGAGGGGGAAGAAGACATGATTTGTCGAGCGACATCGCTCGATGTATCGGATATATAAGATCAACTCTGGACATGTCGAGGGGTCATGTCGAGTGTCGAGTTAGTGCGTCGAGTAGAGTGTCAAATGTGTCGATTGTCAGATATGTATTTTGTTGAGTTTGTGTGTCGAGTGTCAAGCGTCGAGTTAGATTCCATCGAGATATGTCGAGCATTTGGGCAGAATTGTCGTTTTTGTGACCTATTTAAGCAATTTCATTAGAATTTTTTGTCCACGAACCTTATACGATATGTCTCTATCATGCAGGATATGGAAACTTTACGCATACTTATTCTATACAATGGTTCTTGGATTATGCAAGAGAATGGTGGTTATTTGTACACTGGTGGGAGGGACAAGCCATTGATAATTCGTAGGTGTGCTACTTATAATGAGTTGGTTGACTGTATTAGTACTGATATGGGTTGGGATCTTCGTAAGCATAACATGAGTTTAGAGGTTTAATTTGCTTTTAAGGGTGTTCCGCCAATGCCAACTCCTATTGAGACTGACAAAGATGTTTGCTTTTTTATACAATATTGTTTGGAGGACCAATAATCATATACACCATTAATTGTCAAAGATGAAGATAGGGAGAAGCAAAGACAGAGGTCAGGATCCGATGCAGTATGAAGGCAACAAAGATCTTCTCATCCCTCTTTGTTTCACTCAGCAAGTGGAAGCAACCAATTAAGTGAGTACACTCCTGTTTGTGCACAACCATAGTTGAATGATGACATTGGCATTGAGTTTGAGCAATATTCAAGACATGTAGGGTATGAGTCAGTTGGGATGTTAGGTGAAAATGAAGAATGGGTGCCCCTGTTGATGCCATTGAAATTAGCACGTCATCTCAATAGCATTAGAAAGTTTGAGAGTTTAGGCAATATTGATGTTAATAATGCTAGTGATGATGTTAATGATGACAATGGTAGTTATAAAGATTATGATGATGGTAGTGATGATGATAGTGAGCATGGTGATGATGAGAATGATGATTGCACTATTGGTATTGAAGATTTGGGTGAGGGTTTGAATGATTTTATTGTTGATAGGCAGGATGTAAATGGTTCACATTTTGATAATGATGAACAGACAGAGATCTTGAATGATGTGAACCAGGATATGCCGTTTACCATTCCTTCTCTAATTCACTTCACACCTATTCCTCCACTATACGGACATCAGCAAGATCAGGTGTTGAATAATGAGCCAAGAATGGATGCAAATTCTATACATCAAGAAGCTAATTTGGGCTCTGAAAATGACAACCATCGGGCTGACACATTTAGGTGGATGCCACCTATTGTGCATTCATTTTTCGTAATTGACGATGATGCTTCATCGTTTGTAGTTGATGGGATTGAAGTTGCAGTTAGGCAGATGTTTAACAGCAAAACCGAGCTTCGTGAGAAGTTATCAAATCTGGTATTAAGACGCAACTTTCAATTCAAGGTGAGGAACTCCAACGCAACAAGGTTTGAGGTTGTATGTCGTGCTGAATCTTGTAAATGGCATTTACATGCCACAAAGGTAGCCGATTCACATTTCTTCCAAGTGAAAAAGTATAAGAATCATCACACATGCTCCGAAGCCAGACTTCACCCAAATCACAAACAGGCAACTGCACATGTCATTGTCAAACATATTACGAACAAATTCGTTGAGGCATCGAGAATATATCGTCCAAAGGATATTATGTTTGATGTTCAGGAGTCATTGGGTGTTAATATCACATACAACAAGGCATGGAGGGTAAAGGAGGCAGCTTTGCAAGAATTTCATGGATCTTATGAGGAATCATTCACACTACTTCCCCAGCACCTGTACATGATTGAGAAAGCAAACCCGGGGACCAAAATGACTTTAGATACTGATGACAATAATCATTCAGATACTTTTTCATGAGTATAGGGGCCTCTATTGTTGGATTTGCACCATCAATTAGGCCAGTTATCGCAGTTGATGGATCTTTTTTGAAAGAGAAATATAAAGGTACAATGTTTTTGGCTTCTTGTATGGATGGAAATAAACAAATATACCCATTGGCATTTGAAGTTGGGTCTGAAAATTATGACTCATGGAACTGGTTCATGAGACAATTGCGTGATCATGTAGTACGAAATGTTCGAGATCTTGTTTTCATTTATAACCGTCATCGTAGCATTGAACGAGCTATTGTAGAAGTTTTCCCTCATGAACTGCATGGCTTGTGCACTCATCATCTGAACGGTAACTTGAAGGCCACATTCAAGAACAAGACTTTGTTGGATATATTCTCGAGCTGTAAGGACATATCACTGTGCTAATTTCAACTATCATATGCGATAAATTGAATCGTATATGCCTGTAGTAGCAATTTATCTTCGAGAGATTGGAGTCAATAAATGGGCACGTTCACAGTTCCATGGCCTACGGTATAACATCATGACAACAAATATAGCTGAATTGATGAACAGCTGCTTGCGACATGCGCAATTCCCTTCGGTTACATTGTTAGCAGATTATTACCGGTCTAACTTGCAACAATAGTTCTAAAAGGGTCGAGAGTTATTTGCTAACTCAGAATTACATCTCTCTTACTATGCAAGAGGTGAGAGGCAACAACCGTGTCAACGTGCCATGATTATTGTGTCCACTGGTATACAACTTAAACATTACTACATGCATATGCTATACCAGTTGTTCCTGTTAGAGTTAGTAAGGATTGGATGGTTCCTAAGGAGGTACGCAGCAGAGTGGTTCTACCGCCAATAATGAGGAGACCAGTCGATCATCCTCGGAGGAAACGAATCCCTTCCGTCAGTGAGTCTAGCTCGTCTCGAAATTGTTGGCGGTTTGGAAGTTCCGGGCATAATCGTTAGACTTGTCGAAGCCCAGTTTCACTTGATGTTCTTGCTGGGGCGCGACGTGACAGGGGATGATGTCTGTCAAATGTACCCAATGGGTATTTTTCTCTATTTAATATTATGTGTTTGCTCTAAGCGATGTAGTCTATATATTTTATGTGGTCTTATCAATGTATAAAACATTCATGTATGAAACATTCATTTACGTGCTTCGTCAATGTATAAAACATTCATGTATTAAACATTCATTTATGTGTTTCATCAATGTATAAAACATTCATGTATTAAACACGAATTTATGTGCTTTGTCAATGAATTAAACATTCGTGTATGAAACGCGAATTTATGTGCTTTGTCAAGGTATAAAACATTCATGTATGAGTACTATCTGATGACGTATACGTATGTACCAATACATCCGGGTAAAAATGTATTTACATTTTTTTATACTAACCTTTTCACTTGACTACGCAAGTACATACCTACATGGAAAAAATGTCTTGGTGTACAAAATGTATAACTATACAAAAATTTGTAAATATACAAAAATGTGTATCACTACAAAAAATGTGTAACTTGTAGGAAAAAATAATGGGACAAAACGTCTACCATGCATGACACAAAATCATGGTAGAGTCGTGCTGGACTGCAGCTTAACATCCCCTGACACAACATCGACAGGCCCTGTGGTGGCCGAGACGACCTGCTCCGCCTATGGAAGAATGCGATAAGCCTAAAGCTGTAACATCATTCTCTCTCAAAGTGTCTCATCCATGAATGCCTTAATGTCTACCAATAGAACACCCCCCGCTAAGAACTCCATGAACTTCAGACAATACATGCCGCATGCTCCTCCCCCAGCCTCCTACTGTGGTACCTCAGACAAATTCTCAATGCGCTTAATGTCATACGGGGTTAGGGGTAGTCAGGAAGACCGTAAACATCTATTGACACCATACATGGTATCGGCTCTGCCAGGCACCGGACTGTACCTCTCACTGTGTCTATAAAATTGTACGTAACATACGAGTCATAAATGACTATGACATGGCGATTCAAATCCACCTTGGCTGCCACCCAATGTTTGCTGCCGATGTTAACAAGGACATAGAGTTAAAAAGAAAATTGACAACATGGAAATCAATGACAACATTTTGATTAAAACAGCACATACTAACACATTGAATATAAATGGACTCACCCTGTCCACATCGACCCATGGTCGTCCAATGAGGGGCATCTCCCCAAGGATAAACTGGACAATATCTGACTCGTTCACGTAGTCAATATCATCTAGTCTGTCCGAGAATAGTGTCCACAACGACTACACTTTTAACTGTAATTTCATGAGTACGGTTAGCTAACTCTCGAGCAGGCACAATGATGGAATGACAAAATTAATTGTAATTTCACATGTTTTGCAAATACCTACCTAGAAAGTGGTGTCCAGGAAAGTAGACCTCTGGACAACACCTGCACCCATATCGCGAGCTCTACAGCGTAATGTCCACAAGTAGCTGTCAATATGCTGCATATAGTAATAGTAATCAATAAATAATGTAATAGTATATTGTTTAGGAGGAGACGACAAGGAGTGAAACAAACCCCATATGCAAGCCACTCAACTGGCATGGTCAACGTCCTGAAGAACTCACGACCAGCTATGCAGACGCCCAAATAAATATCGCTCGACTCGTCACTCATCCACATATCGAAGTTGACGCAATCAACAACTGGTATGGGGGCACGTGGGTGAAATAATGAAACCCGAGTCCACAAGATGCCACGAGATACATTGTCTGTATCCTGTGTCACAGGCTTGCTAGGCTGTAAAGTGCGCTCCTCAATGGGCTGAATAACTCTGCTGGCTGAACAACCAGGGCCTCTGGCTATACATGCAGAACATCAGTAGCTTTCTCATATGGCTCAACCCTCACTCTCTTTCCCGGTGGACTGACGAAGGGGCTCCATTTATACTTTCCCAAAAATAGTCGTCGACCTCAGAAGGAAACGAAGCCTGTGGGAGTAGCATCAGCGACACAAACACTCGTGTCCATGGGTTCAGGTTCTGTTGCCTCCTGACCTTCATCGTCATCGCCCAAATCATCATCTGAATCTTGTATTACAGCAAACCAAAACATCGAGTTAAGTGGTGTAACACTATGAAAATCATTAAATCCGTTTATTAACTTGTGCGACGTACCGTGGTAGCATATCCAAAATGGCCACTCAGTAACACAATAGCCTCACGCAAAAGTAATATCTCCTCCCACATGTCCTTATTCTCCACCCGTAACATTGTTATCTCCTCTCGGAGTCCTACAAGCTTGCGAAGAACTGTGCTCTCGAACCCATTATGGAATGGCTGCACTTTTATATCATTATTCACAATCACCATGACAAACCAACAAATGGCATTGTAAATGAAAAAGTATACTAATGTAAATTTTCATTATATACCTTTGAGTTGGAAGGGACATCATGCATAGGAGGGGAAATCTCAAGGTAGGTAGTCGTGCGATTTGAAGGAGGAATCGAATCACCTGCAGGACCATAGTTGTCGAACGTGGTAGGTGCAGGACTAAATGGGGGACTGATTGTGTCTATGACTACCCCCACATTAGGTCTATCGATGGAACTATGTCCAGTAGGATGAGTTCCTAATGGATCCTCATGACCATGACCCTAGTATGTTGGAGGTGTAGGAATAACGGGGGAAGCCGACAACGAAGACAGCACACGATCATTTGCAGGACTAACTGTGTCGATGACTGGCCCCATCGCCAGTCTAATAGGGGAACTCTGACCAGGTCTAATAGGGGAACTCCGACCAGGAGGAGGTGGAGCTGATGGATTGATAAGTGTCTATTTATATATCATTTTCATATCAATTCGTCCATGTTTCTTTGCTATATTCCTTGGTATTTTTATGTTTTTGTGTGTTTTTGATGTTTGTAGGAGTTTTGGAGCAACTTGCACAAAAATGGAGTAAAACCCTTCATTTTCACCTCTCCTAGTCAACCATCTTCTCGGATTTAATTGTTTTGATATACAATGAACCCGATGACATATCATATACCGTTGAAAAGCTCTCGAAGTCTACTTTTTGAAGAATTTTACGGTTTATGAATCCATTCAGTGTACCGAAAGTTGTAATCAAAACAGTGTAAGAAGGGTAGAAATGTAATTCCACACATCACTGTAGCATGTATAATACGGGACACTGTAGCACGTTACTGTAGCAGAGTATTTAAACACATTTTTAGGGTTTTATTTTATAACTTGAAGGGGGGAGAACGTGGTGGAGGCTGAAGCTCTGGAATTCTTTCATCTCTTGGAGTTCTTGAAGGAGAAAGGAAGCTTGGAAAGAGGAAGAACTACAATCCAAAGAGAATTACATCAATTTGCTAAGTTTTTCCCTTCCCTTTCATTTTCTGGAATGTCTCCATGTTGTATTGTATTTACCACGTTCTTAAACATGTGTAACTGAATCTGAATTGGTTGAGGGTGATTTCAAAGCCATTGATATGGTTTTTGTGAGTTGATTGTGCAAGAAGTTGTTATCCAATTCTCTAATTGAAGTTGCTTGTATCTGTCTCTTATACACATCTAGATGTGTATAAGAGACAGGTATTTGGGTGGCCAACTGATTATAATCTGGATATTATCTATTGCTAGACTAGAAATCTTGATCCGTAATTGTCTTGAATTTCTAATCATTAGTAGCAAAATTGTGATCAGAGATTACAATTGGAGAATATAACCTCAGTTAAATAATCCGAGCTTGTGTGTTTATTGCTTAGATCAACCTATCTTTCTTATCGTAATGCATCCATTGAAATAAATTTAGAGAGCTTGTTCTAGGTTGTTTAATGGATAGAGATTAAATAAAGAGCTGTTTTATTTAACAACAAAGTAAGGAAAGATTGGGATAACAGAGCTTGTTGTTATCTACGGTTGATAATTTCAATGGTGTAATTGGATGACAATTCTATGTTAATTCACAAATCCATATCTTGTGGCAGAGAATGATCCCTTAACCAAGTTACTCTCATTGATTTTCACTCCATTTTACTTTGTGTTGTATTATTGTTGCATTTACATTTATTTTTAGTTAATCATCAACAAAACCCCCCTGTTTAGTTTATTGTTGCTGGAAAATAACAAATTCAATTAGAATCAATCCTCGTGGGAACGATATCTACTTATCACTTTATTACTTGTGCGACTAGTATACTTGCTAGTTTCGAACGCATCAAGTTTTTGGCGCCGTTGCCGGGGATTGATTTTCTAATCGATTTGTTATTTTGTTTTCATTGTTGATTCGTATTTTGTTTGTTTTTCTTTTCTGATTGTTTGTGTTTGGGCAACATGGCAGTAAATTTCCAACAATTCAGTAGCCAATTTGAGCCACAATTACATTGGAGTGTAAATGAGGTAAGCACTCATAACATTGAACAACAACTTTCTGAGTTAACTTCTCTTGTGGAAAACATGGCTATAGGAGATATGCAGAAATCTTATGCATGTGAGGTATATTCCACCATGAGCATCCAATCGAACATGTATCCACTTTACAAGAAGAATATATGGAACATAAGCCAATGCAATGCCATGGGTGGGAGTTTCCAGCAAACAGGCAATGGTATGATCATTTCTCTAACAATTACAATGCTGGATGGGAAGATCACCATAATTTCAGTTACTGGAATCATCAACCAATCACTCCAAATGTGATACCAAATCGGCCACAAGGTTTCAATAAACCTAGAGTGCAGCAACCTTTTCAAATACAACCACCACCAATGCCACACCATCATCCCCCCCTTCCCCACACCATCTCGCAGAAAACTCAGGTATGTCACATCCAGGTATTGTTAATGTACTTGCCACTAACACAATGCAATTCCAGCAGGAAACTGGGGCAAGTATCCAAAATCTCACAAATCAAATGGGACAATTGGCTACTAGCATGAGCAAATTCGAGGGCCAATGCTCAGAAAAATTATCTTCTCAAACGGGGATCAATCCAAGAGAGAATGCTTGTGCGATAACTTTGCGAAGTGGAGAGCAAATTCGAAATGGAGAGCAAATGGAAACTGGGGCAAGTATCCAAAACCTGACAAAGAAATCACAACCTGATGAAGGAGATGACATCACTTCCACCATGAACAACACATCATCTTCTAAGGTAGATCTTAAAACTCAAATTCCTTCTTCTGTTACTCCTCCACTTTTTCCTAGCAGATTTGCAAAATTGAAGAAGGAGGAGCAAGAACAAGAAATCCTTTGAAACTTCTTCTCACAAAATCGAGGTAAATATACCAACTTTCTGGATGCTATCAAGCAAGTACCTTATTGTACAAAATTTCTCAAGGAGTTATGCACCAACAAGAGAAAGTTAAAGGGAAATGAGAAAGTAAGTGTGGGGGAAAATGTTTCAGCTGTATTGCAAAGGAAAATTCCTCCAAAGTGCAAAGATCCAGGTACTTCACCATGCCATGCACCATTGGTAAAACCAAGTTTATGTTAGATTTAGAAGCATCTATTAACATCATGCCATATTCTATTTATGCTTCTTTAAATCTTGGACTTTTTGCGGAAACTGGTATTACCATTCAGCTTGCTGATCATTTTAATGCATATCCCAAAAGAGTTGTGGAAGATGTGCTTGTGCAGGTGAATCAATTGGTTTTTCCCAGCAAACTTCTTTGTCCTTGAAATAGAGGATGAGACATCTCCTAATCCAACTTCGATTCTGTTACGGAGACCATTCTCGAAAACTGTTAGAACAAAGATTGATGTTCATGATGGCACTCTCATCATAGAGTTTGATGGCAAGGTGATATGTTTCAATATTTTTGAGCAATGAGGTACTCTAGTGACTTACATTCTGTTTTTGCAGTTGACGTTGTTGATTCTTTGCCACAACAATATTTTGAGTTAACTCGCAAGAATGGAGTGGATGTTGCTATTCGTGAACACATAAGGACAGAAAGTTTCAAAGAACCAAGAAAGCTGATACAAGTGACTAAAGAAATGGAGGAAGATATGGCATGCTTAGATGAGACTATAGCTATAATCACAAACAGGTATGATGTTTCGTACATTGATTTGCCTTTATCTAATGAGAAACTTCTTCCTTCTGTGATGAAAGCCAATACCTTGGAGCTTAAGCTACTTCCAGATTATTTGAGACATGTGTTTTCGGGTGACAAAGATCCTTTGCTAGTTACAATAGAAATGGGCCTTGCACCACTACAAGAAGAGAAACACGTCCGAGTATTTAGAGTTCACAAAACAGCTATTAAGGGGACGATTGCTAACATCCAAGGCCCAGCCATATGCTTACACCATTTCCTGTTGGAAGAAGGATCCAAGCCCACTAGAGAAGCACAGCGGAGATTGGATCCTCCCATGATGGAAACAACGTCGGGCTGAGGACGTTAAACCAAGCGCTTATTGGCAGGCAACCCAATGTTTTTGCAAAATAAATTAAAAAAAAAGAAAAGAAAAATAAAATAAGGTAATAATGATCGATTTTTGTGTCTCGAGGAGATTCCTTTCGTAGGCCATCAAATTGATCAGGTTTTATCTCCCTTTGCCATCTGTCTCATTTGTTTTTATATTTTTTACTTGTTTTTGACTTTTGTTTTCTATTGTGTTGTTATCTCTTTTATGTGTCTTTAGTTTCGTTTTTGCTCTTTTCTTTTCCTTTCTTTTGTTTAATTTGATTACTCTGTGCTTTGAGCTCATTTGTGCAGCAGCTTGTGGAAACATCCAAACGGAAGTTGAAGTCATTCACCAAAGGTTTGAAACGTGCATATCTTGGAGAAAAACAAACCCGATCGCATTATCGGTAATATCTCTTCGTTTCTCCTCTTCAATGGATGCCGATATCTTTCTGTCGAACCTTCGTAAATATTTCCCTTCACTTCCTCAACATGCTGTGTTTAAAATTTATAAAGTACGGATGACTAGACTTTGGGCGTTGATGCTCCTAAATGTGCCTGCTGATATCCGATGGCTTATCGAAGCCAAGGTGAGATTGTCCGGTGAGCCGGACCTTAATCTCGCAAAATACATGCCTGGTCTAGGAAAGAGCTACTACGCCAAGAGGCGAAGAGCGAAAAGGTTACAAGTATGTTATAAATGTGCTAGATGGAATTGTAACCAGACTTGTCGTTCAGTAGGTTTTGTGTCTAGGAACAGAGAAGATAAACTTTCGTTTATTAAGAATGGTTTGAGTAATGAGTCGCTGGATAATGTTTTATTAACTCTTGAGTCACATTCTTGCGGACTTGTTCAGCGTGATTGCTTAATCTATGGACACAATTTCGTGATGAATTGCAGTGTTATAGTCTAGGGAATCTGACTAAAAACGACCCTGTTATCCAGTTTATAAGAAAACTGGATGGGAAGCAAATCCCCGACTCATAGAAGGCGTTTCAGCCATTACTGGACGTAAAACCATAGGAAGATGTGAGCCACAATCACAACTACTTGTATATTTGAATGTGTGTTGTTGTTATCGAATTTTATTTTCTTCTTGTTTCGTTTGATCTGATTATCAATGTTGTCTTTATGTTTTTGTTGTTTGTTGATTTTGTTTGTTTCAAATTTTAAGTTTTCTTTTTGACAAACCATATGACGACCCCATGTCATAAGCACACGTGGAGACAAGTGCGGAGGTTTCGTCAACCTCCGCCGAAAGTATATCTCCATTTTTCATGCACATGTGAGAGACAAGTGTGGAGGTTTTGTCAACCTCCGCCGAAAGTAATCTCTACTTTTCATGCTTCACGTGGGAGACAAGTGTGTACGTTTTGTCAAACCCCACCGAAAGCATATCTCATTTTTGTCAAATCTTGGGGCGATAAATCTGCATCGAGCAACTCCCACCGAAATTATGTCCCCATGTGTCAAATTTGAGAGTTTTACGTGTGTATATATCCATGCTGCATATTTTGAATTGTCATTTCATAACCTGTCTTGCACTTGATCACTAATCCTAACGCACATCATTTATCTTACACAAGATTAGAGCACTTGTATAAATGGAGAAAACACAAATTCGGCGATTCCGCAATATATGCGTATTTTGCGGATCGCAATTTGGTAAAGCTGGAGAGTTTACCACAGCAGCTCTTGATCTTGGTAGGACATTAGCTGCGAGGGGTATTAATTTGATTTATGGAGGGGGTAGTCTTGGGTTAATGGGGTGTGTGTCAACAGCTGCATCCCTAGGAGGGAGCAAAGTTCTCAGCATTATCCCTAAACCATTAGCTGTGCGAGATATCGTAGGCAACACAATCGGGGAAGAGTTACAAGTCTCTATCATGCATGAGCGTATTGCACATATGATTGTTAAGTCCGATGCATTTATAGCTTTACCCGGTGGTTATGGCACATTAGAGGAGATATTTCAAATCACCTCTTGGGCACAGCTAAACATCCATAAAAAACCCATTTGTTTGTTAAATGTCAATAACTTTTTTGATGGTTTGTTGTCTTTTCTTGATCAAGCTGTAGAAAAAAATTTTATCTCACCATCAGCGAGGCAAATCCTTGTTACAGCTTCAACGTCAGGGGAGTTAATTGACAAACTACAAGAATTCGTCTATTCGCCTGATCCAACAACAGCTCGGATTGATTGGTTTGGAGAAGGCAATAAGAGGCGTAAACTGGATTTAACACTCCATCTGTAATCTCTATTTGCTGGTTTGCTTTGTTTTCATTTGCTTTGTTTTTTTTATTTGTGTTTATTTGAGTTTTTTTTTTTTTCAGGTTGTTTCTTTTGTCCCCAGGTAATATTTTCTAATCTGGCTTTTTAGAGTGGTGGCTTTAAAAGTTCAAGTTCTCTTGAAACGCATTCTGGATTTCTTTAATCCATAATGGCTGAATAAGGAGGCTAACTTCTAAACTTTTTAAACCGATTCTAACTGACTTGTTTGTGTTTGCTGATTTGTTGGACTTTATTATTTTCTGAGTAAGTTTAGTTTTATGTAATTTCGAGTTGTTGTATGTTTTTGTCTTTATCAGTTTTCGATTCGAAAAAAAAAAAACATTGTGGAAAAACCTGAGAATGGCAGAATATGGGGTTTTCTTAACTCTTTAAACGCATTCTCTCTCAATAAATCTGTAGTTTGTTTATTTCATGTTGTTTGCAGTGTCTTGTTTCTTGTTTTGGGTGATAAGTGTCTATTTAAATATCTTTTTCATATCAATTCGTCCATGTTTCTTTGCTATATTCCTTGGTATTTTTATGTTTTTGTGTGGTTTTGATGTTTATAGGAGTTTTGGAGCAACTTGCACAAAACTGGAGTAAAACCCTTCATTTTCACCTCTGCTAGTCAGCCATCTTCTCGATTTAATTGTATTGATATACAATGAACCCGATGACATATCATATACCTTGAAAGCTCTCGAAGTCCTACTTTTTGGAAATTTACTGGTTTAGAATCCATTCAGTGTACGAAAGTTATAATCAAAACAGTGTGAGAAGTGTAGAAATGTAATTCCACAAATCACTGTAGCATGTATAATACGGGACACTGTTGCAGGTTACTGTAGCAGAGTATTTAAACACATTTTAGGGTTTTATTTTCAGAACTTGAAGAGGGGAAAACGTGGTGGAGGCTTCAGCCTCTGGATTTCACTCTCATCCCTTGGAGTTCTTGAAAGAGAAAGGAAGCTTGGAAAGGAAAGAACTACAATCCAAAGAGAATTACATCAAATTTGCTAAGTTTTTCCCTTCCCTTTCATTTTCGGGAATGTCTCCAGGTTGTATTGTATTTACCACGTTCTTAAACATGTGTAACTGAATCTGAATTGGTTGAGGGTGAGTTCAAAGCCCCTGATATGGATTTTGTAAGTTGATTGTGTAAGGAATTGTTATCCAATTCTCTAATTGAAGTTGCTTGTATTCTCCCATATTTAATGCTTATGATTACGTGCTCACGGATTTGTAAGTGTGAAGGGCCGCGATTGAATATAATCTGGTTGTTGTCTATTGCTAGACTAGAAATCTTGATCCGTAATTGTCTTGAACCTATTTCTTAATCCTTGAGTACGCATAAAATCAGTGTGATCAGAGATTGCAAATATGGAGAATACAAACCTAAGTTAAATAATCGAGCTTGTAGTAGTTTATTGCTGTTAGATCAAACTAATCTTTGCTGTAAATACCGTAATGAATACACTATTGAACTTAACATTAGAGAGATGGGGTTCTAGGTTGTGTGATCAATGGAATAGAGATTGAACTAAAGAGGACTTAGATGTTTATTAAACACAAAAGTAACGAGTAAGAATTGGGAAACAGAGCTTGTTGTTATCTACGGTTTGAAATTCAATACTGTAATGGTGATATTCTATGATTAATTCGCCAACTCCATATCTTGTGGTAGAGAAGGACCCTTAACCCAGATTTCCATCATATTTCATTCAAATTAACTTCTGTTTTGTTATTCTTAATTTGCATTCTTATTTCATTTAGTTAATCATTCAACAAAACCCCCCTGTTTAGTTTATTGTTGCTGGAACATAACAAATTCAATTAGAATCAATCCTCGTGGGAACGATATCTACTTATCACTTTATTACTTGTGCGACTATTATACTTGCTAGTTTTGAACGCATCATTTTGTTTCGTATCATTTTAGTTGATCGAGGACTAGCAAAGTCTAAGTGTGGGGGAATTTGATAGGTGTCTATTTATGTATTACTTTTATATCAATTCGTCCATGTTTCTTTGCTATAGTCCTTGGGATTTTTATGTTTTTGTGTGGTTTTGATGTTTGTAGGAGTTTTGGAGCAACTTGCACAAAAATGGAGTAAAACCCTTCATTTTCACCTCCGCTAGTCAGTGATCTTCTCGGATTTAATTGTATTGATATACAATGAACCCGACGACATATTATATACCGTAGGAAAGCTCTCGAAGTCTATTTTCTGGAGAAATTTACGGTTTATAAATCCATTCAGTGTACCAAAAGTTGTAATCAAAACAGTGTGAGAATTATAGAA